>QANY01008257.1:10018-384337 GCA_003255025.1 Datisca glomerata
GAGAGAGAGAGAGAGAGAGAGAGAGAGAGAGAGAGAGAGAGAGAGAGAGGTGAACACGTGGTTGATATGACGAACCAAAACTTGGATCAGAACAGTAGAATGCGTGTAATGTGTCAAAAATGGGAGAGAGAATGATCAGAAGGATTTTTTTCTTAATGGAGAAGTTGATGAACTCTGAAGGTATCGGTCTTAAATAAATGAACAGAACCAACTGTGTAACGCTACCTCTTAACTCAACTGCAGCTACCACCATTTAATTTTCACTTTCTTAATTATATTATATTAAAACTTGAAAATTTATGGCATATTTTGTCTTGATATACTTCTCTCTTTGATTTTAACTCGTATATGATTACGTTCGTTGAACGTATAGTTTTCTTTTCATTTCGAATTGATTTTAATTAAATTTTAGGTAGTGAAAGGCATACAAACGTTTATAGGTAGTGAAAGGCATGCAAACTTCTAGATTTGATCATATTTTAGGTAGTGAAAAGCACACAAATTTTTCTCAGCATTTAATTTAGAAATTCTACAAAGAATGCAAATAATAGTAATCACAACCAATAACATACTAAGAGGTGGAAGAGTATGTAATTGAAAGAAACATTAAATGCGTAAACAAAAGCAACCTTGGAGATTCTCTCTTAATTTGATCTAAAATTTTATAAGATGTTCAAATTTTAAAATAAACATATCAGAAAGTATAAAGGCAATCAAGAAAGATGAAAAGTTTGAAGACGTGTGAGAAATACATATTTAAACCATAGGAGCTAATATATAATTATCTTGTAATAACTTGAGCATAATCACTTTTGTAGGAAATTATTTTTAGGTGAATACTGTTAGAAATCGAGCCGTGAAGCAAATGCGGTTTATATAAAGTTTTTATTGATTGAAAAAATAATCGCGACGCCATAAGTTAAAAAATAATTTTTGTGAAAAATAATTTTTCTCGACAGATCCATTATACACATACATTAAATTAAAGATATTAATAAAAAATAATTATATCTCTCAAACTCTATCAAATGTCATCGTTATTTTCTAGTAAAACGAGCGTAAGATTCCACGAAAAATGGACTGTAAGATTCATATCAAGATCTTACAAACCAATCTTCAAACACATTAGGACATGTGTGGGCACGTAGAATAAATCAAGAACATTTTTCTATCTCTAGATGCAATCAAGTTGAGATTATTCCCATTCTCACTTCAAAATTTGTGAGACATTCATTTTTTTTACGTTGACAACACTAACACCTATGATGAGGATTGGTTTTGAATTATTGAAAACTTTTAAAAAATGTTGAATTTGTGTATCGGTGTGTATTTGAATCAAGTATCGATTTGCATTACACTAGAGAATCCCGACATATTGAGCACCTAGCCTTGAGCATTTGATTATCTCCTTTTTGCTTAGAGAAGGTTTATGTGACTTGAGAAATTATTATGATCTTGTAAAAACTCTAGAACCAATTTGATTGTTATTCTAGGTGAAATTCTAGGCTACACTTCACTTAGGACATGATTTAGGCCATCTCTAGACCGTTTAAGCTTTTTAAGCCAACCTGTACATAATTATTTTTCTAGTCATCTCTATTGAGCCTAAATAGCCATTTTTATCACCCTGGCAATTTCGCAATCTCATAAAAAGTTTTTACGAGTACCCATTTTTACTCATAGTATTACAATGTTTTGAAAAAATACTTGGAGCTATGACAATTTGGGTGAATGTGAGGAGTTTTGATATAAAAAAATGGTGAATAAATTTGATTTCACAACCTCTTGGACTTGAGTGACTAAGCTCGAAGGGGTGTCTTAAAACCTAACACCCTAAGACCAACTGGTGTGGAAGCTATTAGCTGAAATCTCATTAAGGAAAAAAGATGCTTAAGAAAATCAAATTAAAAAAAATGGTTGAGCATGATTGATTATTCAAGAGGTGGAATGACAAGTTTTGGGGTGTTACAAGATAAGTTGAGTTAAGCTCATTGATTCCTAGAATACATGTGTGATTATGGATAAAGATTGAGCCAAAATAATATTATTTATCATACCCTAAACCCTAGCCATACATGCAATTGACAAAGCAATCCATATAAACACATTAAGACAATCCTAATAAATCGTGTTTATTTAGATGAGATACATGATTAAATAAAACTGTGTGGGGTTTCATGTATGAGATGCGATCGACTAACGCATCGTCATGTTATTAATCAAATCAATAAATATTATTTAAACAAATAAATAAACAAATGATGAACCTAGTGATTATTATATATTTCTAAATTTACAACTCTTGAAAAAATAGAAAAAATTGCAAAGCAAGTTTCAAGAATATATATTTCCAAAAAATGCTCATCTCCATTAGAGGCCCTTCTTCATAATTTTCAAGCTTTGATCAAAACCCTTTTAATTAAAAAAACTATTTTCTCAATTAAATAATCCTCTTATTTATCATTTTAATTGAATTTGATTAGTCAAAACATAATTTAATGACTTATTAAACTTGGGTCAAACCCAATCAATTAATTAATTTTAATTTTTAAAAATTAAAATCGATAATTAACCGTTTAAAATTACATTAATTTTAAAATCAAAAGATAAAAATATATGATTAGGGTTTTCATGAGGTATCATAGGGATAGGGCAACACGATATCAGGGCATCTGTGAATCGTACTCTGGCAATCAAAGGGATTGTTGCCGCCGATAGTAGCAGGACACTCCCACTGCTGCCGCTGGTTGTCCGGCCACTGGCGGCGCTGACGAGTGTGTTTCACGCTCATATTTTAGATAATCTTAACTTTAATTGTTCATTGTTCATTGTGTTTTATTATTTGATTTATGTTTATTTTTGTTTCTATCTTATATGTTTGATATTCAATTGCATTTGGATTGATTTGCAAAAATTACAAAAAGAACAGAACTGGGCATGAGGGCCAGCGTCGTGACGCTAGCTTCCTAGCGTCGCCATGCTGGTAGTACAAAACGCCAGCGACGCTGGCGTGATTTTAGATTTGTTTTGCGATTTTTTTACTCCAATCTAATCCTTTACGAACCCTAGTGTGCAAATATAATATTTTAAGATTCTTGGAGGGCTCCCTGGACGTGAGAGGCAGAGGAGAAAGTTTTTTGGAGAGGAAATGAAGATGAATCCAACCAGAAGACGGATTTCAACTTCAATTTATCCTCAAATCTAGTTTTTTCTTCTCTTTTCCTCTATGTTCATGAATATTATTAGGATATGTTCTTATTCTAGTATGATCTAAATTTTTTATCTAGGGTTACGACATAGCCAAACCATGATTATTCATAAATTTTGATTTTTAATTCAATCGATGTTTATTCAGTATTATTGAGTGTTATAATCTGTTTTTAATGTTTGTGATTGTCTGGCCAACTATTGCATGATTTTAGATTTAATTATGAGACTTAGAAGTGATGATTGAATCTGCTCTTTGTTTATAACACCATTAGAATTTCATAAAATAGAGATAATTATGAATCTAGTGTTTGTGATTGTTTGGCCAACTATTGCATGATTTTGGATTTAATATGAGACTGAGAAGTGATGATTGAATATGCGCTTTGTTTATAACACCATTAGAATTTCATAAAATAGAGATAATTATGAATCTAGTGTTTATGATTGTCTAGCCAACTATTGCATGATTTTGGATTTAATTATGAGACTGAGAAGTGATGATTGAATCTACTCTTTGTTTAAAACACCATTAGAATTTCATAAATTATAGATAATTGTGAATCTAGTGTAGGAACTGTAATTTCTTGTGCTTAATGAGTTTCATTATATTGAATCTTGGCAGAGATGTATGATTCATTATTATCGATACTTGAGAAAGATTGATAATTATATTAGAGAAATTTGCTATCAATGTTATGAATAAACGTTAATTGATTGAGAATTAGAATTTAGAGCATGTTTGGTTTGGTGAAATCGAGAACCCTAGAACTTTTTACTATTCAAATTTTATCTTCTCAAATCTTTATCGTTTTAGTTTAGTTAAAAATCTCAACTTTTCGTCATTCTCAAGTAGAATTAAGGTTTATTTAATTTTAATTATTAATATCAATCAATCTTGTAGACGATACTCTATTTTTATAAAAATTTATTACTTGATGACTATAGTGTACACTTGTACTATAAAAAAATTACAGCAGGCGCCACTTCCAGTGACCTTGCAGTGGCAGCGGGATAATCCCGCCGCCGCAGCTGCTGTGTGGGGGTATCGGACAGTCTCGCCGGCGGCGACGGTGGTGGAGTTTCGTCACGGAACTCCTCCTCCGCATTCGTTTCGTGTGTTCTTCGTCTTCTCTCGTACAAAATTTTACAACATAATATTCAAAATAAAATTACAAAAATTCATATGCCCCAAACGACTTACACAAGATCTAAAGAAAAATAAGAACAAAACCTAAACTCAAAAGTCATTATACAATTAATGATTCATCATTAACTAAACATTAAAAAAACATAACCATCCATTCATTCATACATATCAAAATATATATTGAATAATACAATAAAACTCACACAACATTTAATGTATACATATATAAAGATCGCTCTGATATCAATTATTAAAAATTGAGGCACACAGCGGAGGCGGTTCATATAAAAAATTTATTGATTGAAATCAAGTTCCAAAAAAACATTTTTTGTGAAAAATATTTTTTCTCAACGGATCAATTATATATCTATACATTATATTAAATATATTCATAGAAAATAATTATACCTCTCGAAGTCTATCAAGCGTCCTCACTATCTTATAGTAAAACAATGAGTGTAAGATTTCACGAAGAACGGACTGTGAGATCCACACCAAGATCTTTCAAATCAATCATCAAACATACTAGAACGTGTGTGGACACGTAAAATAAATCAAGAACACTTTTATGTGTCTAGATGTACTCAACACATGAGATCTAAAGATTTAGAGAATGATTTTTTGAGACAGAACTCTGGAAGAGAATTAGTGAATTCACATAGCTTTGATTAACAAATTAATCACATCAACGATTGCTTAGTGACGCCAATAGAACATTATCTATATATATGTTTTAGGTCAAAGCTCATTATACTCTGCAGCACACTATAATGTCAAGTGGCACTATAGTGTGTCATGTTAATTCTTAATTTAAAAATCAGTGATTGACATGTGGTAGTCTGACATGCCACATTGTAATTTTTTCAAATTTATCATTTATGTTAATCGGATATATATCTAGATATCAATTAATTCAAAATTAACTTATCTGATCACATATATCAACTAACTTATCTCTAGTTCAAAATTAACAGATTAGTTATTTCAAATTCAAATTATTATCTTATAATAATTTAATACTATTTAATTTCATAAATCAAATGTACTGTCTCACTTCTCGACTAATTTAAAAATAATTGATATAATTAATTAAATGTAATTTCTAAAATTATAATAATTAGTTTAATTATTAATTAATTAATTTCACATAATTATATACTTGCCCTAGAAACTTAATTTCTTTTGCAAGCTAGTCATTTTCTTATGTCCTAAGATATTCACACTCTAGATTGTGTTATACAGATATGGCTTGGGGACCGTGGACTCATAACTAAGCTCTAATAAATCAAATTATTAATTATGCTCTTTAATTAAATAATCTTATTTATTAATTCCATTATTATTCCACTATAAATATGAAATTACACTCTTAATGATTACATAATATATTTAAAGAGTAATCTTATGTAGTCCATTGATATAATCAATTCTAGTTCTGTCCTCTAATTATTGGTTCGTAAATAAGATCTAGTCAAAATTATAATTTTACCCTTCTAATCACCTCTTAATCCTTAAGTACCATTAATTAACTAGTGAACGGTCAATTTATAATCATATTATAAATTTGAGCTCAATAATCATTACGTTCCAGAATTAACATTTATGAGAACCAATATACGATTCATTAGGAAAGTTTGGATTCCAAATCTTATAAGTCATGTTCCTAGCCATCCATGTCACTGGATCTGCAAAACAAAAGTCACTAGCGTGTTTTATAAACAAACCTTTATTTATAAATCAAAAGACCCAATAGACATGTATATAAGTTCATAACTATTCATGATTTTGACTGATCTACATATGATCATCTGATTAATGTGTATTAAATCTTTTTTATAAATGCTAAATTAATAAATATATTAATTCACATCGGTCATGCCCCATATAATCTAATTATATAAAGTACATGCACTAAGATATCTATCCACATGAACGTTCTAGATCTAAATCACATGCATTCAAAATGCATAGCGAACCGTATTAGCAATCATTAATTAAAAATTCAATACTTTAATATGTTACAGACTATTTTATTCATTATATATGATCTTAATTCTTTCATACTAATACAAGATCATAGTCTTGTTAATGAATATAAAATGTTTAGATATTTATTCGATAATAATTAGAAAAGATAATTATATTAAAAATACTTTTATTAATTTCAAACTAAAATGTCTTTACACATACTTTGATGACACTATGGCCAACAAAGACTTCTTCATAGTAATATGGAAATGGTTAATTAATAGTAATTTTGAATTTTCTTGTAAATTATATATTGATCTTTCTAATTACCTCAATTATTGTATCAATTTATTACCATAGGGGCATCTTAGGAATATCATTATAACGGTTGGATTTCACTTTCTAAGAAATACTTCACGCATCCACATTTTGATTAATATATTAATCCTATTCACACAATAAATTTTTCAAAATATTTTAGAACGAAAAAACATATTAATTTTGCCTGTATATTCATATTATGCATATGAATGAATCGAATAATAAAATTATTTTTATTTCCTCTATATAATCGATGATTCACATCCAATGTATATACGTAGTAAATAAAACATAGATAGAAAAGAAAACAAGTAAGGAAACAACTCAAGGAAGGAAACTACACATAATTACAATAAAATACTTAAAACATAGATAGAAAAGAAAACAAGTTAGGAAACAACTCAAGGAAGAAAACTACGCATAATTACAATAAAATGCTTAAAGAGTAACAAAAATGATTCTAGACACTTTTCCAATACACCTCAAGCGTGTTGAAAGATACTTTCAATACCCAACTTGCCCATAATATTCTTGAAGATAGAACATGCAACTCCTTTTGTAAAGATGTCTGTAAGTTATTATCTAGTTGGAATTAGTTCAGATCTATCCACTATCAATTTTTTCCTTGATGAAGTGCCCATCAATCTTCAAATATTTCGTTATATCATGCTCAACTCGATTTTGAGCTATATTGATTGCTGCTTTATTTTCACAATTAAATCTGATAGGTTCTTCAACCATTATGGTTAACTCTTTTGTAATGATTTTAACCATAAGACTTCTTCATAGTAATATGGCAATGGTTAATTGTAATTTTTAATTTGTTTGTAATTTATATATTGGGCTTTGTAATTTTTATTTGTAACTTTCAACCCAAAATATTGTCATAGGGGTGTCTTATGTGTAGAAATTGAAGAAAAATGAGAGTAAGAGAGAACCCAGAAGAAGGATTAACAAGAAACAGAAAGAATTACAGAGATAAGGAGGAAGAAGAATGAGAGAGAAGAAATAAGAAAAAAAGAATGCTTTTTATTAATTAAGAAAAAATGGGTCAGCAACAACATACATAAAAGCTCTTAAACAGTTAATAGAAAATAACTAAAATGATGTCATTGGGATAAATCTAACTAAGGCATATTTAATTACTACACTTTACATCCCTCTGCAAACTGATGCCAGTTTGAAAAGGTATCAGTTTGTTCTTCAAGAATGTAAATCGTGGTGTGCATAAAGGCAAGAGATTGGAAAGTTGAAGATATGAGTCAATGTGAGGAACTTCAAGATCATTTTTGACAACCCTCTCTCAAATGAAGTGGAAATCAATTTCTATGTGCTTTGTCCGAGCATGAAAAATTGGATTCGATGCAAGGGCAATAGCAGAAGTATTATCACACCATAACAGATGAGGTGTAGGAAGGAAGTAATGCAAGTCACACAAGAGCTGTCTGATCCAAGTGAGCTCGGTAGTAGTGTTTGCAAGAGCTTTATATTCTACTTTAGTTGATGAGCGGGCAGCAATTGGTATTTTTTTAGGCATCAAGAAATTGAGTTGGAACCAAGAAAGATGATATAACCAGTGGTCGATCCTTGCTCTGATGGGTCTCCTGCCCAATCTGCATCACTGAAGGCCTGCAAACACAAAGAGCCTGGTTTAAAAATAATACCATGAGAAATGGTGCCAACAATATACCCTATAATCCTTTTAATAAAAGAAAAATGAGCAGATGTAGGAGTATCCATGAACTGGCAAACTCTATTTATAGAAAAACTAATATTAGTTTGAGTAAAAGTTAAGTATTGCAAGGAGCCAACTATACTCTTATATTTAGTAATATCAGATAGAGGGGATCCAACATGACTATATAATGGAGTCTTAGTGGAGAATGGTGAAGAACATGGTTTAGCTTCAATCATTCCTACTTTTAATAGGAGATCTTAAGCATATTTTTGTTGATTGACAAATATCCCAGCTGAAGATCATGTATATTTCAAGACCCAGGAAATACTTAAGTGAACCAAGATCTGTCATATCGAAACTTTGCTGAAGAGAAATATCAAGTTGCTCAATATAGTTGGTATCAGTAGCGGTTACAATAATATCATCCACATAGAGAAGCAAATATGTCAGAGAATTTTTTTTAGATTTCATACATAAGGAAGTATCATCCTGAGATGGAGTGAAACTAAGAGTAAGCAAGAGAAGTAAATGTATCAAACCAGGTCTTAGGGGCCTGTTTAAGACCATAAAGAGATTTATGAAGTTTATAAACATAGTTTGGAAATTCAGAGTTCACAAACTCAGGTGGCTGCACCATATATACTTCTTCATGTAATTGACTGCGGAAGAATGCATTTTTAACATCTAATTGACGTAAAGACCAACCATAATAAAAATAGCAAGAGACAATATAATCCTAACAGTTGGTTTTTTAGATGATAGGGCTAAAGGTCTCATTCTGATCAAATACAGCCTTCTGATGAAACCTTTAGCCATAAGTCTAGCTTTATGTCTAGCAATGGAACCATCAAGATGGTATTTTAGTTTGTAAACCCACTTACAACCTACCAAATTCTTATTTTGAGGGAGGGGAACTTAGGACCAGGTGTCTTGACTAATTAAGGCATTATACTCATCTTGCATAGCCGTGTTCCATTTGGGAACATTGGAGGCAGAAGAGAAGGATGTAGGTTTCAGGGCTTTGGAGATATGAGAGGTGAGAAAAATACATTTCTTGGATATACAAGGCTTGGACCTAGTATGCATGTGATGTATATTGGTAGTAAAGGAAGAGACAATATGATTAAGGGCAACAAAAGTTGGTTGTTGGGTAGGACAAGCATCAATATTAGGAGCAATATCAATATTAATATCTATATGACAAGCATCAGAAACCTCATTATTAATATGAGAAGAAGCAGAATGATTTGTGTCTATTAATAGGGGTAACGAGATGTGGGAAGGACAAGCATTAGAAACATCATTGATAGTGCTAGTATTAGAATCCAACTTATGTAATAAGAGAAGATTGGATAAAGGGTCAACACCATTAGTAGCAGAATGTGAAGAAGAAGTAGTAGCAGTATTATCCTTAGCAATATGAGAGTATGAATATACAATTTCATAAAAAAGAACATGTCGAGATGTATAAGTATTACCTAAAGTCGGGCCATACCATAAATAGCCCTTGTAATATGAGACATTCCCTATAAAGATGCACTAAACAATTTTATGCTGAAATTTGTTAGAGTAATAAGGTTTTATGCACATATAACAAATGCATCAAAAAATTATAAGATGAGTATAATCAGGTTGTTTACTAAAAAGTAGTTCAAAATGAGATTTATTTTGAAGTTTAGGTGAATGCATCCTGTTAATAAGATAGACACCTGTACAAAACCAGAACTGAAGTGGTAGAGAAGTAGTACGCAAGAGAAGAGAGCTAAAGCAGTCTCAACAATATGCCTATTTTTTTCTGCAATACAATTTTACTCAGGTGTATATGTACATGATTTTTTATGAATGATGACATGGTTTTGCAGAAACGATTTAAAAGAAAAACTAGCATACTCTCCTCCTCCATCTATTCAGAGGGTTTTAATAGGTTGCGAAAGAAGTTTTTTAGCAAAGGTTTAAACTTTTGAAAAATAGAACAAACTTCATATTTTAAAGCCATAGGAAAAAGCCGGCTATACCTAGGTATATCAGTAATAAACGAAACATAATATCTATATTCTTATGTAGAAATAATAGGGTATGAACCTCAAACATCACTGTGAAGTAATTGAAGAGGTGAAGCGCAACGAGATTGAGATAGAGAAGGAGGGAATGGGATAGAGCCCAATTTTACTGAACCCTTTATACAGAACCTGACACGAGGACTTGTCTTGTATGAGGAAGTAAAATGCATTAAAAAGAAAAAGTACAATTGTTATCTTTGTAGCATTTATAAACAGAAAGCAAATTAGATGATAAATTAGAAACACATAAAATCTTAGGCATTTTGAAGGAATGAGAAGAAGTATTTTGAACACCTGAACCAGAGTGGGTTATTGGTAAGGCTTGTTCATTCCCAATAGCCAATGTATATTCACCAGTGGAGAAAAAATATTACTTATCACTGGGGTGAGATGAAAGTTGCATCCTGTGTTAGATAGCCACACCTGGGAGTCTGGATTTACAGTTGAAGAATTCATGGTGGCCATGGAAGCTAGAGTTGTAGGAGGATTCTAACCCTGATATGAGAAATTCATACGATGGTAGCAATCGACGGCTCTGTGCCCAGTTTTCTAGCAGGTTTGACATTGAACCCATGAGCCATGAGAGCTTTGATGAACATCTTGACCAAATGAGATACCCCCTTTAAAGGTGGTTGGAGAATTCTGAGAGGAGGGAGGAGCACCCAGTATTGAAGAACCTTGGTTCAAAAGAAATTCCTACCTCGTCCATGGTTGAATCTACCACTTTGAAATCGGCCCCCTCCGTGGAAGAAGTTCCTGCCTCTTCCTCTATTGTTTCCTCTATAGTGATTGGTTTTCTGGGATGCCATAAGAGCATTAGTTTGAAGCAGAGTATTGTGTTGCCGTTATTGAGATTCCAAAAACTTCTCTTCAGATTTTAGTAAAACATGCAACTCTTTGAGGGACATAGGTTCGGCTCTTGTTCTAATTGATGTCCTTAAAACGTTATACTTACTAGGGAGTCCGTTGATAGTGTAGATTAATCTATCTTCATCTTCAATAGTCACAGACACAACAAAAAATTTATCTTTGAGTTCTTTAATACGTAGAATATAGGAATCAAGATTCTCACCAGCTTTCTTGGTTACCGACTGAATCTCCAATTTTAAGTGAAGAATATTAGATCTAGAAATGGATGAATACCACCTTTCAATGTAATTCCATACCTCTCAGGATCTTTTGCAGCCTACCACATATGATTGGGCCGTGGGAGACAATGTTGCGTTGATGAGGGTGACCAGGGCTTGATCTTGAGCCATTAAGATATCGAATTTTGGGTTGAGTTTGTTGGTGAGCTCGCCTTTGTGATTCGCAAGGAATCTATTATGGCAGCTTACTAAGCCGTCGATGTAGCCTTGAAGATGGAAGTGATTTGGTACTTCTAGAGAATAAAATTCGAAGCATCCTGACGAATTGATATTACATATATTGAACAGTAGAAAGATGGGAGAACGAAGTGAGAGTCAACGCCATTAGAGACAGCAGCGTTGATGGTGGATTAAGATTGTTGAGATGAGTTTTAGGCCATAGACATGAGTCTTCTATGGCTCTGATACCATGTAGAAATTGAAGAAAATGAGCGTAAAAGAGAACCCGGAAGAAGGATTAACAAGAAACATAAAGAATTGCATGGATAAGGAGGAAAAAGGACGGAGAGAAAAGAGATAAGAAAGAAGGAATACTTTTTATTAATTACGCCAAAAAAATCAACAACAACATATATAAAAGCCCTTAAATAGTTGATAGAAAACAACTATTTAAATCGATGCCGTTGGCATAAAATCTAACCAATGCGTATTTAATTGCTACACTTTACATTAGCAATATCATTATTATAGGTGGATTGAATTGTCTAAAAAATATTTCATATATCTATATTTTTAAAAGTAGTATGATTAATATTTTATTCTTTATCACAATATATAGATTTTTAAAAACTTTTAGAGTAAAAATATTTTTGTCTTTATTTCTTGTTATGCATATGAATGAACAAGATGGTTAGCAACTCATACTTAAAATGTCACAACTTTGAGTCATTATTTCTTTAATCTCCTTGAATTGTAACTTTAATAGAAAAATATTTGAATGAAACAATGTTATTTGCTCTCAGTGCTACTGAAAGATTATGGATTTTAAAGTTGTGACTCAATTTGTAATCTCTTTCATGTTCCAACAATCTGAATTTTCTTTCGTGAAACTAATATGATATATTTAATTATTATTGTTTTTTATAATTTTGCAAAATCATATGCAAGACATGATAAATGATAGCGCAAAATGGGCCATGTTTCATTAAAGAATGTTGCTAAATATTCTTCTGAAATGTTATGTACACAATCCGAGTTGAAAATATTCAAAATACAAAAAAGATAAATAAAATGTGGAACACAAAAAACTTATGCGGTTCGGCAGTATACCTACATCCATGGGCGAATATGAGAAGAATTTCACT
Organism: Datisca glomerata; assembly: GCA_003255025.1. Classification (NCBI taxonomy): domain Eukaryota; kingdom Viridiplantae; phylum Streptophyta; class Magnoliopsida; order Cucurbitales; family Datiscaceae; genus Datisca; species Datisca glomerata. Next base: position 22,855 of record QANY01008257.1, read on the forward strand.
AATCAGTAAAGAGAGTACAAAAAAATGTCAAATATTGAACTATAGTAGAACTTATAATATTTATAGATCCCACACAAATATATTTATATCTGATATGATTTGGTACAATGTAAAATAGAATATGAAAGTCTTATTTATATAGAAAACTAAGACAACATGACTACCAAATAACTGCTGTGGGACAAAATGAAAAAAAAAAACTCACATTTGAAGTCACGCATCAATATGAAAAATAAAGGTAAATGTTTAATAATTATTTTTTGGAAAATATGCTAACTTTTCAAAATTAGGAGCTTTTTTATATATTTTTTATTTAAGAAAGTATAATTTTATTATAATTTTCCGCCATAAGGTCGTTCCAGTGACGGGGCAGAGCCAGGACTTGGCTTCTTTAGGATCACTAGTTTGACTGACGTTTCGTTTATGATGTATTTTATATTATTCTAATATATATGTGCGCACACGCGCACGCACACACACACATATGAGAGAGAGAGAAAGAGAAATACTAAGATATAAAATCACATTCGAAAACTTTTCATTAAAATTCAATAATATTCATCGAAATAAAAACATATTACATCTGTCAAAAGGTCCACCGATCCGTTGTTTTTCTTCTGATTTTTTTTTCATTATAGCACGAATCATATTCCTAATAAATACTCAACCACAAATAAGATTCTTAATAAACACTCAATCACCAACCAAATTCATAAGAATAATGCTATCAATTATCATATGCAACCACAAATCAACCATAAATCAAATTTAACCAGAAATCCGATTCTTGAATAAATTCTATCAATTATCAATGATTCTATCTAACTATTTTCAATTATCAATAATTCCTACAAGAGATTGAGAATAGAGCAGGAACATAGTAGAGATATGAGAATGAACAGAGTAGAGAGAGGCTCACCATAACTTTCCAAAAAAATGATGAGTTTAATGTTTTAGAAAATAACACTTAACACAATCTATGATAGCTCTGAATTCCAATATTACTTAGTCAGAAATGGAAATGAAGAGAGAGGGAGAGAGACTGAGACCTGAAAACACAAAGAGAGAGAGAGACTGAGACCTGGAAATAGAAAGAGTGAGAGAGAGTTTGTGAACTTGTAAAGGAGAGAGAGAAAGAGGCCTGAAAACAGAGAGAGAAAGGGGGAGAGAGACCTGAAAAGAGAGAGTGAGAGAGAGAGAGAGAGAGTGTGTGTGTGTGTGTGAGTGAGTGAGAGAGAGAGAGAGAGAGAGAGAGAGAGATCTACATTGTTGGTCAATGGTCATCGACGTTAGCCACTTAACAGTGGCCGTCGATTGTGGTTACAGTCGCCAGTCACTCGGGCTCGGGTGGATGGGTAAGAAATTGAGAAATTAGAAATGGAGATTTAGGGATTCTAAGGATTTTAGGGTTTTTACTTTAAGGGCTAAAAATAATATTTATTAAGGCTAAAACTAAAAATAAAGAAGACTAAAACTTAAGAAATTTAGTGGGGTCGCAATAAAAAAGGTCAGTAGAAAAAGGTCAAAGGTAAGAAAAATTCCGTACTAAAAATCAATCATTTTTTTAGTGGTGTCACTTGACCCCACTCTTAGACATGTGGTTTCGCCTCTAATGAGACTGGTGTGTTTGATTAAGTGAGGTTTAAAAAAGTATAACCTAGCACAACTAGTAAGATGGTCTTTCATATTAACTTTTTTAATTTTAAAGTAAATCAACTCACAACTTTAAGTGTACAAGATTTTTACAAGTAAAAAAGAAATTTAAGTTTTGAAGATATTCTTGCATTCATTTTCAATTGTCTAGATTAATTATTTAAAAAAGATAAAATTTCTCATTGACGATTCATAGTTAAAAGTATATAATATCATGAAACTTACTTTTTGTTCTTTAGTGATGCCAAAATTTGCTAATCAATTGGCCGAGCTGAATATTTTGAGGTAACCACGTAGTGACCAATGACTGAGCCAAGAAATAGGCTCTGATCCGGATATGCATTCCGGCTCAAATGTTGTCATCTTCTCAAGTCAAGAAATATTGATGAACTTTAACGTCCATAAAGCCAAGTAAACTCACGCAGGATGGGCCCGCAACCTGAAAAACTCATACATAGCTTCTTTTAAAATGGTTTGCATCATGGAAACTTTATACCCACGACAAAAAGGAGCAAGGCCATTGGACAATTAGAAAACCACTCGGGGACCACATAGAGAGGTGGCCAATGTCCACGCACCACCAACTCTCATCCATCGTATTATGTAGAGACTGAATCGGCAGCAGAGACCAAGGCACACACAAGGGATTTGGACGCCAAAAGTTTTAGCCAAAGTCATCAACATGCGTCTATAAATGGTGATCGTTTATTTTTTGCATATATACATATGCAAGCTCAGATTGGCCAAGCGATTTAGATATGAAACTCAAGTTCAGACTGAAGCTTCCATGCTGGAAGTAACAAAAGCCTACATGCTACTCTCTTTCACATTCTTTTCATGCATTCATTTACTAATATCATGTTCTAAATCGAGGAAGAACCCCTCATATATTAACAAATCCAAGCATCATGTCATAGCAATACAAATATTTAACTATTTTGTCTAATTTTTTACACCATTCGTTTTGTTTACTATTAATACATTCAAAGCACTCAGTATCACGTAATGGAGGGATTAAGGATTCACTCTAGATGAATCCAATCCATCAGATCAGAATCTTCGACTTAACTTTTATTTACTGTTAATCCATTCAGAGCACTCAGTGTCACATAATGAGGGGTTAAGGAGGATTGGAAAATTGTAGTAAATTGTTTTTTTATTAACTTATATGCGACAAATGATCATTCATGTGTGTGTGAATATATATGTGTGTGTAAAAATGACCATTTTTAAGTTGTGAAAGTTTAAGTTAGTTATGAACTTACTATTTTACACTTTCACTTATTTTGTAACCACCAAGAGTAACTTCTCATCACTTTATTTTTTTTATGCTTGTTTATGGTATTTTTTCAAATTATACTCAAACTTGTTCAACTTGCTTCAAAATAATTTTCCGATCTACAAAAAAACTGCAAAAATTATTAAAAGTTCTGTTATGTTCTTGGTTTAGTTTACAAGTTAGTTTTCATAATTTGGAATAGGTAAATATATTTACTCATAATTAATATTTTATTTACTTAGCAGTGGGTCATTTCAATTTAATTTTTATGTTCATCTATAAAGATGATTGACTGTAAAACTGAAGATGATCTCTATTATTTTGTCAATCTCCAATAAAGATAGGAGATTGATAAAAAAAATGATACATTAGAATATAATATAACAATAACTAAAGAACTTGTTAACGACAAGTAAACTCTATATTTACCTATTGATGAGATAAATACAATTGAATGAGCAAGAATGTGGAGATCTCCTATTCCATTTTTATTTTTGTCACAAAAAAATAAACTTCCATGATTTCTTTTGAGTTTCTCTTTTTATGGACAACAAAGCCCATTTTAATACGGACAATGTATGTACTGGCCCTTCACCAAAATGGTCCCTTTGTATAAATGATTCGGAGAGAGTGAAAAAATAATTTTTTTCTGGAGAAATGAACTCTAGTTCTAACATTATTAATCGGGCGTGTTCATAGAACTTAGAGTTTCAAGTAGACGATCATGTAATAAATATATTAGTTACAGAACATGAATATATTACATGCATTTAAACAATGAAAAAGTACAACAACATATATATTAGGAAATCTAGCTCTGACGTGCTAGGACACGAGTAGAGGCTATCAATGTGATTTTCGTAATTAGTTGGTGCTTCTACATAGTAAAGTGAAATCAAGAGAGAGGAGAGAGAGATAGGGAGACAGATGGGGGGAGGGGGAGAGGGAGAACGACAAAGAGAAAGAGAGAGGGGGGAGGGAGGGAGAGGGAGAGCGACAAAGAGAAAGAGAGAGAGGAAGAAAACGATAGAGAGAGAGGGAGAGGGAGATGGGGAAAGGGAGAGCAAGAGAGAGGAGAGAGATAGGGAGACAGAGAGAGGGGGGAGAAAATGAGAGGGCGAGAGTTTGAGAGAGAGAGAGAGTGTGAGAGACAAAAATAGAGAGAGAGGGTGAAAGGGAGAACGACAGAGAGAGAGAGAGAGAGAGAGAGAGAGAGAGATAGAGAGAGACATAGAGAGAAATAGAGAGAGAGACATAGAGAGAAAGAGAGAGGGAGGGAGGGAGAGTGGTAGAGTGGGAGTGAGAGGGCGAGAGAGGGAGTGAGATGTAGGGAGAGGGAGAGAGAGAGAGAGGAGGGCGGGATGGAGGGAGAGGGAAAGCAATGGAGAGATGAAGGGAGAGAAAAAGATAAAGATAAAGTTAGAGAATGAGAGAGGGAGAGATAGAGACAAAGAGAGAGAATGAGAGAGGGAGAGAGAGCGAGAGGGGGAGAGAGAGGAAGACATCGGGAGAGAGAGAGGGGAAATAGAGAAAGAGAGAGCGAGAGAGAGAGAGAGTTAGCAAGAGAGAGAGAGAGAGTGTGTGTGTGTGTGTGAGGGAGAGGGAGAGGGAGAGAAAGAGAGAGCGAGAGAGAGAGTTAGCAAGAGAGAGAGAGTGTGTGTGAGAGAGGGAGAGGGAGAGGGAGAGAAAGAGAGAGTGTGAGAGAGATTATGAGAGAGAGTGTATAAGAGAGAGAGAGAGAGAGAGAGAGAGAGAGAAAGAGATGAGTGAGAGAGAAAGAGAAATGAGTGAGAGAGAGATGGTAAAAGTTAGAAAGACACATAGAGAGAGAGGGGGGGAGAGGGAGAGTGGGAGTGAGAGGGAGAAAGAATGAGTGAGAGGTAGGGAGAGGGATAGGGAAAAAGATAGAGACAAAGAGAGAAAACGAGAGAGGGAGAAAGAAAGCGAGACGGGGAGGGAGAGAGAGAGAGAGAGCGAGAAGTGAAGAGAAACAGAGAGAGTGAGAGAGAGTGGGGGTGGGGAGAGAGAGAGAGAGAAGTGAAGAGAAACAGAGAGAGTGAGAGAGAGTGGGGGTGGGGAGAGAGAGAGAGAGAGAGAGAAGAGAGAGATAAAGAGAGAGAGAGGGTGGAGGGCTAGATGGAAACAAAGGTAGAGAGATGGAGAGAGGGAGGTAGAGAGATAGAGATAGAGACAAAGTGAGAGAATTATAGAGAGAGTGAGAGAGGGAGAGAGAGATACAGAGAGAGAACGAGAGAGGGAGGGAGAGCGAGAGGGGGAAAGAGAGAGCAAGAAACATAGAGAAACTGAGAGAGAGGGAGGGATGGAGGGAGGGAAGGGAGAGCGACAAAGACAGAGAGAGATAGATAGAGAGAGAGAGAATGAGAGAATGAGAGAGAATATTTAAGAGAGAGTATGAGATATAGAGAGTGAGAGAGAGAAAGAGAGAGAGGGTGGGGAAATGGAGAATGACAAAGAGAGAGAGAGAGAGAGAGAGAGAGAGAGAGAGAAATGGAGAGTGGGAGAGAGAGGGAGAGAGAAGAGGTGAGAGGTAGGGATAGGGAGAATGGGGGAGGTGGGAGAGGGAGAGAGAGACAAAAAGAGACAGAGAGAGAGGAAAAAAGATGGAGAGAGGGAGGGAGAGAGAGAGATAGGGAGACAAAGTGATAGAACGATAGAGAGATAGAGAGGGAGAGAGACAGATAGAGACAAAGAGAGTGAACGAAAGAGGGAGAAAGAGGAAGAGAGAGAGAGAGCGAAAGGGGGAGAGAGAGAATGATAAGCAGAGAGAAATGGAGAGAGAGAAATAGAGAGTGTGTGGGTGGGAGAGAGAGATAGAGAGACAGAGAGTGAGAGATAATGAGAGGGGGTGAGAGAGAGAGAGTGAGAGAGAGTGAGAGAGCGAGTGAGAAAGACAAAGAGTGAGAAAGAGAAAGAGTGAGAGTGTGAGTGAGAGTGAGAGAGAGAACGAGAGAAAGAAAGATATATAGAGAGAGTTTGTGAGAGAGAATGAGAGATAGACATAGAGAGTGTGTTTGAGAGAGAGAAAGAGAGATAGAGGATGGGAAAAGGAGAATGACAAAGAGAGAGAGAGAGAGAGAGAGAGAAAGAGACAGAGAGAGAGATGGGAAGAGAGAGAGAGGAAGAGATAGAAAGAGAGAGATAGAGAAAGAGAGAGATAGAGAGAGAGAACGAGAGAGCAAGAAATATAGAGATAGAGACAAAGAGAGAGAACGGAATATGGAGAGAGAGCCAAATATGGGGAGAGAGAGAGAGCAAGAAGGGATGTGGAACATAGAGAGAGATAAAGTGAGAGGGAGAGGGAGTGAGAGTGACATAGAGAGATAACAAGAGGGGGCGAGAGAGAGTGAGAGGGACAGAGAGATAGAGAGAGAGGGAGAGAGAGAGAGAGAGTAAATGAGAGAGAGTGCGAGAGAGAGTGAGAGAGAGAGAAAGACCATGAGAGCGAGATAGAGACCATGAGAGAGAGAGACCATGAGAGAGAGAGACCATGAGAGAGAGAGAGACCATGAGAGAGAGAGAGACCATGAGAGAGAGAGACCATGAGAGAGAAAAGAGAACGAGAGAGTGAGAGAGAGTGTATGTGTGTGAGAGAGAGATAGCGAAAAAGAGAGAGAACGATGGGGAGAGGGAAAGAATATGAGTGGGAGTGATAGGGAGAGAGAGAGGGAGTGAGAGGTAGGGAGAGGGAGCGTGGGAGGGAGAGAGAGAGAGAAAGAGAGACATGGAGAGATAAGGAGAGAGTGAGAGAGAAAGAGGGGGGAGGGTGGGTGGAAGAGAGGGAGATAGATACAAAGTAAGAGAATGAGAGAGAGAGAGAGGGAGAGAGAGATAGAGACAAATAGAGAGAACGACAGAGGGAGAGAAATGGAGAGAGAGATAGAAAGTGAGAGGGAAAAAGGGAGAGAGAGAGAACAAGAAGGGGAGAGAAATGGAGAGGGAGAGGGATATAGAGAGAGAGAGAGAAAAAAAAAGAGAGAGAACGAGAGAGGGAGATAAAGAGCGAGAGGGAGAGAGAGAGAGAGCGAGAAGGGGAGAGAAACAGAGAGAAAGATAGTGAGGGAGAGAGATAGAGAGAGGGAGAGAGACAGAGAACGAGATTGATAACGAGAGGGGGTGAGAGAGAGTAAGGGGGGGGGAGAGAGAATGAGAGAGCAAGAGAGAGATAGTGTCTGAGAGAGAGTGTGAGGGGGAGAGAGGGAGAGAGAGAGAGAACGAGAGAGAGAGAGTCTATGAGACAGAGTGAGATAGAGAGAGACATAAAGAGAGAGATAGAGACAAAGAGAGAGGACAAGGGAGAGATAGAGAGAGAGGAAGAGAGATAGAGAAATATTGAGACAAAGAGAGACAATGAGAGAGGGAGAAAGAAGAAGAGAGAGAGAGAGAGAGGAAAAAAGAGGGAGAATGGGAGAGAGAGAGAGAGAGAGAGCGAGAGAGAGAACGTGAAAGTGAGAAAGAGAGAGAGTCTGTGAAAGAGACTGAGACAGTGATAGAGAGAGTGAGAGAGAGAAATAGAGAGAGGGGGAAATGAGAACGATAGAGAAAGAGAGAGAGATAGAGAGAGTGAGGGAGAGAGATAGAGATAGAGAGAGAGCGAGAGAGAGTGGGAGAGAAAAAGATAGAGAGAATGAGATAGGGACAGAGAGAGAGAGAGCTAGATGGGGAGAGATGGGGATAGAAGGAAAGAGAAACGGAGAGAGAGAGGGAGAGAAGGAAAGAGAAACGGAGAGAGAGAGAAACTGAGAGAGAGAGAGAAACTTAGAGAGAGGTATAGAGAGAGATAAAGAGAGAGGGTAGGAGAAAGTGAAAAGGACGGAGAGAGAGAGAACGAGAGAGCGAGAGAGAGAGAGAGAAAGTGAGTGAGAGAGAGACATAGATATAAAGATAGAGAATAAGAGAGAGAGAGAATGAGAGAGAAAGAGAGGGAGAGAGAGAGATAGAGACAAAGAGATAGAACGAGAGAGGGAGGGATAAAGATAGCGAGATGGGGAGAGAAAGTGAGAAAGGGAGATAGAGAATGATAGAGTGAGAAAGAGAGAGAGTGAGAGAGATATAGACAAAGAGAGAGAACAAGAGAGGGGGAGAGAGAGAGAGCGAGAGGGGGAATGAGTGAGCAAGGGCGAGAGAGTGAGAGAGGTTGAAAAATAGAGAGAATGCGAGAGGGATAGAGAAAGAGTGGGTAGGGGCAAGAGAAAGCGAGAAGGGGAGAGAAATGGAGAGAGAGAGAGAGATAGATAGAGAGAGAGAGATAGAGAGAGATAGAGACACAGAGAGAGACATCAACTTATATCCTTAATAGAGTACTAACTAAAGTAGCTGCTAAAATACCTTATGAGCTTTGGATAGGCAAAAAGTCTAGTTTGAAACATTTTTACATTTGGGGATGTCTAGCTAAGGCAAGGCCTTATAGGCCAAATGAAAAGAAATCGGACTCCAAAATAATGAGCAGCTATTTTATTGGTTATTCTGAACGATCAAGGGGTTATAGGTTCTATGATCTCACACTAAGTAATATTTTTGAGATGAGAACTGCAACGTTTTTTAGGATGTTGAGTTTGGAGGGAGAAATAAAGTAAGGGACATTATCTTTGAGGATGAATCATCTTCCGTTCCAGTTCCTACTACAGTCACTACTTCTGACAATGTGCAAGTTTTCATTCATGTCCTTGATCATGAAGTAGATCCAGAATCAGAACAAGACAATGTCGAACAACTCTCGATTCAAGTTGAGGTTAATGTTCCAGAAGAACAAACTCATTAACCTCGAGATGCAATAACACTAAGGAGATTCATGAGAGAAAGGCGAAGTGCTATTCAGATGACTATGTGGTATTTCCCCAAGAAAATAAAGAAAATGAATTGGTGAAAGATGATCCAATCAACTTTGACCGAGCCATGAAATATATGAATTCTAAAAAATGGATTGAGTATATTTTCTCTGTGTCACATAGAAGCCTAACTTATTTTTGTGCAGTACAACTCCTAAAAAATAACATATGAAGCCAACGTCTTTGAGAGAGGAAGTATGATTCATAAGCATAATTTAGTGATGAATTTGAGACTTATTACTTCCTGTCACCAAAATATCATCTACATAGATTAAAATGATGATTATGTCTTTCCCTTTATGACTTAGAAACAATGATGTGTCTGAGTTGGAATTCAAGAAGCCCCAACCAACTAAAGTAGTCTTCAACCTATTATACTAGGCCCTAAGTGCCTACTTCAAGTCCATATAGAGCTTTCCTAAGCTTGCACACATGGTGAGGTCTGGTCTTGTCCACAAACCCTTCAGGATGAACCATGAAAACAGACTCCTTAGCCATTCCATTTAGGAATGCATTATTTACATCTAGTTGTCTTACATACCAATCATAAACTAGAGCAAGATATAACACCATTCTCACTATTGTAGGCTTGATAACAGGACTAAATGTCACACTGTAATCTATGCCAGATGTCTAGTGAACACCCTTAGCAACCAGCCTAGCTTTATATCTCTGAACACTACCATCAGAGTTAATCTTAAACTTTAAAACCCATTTATTCCTTACAATAGACATATCTTGCTTCAGAGGTACTGTTGCAACGTGCATGCGACACGGAGCGGCGATTGAAAAATCATTTGTTGAAAAAAAAAGAAATTCGGAGTCGCCACAGATCTTTTTAGGGCGTGATTGGTCAGCCAATTTTAAAATCAAATATTTTGGTCTGCGAAAATTTAAAGTTGGTTCGGGAGACATTTGCGTGTGGGGAAGGAATTAGCACCCCACAACACCCATTATGAGAAATGGTTACCAAATTTAATCAAATACTACCCAAATTATTTTTTAGAATAATGTTATAGAAATTCAATTTTGAATGTCCCATCTGATACATTTTTCATAATAAAAATGAGCAAATAAATGGCCTTTAACGGGTGGTACAAAAATCATTAAAAAAAAATTTTTCTTTTTTAAATCAAAGCATTATTGGAGTTACTCTCGGTATCCTAAGAATAACTCCTCACCTTGGTAATTAGAGAAAATTGGTGTCCCTAAAATTCTAAAGTCCGTCATCGGATTTTTTTAGTGAAAACTAAATAAAGAAATTAACAAAATTTAAATCAAATTGCTATGGTTTTAATTTAGGAACGTCAATTCTGAAGATAAAAGAATGAAATAATAATCACATACAACCGTGACATATGACAATAATACATAAATAAATAAGAAGAGATAACGACTATATAGAAAAAGAAAGAATAATGGAAAGGAAGGTTAGAGATGATAAATATGTATGTTAAATTTTAAAAAGGAATATGTAGAGTGAAAATAATGAAACAATACGTGAAATAATTAAAAAGATATATAAAAAAAATTAAAAAAAAATTATATCTACTAAAAAATAGAAAAATACAAAAATACAAAAAAAGCAAAAGAAAATAAAATGCAAACAACAAAAAAAATTAAAATAAAAAAACTCAAAAGAAAATTAAAATACAGAAAAGAAGAAAAAACAGAGGGTGAAGTCACCCTCTGTCACTTTTTTTTAATTTCGTTTATATATATATATATATATAGTTATTTAATAAATTAATTATTAATAAAATTTGTTATGTGTAAATAAATTAATTTATGAAAAAAATGCTTAGTTTCATACATAATTAGTATGAACATGCTATTTTTGACTGTATAGTCTATTAATTATCATTTTTCATTTCTTCCTTTAATGCTAATCAAATAGCAAGAGAATGATAATAGATGATAACTAATTTAAACAATTATCATTAAAAAAATAAATAATTTTGTTTGGAATATAAATAACCATTTTTTTTATTTTGGACTACTTAACTCACTAGTTACCATTTTTCCTTTCTTCCTTCATTGCTAGGAATGATCATGGATGATAATTAGTTTAAACAAGTGTCACTAAAAAAATCAATAAAACTTTTAAAATAAAATAAATTTTGTTTGGAATATAAACATACCATTTTTTTATTTTGAACCACTTAGTGCACTAATTATCATTTTTCTTTTCCTCCTTCATTGCTAGGAATGATCATAGATGGTATCTAGTTCAAACAAGCGTCACTAAAATGATGGAAAAAAAAAAGAGAAGACTTGTAAGAACATAAAAAAAATCAAAACTTAAATGTTTGTATAATCTTGTATAGAGGTTTTACTCTCTAATTTATGTATTTTTATGTATGAGAAATTATCATAAGAGATATTTTCATCAAATGTACACTTTCAACCCATTAAAGGGTTGATTCACATTAAGTTAATTTTACACCCCTCAAAAGCTTTATCCTTATCCTCATTGATTGAGTTGATGACAAAAAAAAATCTCATTATCAAACTTGTAGAGAAATAAACAATACATGAAAATAAAACTTAAGATTAAGAGTATGAGAAATGATAAATAAATGATCAAACAAACTTATATGTGAAAAATGAAACAAAGAAATATAAAATACATGAGTATGAAAAAGAGAGATGATTAATAAGAATGAACAAGATATATTATAAGTCAAAATGCAAGAGATTTGAACTAACTTAAGAAAAAAAAAGGAGAAGATGGAAGATGAATAGAAATGAAAACTCTCTTTCTTTCTTTTTATTTCACTATTTTCTCAAGACCTTTCTTTCTCTCTCCCCTTTCAAGTGAATACCTCCCCTCTATTTATAGGCAAACTTCAGACTTCACTTTTTATTTTAGTCCTTTTGTTCATTTTTTATTTTTTAGCTCTTGGACAAATCTTCTTATTTTTAGATATTAAGCTATTTTTCAAATTATACACATAGTCTTAGACTAGTATATGATTCAAATTTTTTATTTATATTTTTAAAGTATGAGACCGGACAAAATACGGTATTTACAGTTACCCTCATTTGTTCACGCTTCTAAACTTAGAAGGTGTATAATGTTGTAGATAAGTATTTTGATCGAGAAAAGACAATATAGATAAGGGGAATAGAAACCTCGACTTATTCGGGTTCTATGAAATGATGGAACTTATGTAATGGACTTGAATAGAAACATGCTTCGACATCGACTCAATTCGGGTTCGATTTAACCCTATAAATTGAAATAGATCAGGCGCTGACACCGAGTTTCGACCGCGACAAAGTTGGGTTTGTGACCTGGATAGATGCAGGCTTCGACCTCGACTCGATGCGGGTTCAATTTAACCATATTAATTGAAATGGTCCAGGAACTGACACCGAGTTTCGACCGTGACAAAGTCAGGTTCGATTTAACCAAAGATAAAGAAATGATGTGGACCTAGATATAGGCAGGCTTCGACCTCGACTCGATGCGGATTCAATTTAATCATATTAATTGAAATGAACCAGACGCTGACTCTGGGCTTCGACCCCAACAAAGTCGTATTCGATTTAACCAAGATATTTGAAAGGAAACGAACATGGATAGACACAGGCTTCGACCTTCACTCAATTCAGATTCGATTTAACTAAAGATGTTGAAATGATATTTGATCTGCTTTTTACAAGTTTCATATGGTACAAGAGCTAGACTAATGCAAGCTCTAAATGATGGAAATTCGTGTATGGATTTTGAAAGAATATCTTTAAATGATTCATACACTTGAATTGCATCAAAACAGATCAATATGATGCATATCTATGCATTGTAATTATTGAATACAAATGCAAAGTTGTGATTTTGAGTGCATGCATGCTACACATGATTGAAAACATTTGTATGAAAATTATTTGATGCTTTTTTTGAAAGTTGACTAATGTCGCCAATTTCTTCACCCTTCAAATCAATCACTTGGCCTAAGATCATGGACTCGCGATGAAGTATCGAGCATACTTTCAAGAAAATGATACATCCCTATTCATAGGGTTTGTGCCCCAGTATTACGCTTCACGTCGATGATGAAGAAAAGTGAATATTATCTCCATATTTTACTTCTTTTTTTGTACTTAAATTGCAATCCTCCAATCGTGCTTTAGCCTTCGTTATGTGCATACCAACTTTCTCGTGGTGACTTTTCAGATTTCACCTCGCACTCAGACTGCCTTTCTTAGTTCCTATTATTTTTTTTCTTTTTTAAGTTAGCTTTCACCTAACTAAGTTTATGCTTCTGAGTTATTTCAAGAGTAATTAATGATATCTTAGAATTGAGAGGAATAAGAAATAATGAAAATAAGGAGAAGATGAAGTATATGTATTTGTCAACTTAGAAAGAAAAAAAAACTCTTCATTGACGATGAAAAAAACATATGGAATAAGAATTTTTTCAATATTCGAGACAATTCTTTTTTCTAAGAACATTTTTTTGCCTAACTTCATTTTTCCCATACTTAGAGCAATCAAAGGGAGTACTTCTTAACTGTATCAGAATTAACTGTATGCGGTAAATCGTCTCCATCCAAGTTTGCTAGCATGAGAGCTCATCCAGAAAAGGCCTTCTTAACAATGAAAGGTCCTTCGTAATTTGGGACCCACTTCACCCGGTGTTCCTTTTGATATGAGAGTTTATTTTTCAACACCAGGTTTCCTTCTTGGAAACATCGGGGACGCAATTTTTTGTCATATGCTTGTGTCATTTTTCTTTGATATAATTGCCATCTACATAATGCAGTTAATCTTTTTTCCTCGATGAAATTCAATTGCTCATATTGTGTTTGTACCCACTCTGCTTCTTCTAATTTCTCTTCCATTAAGACTCTGAGGGAGGGAATTTCCACCTCAATTGGAAGGACAGCTTCCATGTCATATACCAAAGAGAATGGTGTTGCCCCAGTTGATGTTTGGACTGATGTGCGGTACCCATGCCATATTTCCTTTTTAATGAACTTAACAACCGCACTTCTGGTTACACTCGAATAAGAACTTGCCTCCACCCATTTGGTAAAATAATTTATAGAGGCCAAAATAAACGATGTCCGTTAGAGGCTTTTGGTGTGATGGGACCAATGACGTCTATGCCCTACATAGAGAATGGCCAAGGCGTGATCATGACATGTAAATGAGATGCGGGTACATGAATTTTATCCGCATAAATTTGACATTTATGACATTTCTTGGCGTACTTGATGCAGTCAGATTCTAGAGTTAACAAATAATATCCTGCTCTCAAGATTTGTTTGGCCATCATATGTCCATTAGCATGAACACCACAAATTCCTTCGTGAACTTCCTCTATGATTTGATTCACTTCCCTTGTATCAACACATCATAAGAGCACCATATCATGGTTTCTTTTGTAGAGTATTCCACCATTCAAGAAGAAACCCATAGACAATCTTCTAATAGTGCGTTTATGATTCTCAAAAGCTTTGGATGGATATTCCCCATTCTTTATATACTGTTTGATATCGTAATACCATGGTCTTATGTCTGGCTCTTCTTTAATACTCATACAGTGAGCAGGAAAATCTCTCTTTTTAATTTTTATGGGTTGCACTTCTTCCTTAAAGTCTGCAACGAACTTGGATGCTAGAGTTGCCAGTGCATCTGTAATTTGATTATTCTCTCTGGGTATATGGTCAAATGAGATCACTTCAAAAGTTCGACTTAACTTAGTTACATGTTTATTGTAAGGTACCAGCTTGAAGTCTCTAGCTTCATATTCCCCGTTTAGTTATCGTATCACAAATAACGAATCTCCGTACACTCAAAGCTTCCTTATCTTCATATCATAAGCTGCTTGAATTCCCATGGAACATGCCTCATATTCTGCCACATTATTTATGGTCAAAACATAGTTTTACCGTGAATGGGAAAAACTTATGCCTCATATTCTGCCACATTATTTATGATCAAAACATAGTTTTACCGTGAATGGGAAAAACTTTTCCTCAGGAGATATGAGGATTGCCCTAATTCCCTGTCTTACATCATTGATTGCGCCATAAAATAACATCACCCACAATTCTCGATCCATAGATTCTCCTTCATTTTTTAATATGGCTGATATGTTCTCATCAGTAAATCAAACTTCATAGGCTCATAATCTTTCACTGGTTGATCTGCAAGATAATTAGCGAGTACACTTCTTTTTACTGACTTTCTCGTGACATAGATAATATCATACTCCGTGAGCAACATTTTCCATATAGCAATTTGCCCAGAAAGTGATAACTTTTCAAAGATATACTTGATTGGATCCATATTTGAAATTAACCAAGTGGTGTGGTATAACATGTACTGTCTTAGCTAATGAGGAACCCAGGCTAATGCACAACATGTTTCTCCAGCATCGAATAATTAGCCTCATAGTTTGTGAACCTTTTTCTTAAATAGTATATTACTTTTTCTTTCCTTCCAGAGGCATCGTGTTGACCAAGTACGCAACCCATGAATTTTCCTGTTATTGTAAGATACAAAATGAGTGCACGCCCTAGATTTGGAGGAATAAGTATAGGCGGATTTTACAAGTATTGCTTGATCTTCTCAAAACCAATTTGACAATCATCATTCCATCTTTTTGTATCACTTTTGCGGAGAGGTTTAAAGATAGGTCCACAAGTCGCAGTTAGCTGTGAGATGAACCATGCTATGTAATTTAATCTTCCTAAGAAACCTCTAACTTCCTTTTTAGTTTGAGGTGGTGGCATATCAATGATGGCTCGAACCTTGTCAGGGTCAACTTTTATTCCTTCCTTGCTCACGACAAAACCAAGTAGTTTCCCCGAAGATGCTGCGAATGTACACTTTGTAGGGTTAAGCTTTAACTGAAACTTTCTCAACCGTTCAAATAGTTTTCGCATAGTGGCCGTATGATCTTCCCCTTGACGAGATTTGGCAATCATATCATCAGCATACACTTCGATTTATTTATGCATCATATCATGAAACAATGTTCCCATTTCCCGCTGGTAAGTCGCCTCTACATTCTTTAGACCAAATGGCATAACCTTATAACAAAATGTACCCCACAAAGTTATGAAAGTCGTCTTTTCATGGTCTTCAGGTGTCATTTTGATTGGTTTATACCTCGAAAAATCATCCATGAAAGAGAAGGTTGAATGTCCTGCAGTGTTATCTACTAAGACATCGATATGGGGTAATGAAAAATTATTCTTAGGGCTTGCCCAATTTAAGTCTCTATAATCGACGCACACCCTTACTTTCTAATTTTTCTTCAGCACTGAGACTATGTTAGCAACCCATTCAGGGTATTTTACTACTTCTAGAAACGCACATCTACTTGCTTTTTAACTTCTCCTTTGATCTGTACCAGCATGTTTGGTTTCATTTTTCATAACTTTTGTCACACTGGTTTATTTTCAGGCATAAGTGGAAAATTATGAACCACAATATCAGTGTCTAGACTTTGCATATCTTGGTAAGACCATGCAAAAACATCAATATACTCTTTGAGTAAGTCAATTAATTCTCGATGGCTTTGGCTTGTCATAGAAGTGCCGATTTGGACTTCTTTCGTCTCTCCCTCCAATTCCAAATTTATCACCTCCGTTAACTCTTGATATGATTGAGTTATTTTTTCATCCTCTTCTACCATTCTTAACATTTCTAGAGATGGTTCGAAATTATCCTCATCACTTTCATCTGACTCTACGCTAAGAATGAGATTGTCAAAGTTATTGCTTATGCTCTTGTTTTCAAAATCACCGTTCTCGAACCTGAATCGGATTATTGGATGAAAGGAAGGCAAGAAAAGAAAATAAACAATGCATGAGTATGAACAACATTTCAAAAATGGAAAAAGTAGACATAAAAGGAAGAACAAAAAGAACTGGAATTGTATTTATCATTAGTAAAAGGAGACGAAACAAGTTTTTAGATTTTCATTCAAAGAGACGCCATGAAATAGACGAGAACATAGGCTCATAACAACGAAATTCCTAAGGAATTGGGTAGAATCATTGGCATGAACACATTACTCTTGAAAATTCTCGAGAATCACTGGTAGCTCGGTGACGTCCCAATTGTTAAGCGCATGATCTGAATCGTATCGAAAAACTAAGTTCTCTATACTTGCACTTAACGATTTCCCAAGATGACATATATTGAAAGCTTGGTGATATCATCTTCAAGGTCAGACTGCTCTACTATAACCGGTTCTTCGAATGGAATTCTCCCACTTCTGAAGGATTCAGAAATGTGGGGTATGATCGCCATTTCCATATCGAATTCCCTATTTTCGAGCCTAGCAATCTTCTCTTTCTTTCTTTTGAGCTTCCACTCTCCTTCTACCAGCCTTGATCGGTCTATATCCAAGCCCAAACCTTTGTTCATTTTTGTCCCACTCGATTAACTTATTTATGCCTTGATGCTTACCCCCGAGTCCCTTACCTGGCTTGTATCCCCCTTTTATCATCAACTTTGCCACCATCTGAGATGCTTTTGATAGGCTTGATGTTGGAGCGAGTTTCCCACTAGCAACAAATGTGGTGTTCGCAATCTCAAATGATCGAAATGAGCATTCCAATGCTTCTCCTGCCGCCTCAACATACGGTATGGTAGTCGGCTTGGATATCAATAAATCTTCTTCGCCATATATACAAATGAGT
This sequence comes from Datisca glomerata, assembly GCA_003255025.1. Classification (NCBI taxonomy): domain Eukaryota; kingdom Viridiplantae; phylum Streptophyta; class Magnoliopsida; order Cucurbitales; family Datiscaceae; genus Datisca; species Datisca glomerata. Next base: position 40,300 of record QANY01008257.1, read on the forward strand.
TTATGATCCATTATAAATTTCAGCTTCTAATGTAATAAAGACGGTACCGCCCTGGCAGAGTGAATCCATGATCGACCTAAAAGAAAACTGTATGCTGGATTTATGCCCATCACTTAGAAAATAATCGAAGGCATAGGAAATCTGGAAACTCGCTCATGTCTGGAATGAGTTGGTTGAAACACTGCCATAAAATTACCTGTTGTGGTGGTTTCATAACTGTATGCTGGATTTATAAGTTGTTATAAATGGCTATTTGGTGTAATTAATGGTTGGGACATAGGAAATCGTGGCAGATAATGCTTCCACTCCCAGATGGTGGCAATGAGTTGGTTGACATTCCAAATGATGTTGCAGTTTGGGATCTTCCATCAGCTGATGTCGATTATGTAACTTATCATGTTAATATTTATTATTTAATAATTAAATATCATATTAACCTACATTTCAGATAATGCAAGTGCCGGTGGCATGCACGACAAGCATGTTGGCAGTCTCAACAGGCTATTCTTAGAGAAAATGTTGAGCGCACGTAAGGCGATGATCAAGGCCATGATAAAGGTCAAAAAATTAATAAAAAATGATAAGGAAATTGTAAACTCACTATCTTTCCCTAATTATTTTTTTGTTTGAAATCAAAATATTCAAATTAGCTCTTATAACTTACATTTTGAGTATGTACACTTGTAGGCGAAGTTGCAATGACGCCTGCAAATGTATGAAAACTCAAACAAGTAGGCATGGTGGTGTTGATGATGATGATGAAGATGATGAAGATGATGATGAAGGTCATGATGACTATGGTGAAGATTCACTTAATGATGAAGAAGAAGATGATGATGACGGTAATGGAGATACTGAATCGGAATGAGAACATGAAGGGCGTAAAAAGCATTTACATGATGCTTTGTCGAAAAAGAGAAAAGTTGCAACCTAGCGATTTATCAAGGTTTATATGAACTTTTTAAATTATGTTTGAATTTTAAACTAGATTCTAAGTTTGTTGAGCACATTTTTTAATTTGTTAAATTCTGGCTGCATTTTGTTGGACATATTATGAATATAAAGAAGTGTTTTGAATGTGGATTTAGTAATATTTATGGGAAGGTTTTGTCCAATCGTTGTCTAGAATTTTAAACTAGATTATAAGTTTGTTGAGTCTATGTTTGAAGTTTAAACTGGATCATAAAATTTTTGTGTATATTGATAAAATTTACAAACAGTCATGTTATCAAAATTGACCATGTTATTGACATTAACAAAACCAATCGTAAATTTGACTCCTCACGAGAACATGGAAAAATCGGCATTATCTGAGGCAATTTTACCGACATGGCCATGTTATCGCCACTGGTAACATGCTAGGCCTGAACGGCTCGTTAACTAGATATTCAAATGGACAATGCAGGGTTACGACTTAACTCTCCAAGTTGAACAGGATTATCTGATGCCTTGGTGGAGAGAGCTTTAAACGTATGGCAATAATTTATTATAAATTCATCGTTGTTTATAGGTTTTCTCTCTTCTCTCTCTATTTCTTCTTACATTGTATATTCATATTGTTATTAAATATTTTTTTTGTCAATAATATTTTTCTTAAATGATCTATCAAGATGGTACTTCCTGCTCCATGTTGCTTTGTTGGTTTTTAGTAGTAGTATTGTGAAAATCTTGACTGTTTAGAAACAATTGAGAAATTGTGCTTGGCGGACTATAAAGGAAAAAATTCACTATTTTAGAGAATTAGTCATGAATTTCCTACATCATAATGAAAAATAAAGACCTAGAAATGAGTAATAAACACCATGATTTATGAGGAAAACCCTTAAAGGGTAGAAAAATCACGTGAAGCTTTTGATAGTATTTTATTATGAAGAAAGGTTTACAAAGCTAATGCAAGTTACATAGTCTGTTGGTTTCTTATGTGTGTTGCGAGTCGTTAAGTGCCTTTGAAGTGACATCTTACCTTTCATTTATAGGTATTCATAAAATCTGATACAGTTTATCTAATTATATCTAAAGATAGGATCAACATAATATTCTTCTGAATTCTAGCTTATTAACATTAATAATTAAGTAAATCTTGATCGTCATATCAATTCAATGATCTTGATTAGCTTCTCTTTAGATAGCCACGTTGACAAGCCATGTACTCTTGTCCGATTTATCTCTTTTTCATAAGCATCTAGTTGATTCTACAGTTCATGTTCTATCTTCTCTTCGATGAAGTCTTCAGTCTAGATCTTACCACGTGTCATGTGAGATTTTGTCGGTTCATTGGTCCCCATTACACTCAACAAAAATTCATTCGTTGAGATGTGATGATTATCTTTTCTTATCCTGATGTTACATTCCTCTGTTCTCGTTTACAATTGTTTTGCTGTTGCCGAGCAACTTTTTTGTCAATTTGATGTCGATAATGATTACTTCTCCTTCATTTTTTGTTATGTCTTTCTATTCCTTTTACTACGGTCTCGTTGATAGAGTTTTTTTCGTTTTAAATATATGATTTTCAATGTAATCTGCTTCCAAATTTTTTCATATCAGTTTTTGATCGTTGCCGCTATCAAGTCAATTCCGTTCCCGTCGTCAAAACAATTATGTTCTCCTCGTCAAGACAATTTCACTCTCATCATCAAGACAATTTCGTTCCCATTGTCAAGACAATTCCATTCCCATTGTTTGTTCATCCCTTATTTTCCTGCACTTTTGTGCACGGAAAAGGAAAGAGAAAATATTTGAATATACACCAATCAAAATTTTATGTTTTCGTTCATCAATCAAGAAAACTTTTCTCTTTTTTTAGTTTGAGATAAGCTTAAATTTAAAACTTGGATTCAAAATTTGATTTGATTTTAAAATTTAGAATTTAAAATGATCTTACCATAACAAGTTTCAAATAAGATGCTTCAAAATTCAAAACATGGTTTAAATTTTAAAATAGAATTTAAATACATGATAATCTTGACCAAACAAGTTTCAGATAAGATGTTTTATTGTAAATCTTTGTTTATGATGTAACACATGTATCAAATTGATTTAACATATTCCTTGAGTTTTCCAGGATATTTTTTAAGAATAATAATGGCGTTAAAGTAATATGCCAATAATAATGTTTAAATAATATGAAAGGAATGAATTTACCATTTTTCCATTTTCGTTCTCGCTCCCGCGACATTTCCTTTGCCGTTATCACGATGTTTTATGTTCCCGTCTAGCTAGTTGGGAACATCCGGCACATCAGTTCATCCTCATGTTAATGAAGCGTCATTGCTTGCTTGAAAAGTCAGAGATGGTCTTCAAGATCTAATTTTCCTTCATAACACTTGAACATAGGTGCCACGGATTGTTTTGGCATAGGAGCGGCCAAAACTTCCGGACATAAGGGAGAGTGGGTTAAATCCTCCTGGTCCGCAACTCCGTCCACTCCCAACTCTCTCATCTCAAGCATTTTTCATTCCAACATCTTCTCTACTGCCAGCTTCATAATCAACTGTGTGGGCCCGTTCTTATCTACGACTACCTTCCCTTTGTCATGTCAAGTGACTTCTGCTTCCTCAGGACGGGCATTATGAGTGGCTACTGGCTTCGATTGTTGATGCACTCGTTCTCTATTCCTCATTTTGGTTTTTTGTTTCCCGTTCCCGCACCACGGTCCTCTAGTTAACTTCGACTCCCGTCTCCACAATCTCTTGTTGTAACGTGGAAATCTCCACTTGTACGGTTTGCCATGTGTTCTGCAGTGCTTCATTGTTACGACTCTCGATACTTTGCATCACGACTAAAATGGTCTGGATCATATCGCGCACTCATGTCGGCTATGTGGGTTGATCTGGGATATTCACGGCTAAGTTAGAGTCGTCTCTCGTTTCACGTATATCATGAAACCTAGTGCGAGGCTTCTTTGATTATAACCTTGAGTTTGACTCTCAATGAAAGCACCAAATATAAATGAAAAAATTCACGATTTTACAGAATCCGTCGTGAATTTCCTACATCATAATAAAATACTAAATAATATATAGAAAGTAGTAATAAACACCATGATTTACGTGAAAATCCCTTAAAGGGGAGAAAAAATTTAGGTAACTTTTGATAGTATTTTATTATGGAGAAAGATTTGCAAGGCTAATGCAAGCTACACAGTTTACTTGTTTCTTATGTGCGTTGAGAGTTGTTAAGTTTTCCTTTGGAGTTACATCTTGCTTATATTTATAGGACTTCATAGAATCTGATACAGTTTATCTATTTCTATCTGAAAATAGGATCAACAGAATATTCCTCTGAGATTTATCTTATGCTTATCAACATTAAGAACTAAGTAAATCTTGACAGTCAGATCAATCCAATGGTCTTGATTAATTTCTCTTTGGATTGCCATGTTTGTAAGCCATGTACTTTCATCTTATTAGTCTCTTATAACCATCTAATTGATTCTACAGTTCACGCTCTATCTTTTCTTTGATGGAGTCTTCGGTCTAGATTTTACCACGTGTCATGTGAGATTTTGTCTGTTCATGACCCTGGTAATGATGATCTTGAAAAGGACATTGATGATTTTTCTATCAAGTACTAAAAACTTGATTTTATTGTTTAAATTTAGTTTAAAATAGTTGTTAGTTTATTTTTTAAGGATCTCAGCTTTTTTAATAGGTTAAATATTAATATTTAGTAAGATCTCACGAAGCTTGATCAGATCTAACGATCTGATCTGCAAAATCCCTCAATCGATCCGAGTAAAAAATGTGATCCTGACAATCGTTTATATCCCTTTGATTCATCATACTTTTTGTCGCAAGAAGAAGCCAGTTGAACAACAGCCATGACTTCATCGTCACAACAACACACGTGAACCACTGCAACAAAAATACCAATCATATTCTAAGATATAAAACTATACTTTCACTTCCTCCAAACTAAACCCAACTTACTCTTAATTCTAGCAAAATTATTCCAAACTAAACTTTCACTTCCAAACTATACTTTCAGTTAAGTCATTTTCTATTTTTTCCTCCAAACTATACTTTCACTTCCTCCAAACTAAACCCAACTTACTCTTAATTCTAGCAAAATTATTTGGTAGATGTGACTGTTAGAGGAAAACAGAGGGAGAGACTCGGAGAAAGCCGAGAGAAAAACATAGGGAAGGAGTAGGGAGATTGAACTCAACAAATGATGAACTTTCAAACAGAAAAGCTTGTGTCCTGGTCGCCTTAAGGATGACTGAGGTGTTGGATCGACTTTTAAAAATTTGAGGAAAACAATGAACCACGAACAGTTCGTTGATAAAAAATTAAAAAAATTCACATAAACTATTTAATCATTTTAAATATAAAACCTTTTATGATCATGCATATTTAGATTGACGTATTTAGAAGAGGTAGAAAAAATATTATACCTTTCTTGTATTGGAGAAGTTCTAACATGGTAGAATCTTATTGATTGTCTTGCGTTCTTTGTTCTTCGTAGAATTTGAATCAATCTTCGCACCAACAACCACTAGTTGGATTCATAAGTATATCTCAATAGGATGTCGTTAGGAATTGAGTGTGGGCTCCCAAAACAACAAAAAAACAATTTTTTCTCTTCTTCCTCTAGATTTCAGTGGCAATAGGGAAGGGATAGAGAAATTGTTTTCTTTGCTCTGTGTAATCACATATTGTAATCGGGATTGTGTCAACACACTTAGGGAGGCAACCCTAATGCCTTCCTTTATGTAAAGATTATGGAATTTCGACATATACCCATTTACTATAAAATTGTCAAAATTTTATGTCACCCTAGAGCCAATATTGTGTCCAAATTTATCAATCAAAATTGATTAATTAAATTGATCTTCATCATGTAATTAATTAATTTTTTTATTTACTAATTTTTCAATAATTAGAAAATAGAAATTCATTAATTTAAACATTAATTTTGGCTCTTCACTACTTTAGTGAAGATACCCATCACATATGGGTTCGGGAAGTATACCTTGGTCCAAAACATATTTTTGGTCCAACTGGCGTTGTTTCTCATTCCATTCTTGTCCTTATGAGCTATTCCTGAGACCGAATGGATCGACATGAATAAAACTATAGGATTCAAATACTCGATGAATTTATCTCTATAAATTCTTGACCTATTTAATCCTGACATTATCTGACTCCATTATAAGTCCGATACTGAATCAACTCTCGATTCATGCGCGCTATATTTTCTGTTGGTGCAAATAAACACTTTTTATTTCACTGTCCACAAAATATTTTGCCATGTTACCCTTTGTGAATATCAGTAACAAGAGCATGATATAAAAATACCGTTTTATCTCTCTAGTTATTATTTCCTTAACTCTTTTATTGATTGTGAATAAAAAAAATACAATAGTGAATTGTCTCACATAGTTCACCATGTCTTATTTAATGATTTCTTTCATCGAGTACTAAGGCAGGTTTATTTATTCATATACACATCAATAAAGCACAATGTGATATTATTGCATTTTGCAATCTCATCAGGAACTCCAACATATTTAATTACGATCCTAATAGCTGAGGTATTGTCTGGCAGTTCAAACTCAAGATTAAGGTAATCATGAAAATACTCTTAAGGTGTAAATAATTAGATTTAGAGCTAGATAAATGACTTTACTCTAAACTAATTTGTTACTAGTTTATTAAACATGTTCCATAACATGTCTAGGTCAACCGTTAGAGTCCTCACTCCCATGCCCCAAAACCGATATCCTTTGGTCAACCTAACAGTCGTAATCGAACTTGATTTCCCAGTCGATTCAAAGACTGTGAATAATATTCTGAACTATTTTAGAAGAGTTTGTCGAAAAGACCCCTTAGTCTTTACTCTTCTTACGTTGACAATAGTTCTAGGATTTGAGTAAATTATAAGCACACTTTGATTAATAGAAAAACTTTCATTCATTCAATAAATTTAGTCACACAAAATGTCTGAAAAATAAATAAATACTCATAAATAGTTATTACACCATACTTTATGAATATAATTATAATAATCTCCAACTTGGACTAAAATAAGCGTGTATAATTTCATATCCCCATGCCTTCCAGATGAACATCAAAGACTTTACTGCTTAAAGCTTTCGTGACTGGATCTGCCAAGTTGTTGACAATCAATATGTGTGTTACTATAACATCTTCACGCTTGACAATCTCTCTAATCAGGTTTGGATCTTTTGTGGCTCCTTTCTTCCTTTGATTTCGCTACAGCCCCACTTTAGCGCTATAAAGTGTCATGGGCTTGTAAGCTTCTGGAATAACTTCTAGAGTTTTCAAGAACTTTCTAGGTCATACAATCTCCTTTACAGCTTCATAAGCTGCCACACACTCAGCTTTCATAGTAGAATCAGCAATGCACGATTTCTTGATACTTCTCCATACAACTGCTCCACCATTTAGTATGAACACAGATCCTGAAGTGGACCTCCTAAAATCTTTGTCTGCTTAAAAATTGAAATCAGTATACCTCGTCATATTCAGGTCAGTATCTAAATATATAAGCATGTAGTTTCTTGTTCTCCTAAGATACTTAAGGATATACTTGATGGCATTCCAATGCTCGAGTCTAGAATTAGATTGAAAATTACTCACAACGCCCACTGCATAGAAAATTCTGGCCTAGTGCAAAGCATTGTATACATGAGACTTCCTACGGCTGAGGTATATGGAATCTTTCTCATGTCTTCCTCTTCTTGAGGAGTCTTGGAGAGGTTGATTCCATGCCTGAAAGGAAAATATTCCTTCTTGGAGTCTTGCATACTATAGCGATTCATCACCTTATCAATATAAGATACTTGAAACAGTGCCAATTGACTGTTCTTCTGATCTTGAATGATCTAAGTACCTAGGATAATGGCAGCTTCTCCAATATCCTTCATATCAAATTACTTTGCAAGCCAAATCTTAACATCAAAAAAATTTTCTACACCATTCCCAATGAGCAGAATATCATCCGCGTACAAAATCAGAAAACCCACATTCCCTTCGTGTATCAGTTTATACACATAGGGTTCATCCACTAACTACACAAAACTGAAGTTTTTGATAGTTTTGTCGAATATAATATTCCACGATCGGGACGCTTGCAAGTCTATAAATAAACTTCACCAGTTGGCAAACCTTGCCCTCTTGGACTTTCTCCATGAACCCATCTGGTTGAGTCATATAAATGCGCTTTTCAAGATTGCCATTTATAAAAACAGTCTTGAAATCCATTTGCCAGATTTCATAATCGAGGACAACAGCAATGGATAGGAGGATTCAAATGTATTTAAGCATGATCACCGGTGAAAATGTATCATTATAGTCAATACCTTCCTTTTGGGTATAGCCCTTGACTAATAGCCTAGCTTTGAATGTCTCCACATTCCCATTCGGACCTCTTTTTTTTCTCATAAATCCATTTACATCCTACGAGTTTTACACCTTCAGGAGGATCTACAAGTGTCCAAACTCCATTCGCGTACATTGTTGTATCTCAACGTTCATGGCTTCTTACCATAGATTTACTTCAGGACCATCCATGGCCTGTGAGTAGGAGACAAGTCCATCATGATTCTTATCTGAGACTGCTGTGGTTCTTTGATTATTGAATAAAAAATAGTACCTGATTGGGGAATCAGTGTCCTCCTTCTAAATAATTCCTTTAGTAGAAGAGTGTTTCTCGGCTTTACACTTCTTATCTAGTCCTCTTCAAGAAAACAAACATTCTTTCTCACGAATGTTTTCTTGTCAGTTGAACTATAAAAGATATATCCCTTCGCTTCCTTAGGATATCCTACAAGCAAGCATAATTATGATTGACTAACTAACTTGTATGTCTTCGGTTTCAGAACATGTGCGCATCCTTATATTCTAAGGTGGTTTAGGGACGATTTTCATCCATTCCGTCTTTCATCTGGTGTACCAGGAACAGTCTTTGATGAAACTTGATTCAGAATGTATACTACCATTTCTAAAGCATATCCCCAGAATGAATCTAGAAGGGATGAATAACTCATCGTGGATCTAACCATATTCAACAAAGTTTGATTCCTTCTCTCTGACATACCATTTTGTGATGGAGTGCCAGGTACTGTAATATGAGAAAGAATACATTATTCCTTAAGAAAATCTTCGAGCTCTCCTAACAAGTACTCTCCACGACAATCAGATCACAATATTTTGATTTGTTTCTCTAATTGCTTTTCGACCATAGCCATGTACTCTTTGAACTTTTCAAAGCTTTTAGACTTTTGGTGCACTGGATAAATATGTCCAAAACATGAGTAATCATTAGTGAAGGTCACAAATGATTCATAACCTCCTATTTCTTGGATATTCAATGGTCCACATACATCATTATATACGAGTTCGAGGCAGTGAGTGGCTCTTTCACCTTTCGCTGAAAAATGGTCTCTTGGTCATTTTATCTTTTATACATGATTTACATGTGAGCAGTGATCTCACACTTAAAGTTTACAATGAACCATCTTTTGCATGTCTTTTAATCATGTCTGGGCTAATATGGCCAAGACCTAAGTGCCACAAATAGGTTAGATCGGTTGAGTCAGACTTAAACCTTTTACTATCCCTTTGTAAATCAGTATTTACTTCAGTGTTAATATCATTAGAACTATTGATTTTACGTAAAATCATTTATTTATCAAATGTGCCGTAATAATTAAGTAATCATTTCTAAAAATATCAATATCTTTATTAATAAAATTGAAACTGAATTCTTACTCAATCAAAGCATAAGGCTTGAAAAAACTATGATTGAATAAATGTACTAAATGGCAATTGAAAAGACACAACCTATAAATATCGATGTATTTCACATTCATGTCTTATAAAAAAGTAAGCAAACAAGGACACTCGGGAAAAAAGTAAATAAAAAATGTGTACGATGATAACCTCTGTTCAAATAATAAAGATGAAATAAGTTCTTGGGTGACCAAGGTCGTTGAATTTTTATCCAAATGTCTCTGGTTGACATTAAAGAGATAAGAAAAATCACATTTGTTGGTATTTTTTAACTCGCTTCTTAAATTTTTTTATATTAGAGATCCAGTACATCTTTTCATTATTTAAAACGAACGGATCAGAACATGGTTTTACCAATTCCACATAGCAGCAGAGTCAACATCCAGATAATAGAGGGGTGTTTTCGTAGGAGAAAAATAAGTAAATGATTTTTCAAAATGAGATTGATGTAATATATGTTGTGGAAAGTAGATTGTGATAAAAGTTAAGATTGCTTTCTTAGCTAACAATTGAAACGTTATTCTACAAAAATAATTGAAATGTTGATACAATTTGTCCCAAACGTTATGATGTATCGGTGATAATATTAAATTACTTCTGTTTTTTCATAATAGCAGCCACTAAATCTTATCATCACACTCTCAAAATCATCAATGTTTATGTACATTACATACCAGGTTTGTGTATGTTGACTAGTTTAACTTAAAATCTATGAATAATTATTTAACAATTACCCCACTCCACTAGAGTAATTACACCATAAAATACAAGAATATGTATTAGAATCATTCATTTCATGATTGAGTGAATAAATGTAGTGATATAAATCGAATTCATAAAGGTTAGGTTAGCATCAAATATTGCCATTCGTTTGGGTAGTCCTTGTAATGGGATAGGAAACATTCTATCAAAATTATATAGTTAAATATGAATTTTTATCTACAAGTACTAAGAGTTATCAAATCTTGGATCCTTAAAGAAATTCATGAATACCTCAAGAAAAACTTAAAGGATCAAATCTGCAATGAATACTAGATTTGTGGGTTATTTTCCTTCAAGTCTCTATGAATTAGCTCTAGGTATGCATCAATATACTGTCACATAATTAAGAAAAACATATTATAAAAGGTTATAAGAAAATATTTACATTAAAAAATATTGTAGAAAAATACATATATCCGACTCATGCCACCCTGCCGAAGTAACTAATTTTTGAAACCATGAATAATTACACATAAAAGCAGACATTTATACTCCGGTTCTTGTAGAAAGTAATGAATTCAATACAAAATATCTTGACAAATCTTTTCATGGTACGAATTAAATACATCAAATAAACAAAGCACATCATGATAAACCTTACCTCGCCTCAGGTGACTTGAATCAAGTACCAAAAGATGCTTGATCCTCTATTGGTAAGTCTTTAGTTTGGTTCAGCGCTTTAAAGCTCATGCCACTTAATATTTTCTTAGTCCGCTTTTATTTTTTATCCGTTGTTACCCAACTCAATGACTCATATAGACGACTTCTCCTTGATTGTCTCTTTGCTCGTTCATGAGGATCTTCAACACCATCTGGAGAATCATGATTCGTTTGGGAGTTTATATCAGTTAAATCCATATCTTCATCATCGTCTCTAACAAGGGTGTGTATAAGGTTAGGTATTAGAGAAGCTACCCATTATCAGTCTCTATTACATATCTTTCTCTTCACTTTTTTTTTTCTCATATCTATCTGTGTATAAGGTTGGCTTCTTTTTCTTCCTTTTTCCCTACCTTATTCTCTTTATTTTTTCTCATAAATATCTCTCTCAATCTCTTCGATCATCGCTTTTGTCTCTTTTTCTTTCACCTTCGGTTTCTCTTCAATCTTTTAAAACACTTCTTCAGCACTCTTCTTTTGTTTGATTTTCCTCTTCACTCACTCCTTTCAGTTCACTTTCCTCACTCTTTCACTTCACTCTCAAGTCTAACATCTTCCTCGAATCTTCGTTCTCCACAGGAGTGCAAGCACATCCTGAGGTGATGTCACCGCGTTCTCAACAAGCCAACTTATTTGGGAGTGTGCGAATGAAATGTCTTATCGCATTGAATTCACTTTCTTGTCCATTTTAAATCAGTTTAATAACTGTCAAATGATCACCATGGTTAAAAAAGTAATACTTTTACCTTTTTCTCAAAACCAAGTTCCTCATATCCAATTTTCTTTTTTGGATTCTCTTGAAATCCATCTTTTTCCATTTCCTTGGGCATTTTTTCCTAGTTAATCAATGATTTCTAATAAAATGACTTTGCCTCCACAACCATTGGATTTAACTTGAAAACGATTGTCATATGGAAATTCGTGTAATTATATATCATAATAGAAAATATCAATCTTGATGACTTCAAGATTAAGCTTGAAAACTTCATGATCGACTTTGAAGATTTCATGATTAATTTTGAAGACTCGATCACACTTGAAACTTCAATATCACACATAATGACTTCATGATTGATTTTGAGGACTTCAATATTTATTTTGAAGAAGTCAAGATCAATCATGCTTGAAGACTAAAAGTACTACAAGTATAAACATGAAGTCTTCAAGTATAGTCTTGAAGCCATCAAGAAAACTTGTAAAGACTTCAAGATCAAACTTGAAAACTTCAAGTCAAGCCTTGAGGGCTTCAAGATTAATCTTGAAGATGCAAGTACTTCAAGTCCAAACATGAAGTCTTCAAGTATAGTCTTGAAGACTTCAATGTAAAACTTGTAGCATTCAAAGGAAATACTGGAAGACTTCAAGTCTTCCAGTGAAATTGAGAATTTCACCGACTCTTATAAATATTGATTTTAGCTTGCATTTACATTCTTTCTTAAAAAATGTCCTCATGGAATGACTGAAAGGGTACAACTATTGTTGCTTTTCAGGAATGGCATCAAATGCACATGCCTGTAACATAATAGAGTTTGGCAACATACAACAGTCAAACTTGATTGCTTAAACAACAACAAGAAATTAGATAAATTTACCTGAAAGACATAAGGACATCCTGCCGATGCATATCCAAGGACAACCACATTTTTGGATCTATTCTTTTCCTTTTTCTTCAAATCTTTCGAGATGGTCAAGATAATCTCATTTTCATCATCCACTAGTAACTTATTTATCTTCTTAATTTTTTTTCGAAGATTTGATTGTTTTAAAGAAAATTGGGTACACACTTGAGTAACAAGTACATACTTGAAGTAATCAATAAATACAGAAACTTGAAGTCTCTAAGTGTGCTCTGAAGCCTCCAAATGTGCACTTAAGTCTTTAGGTGAGAACTTTAAGTCTTTAAGTGATCACTGGAGGTCCTCAATTTTGCATTTAAAGCCTTCAAGAGCGACACTAAATACTTTAAGAATGATCTTGAAGTCTTCAGGTGTAACCTGAAGTCTTCAAGTGTGATCTTGAAGTCTTTAAGTCACATGACACTTAAAGTCTCCAAGCACGGACTTGCAATGTTAATTTAAGACGACAATAACTTTCATTTTTCTATAATGGTTCTATGCTTTCCATTAAAAACAAAATTAGACCACACTCCTAAAAAATTAATAAAAAAGTTCATAAAATTTCTAAATAAGTTTGAAATCATACATCTTATCCAAGACTTCTAGCAGATGTTTAGAATAAATAAAAAGCATAAACCAACTAACAAAATCTAGTTCAAAATCAAAGATAAAATTAATTAAACAGTCATGTTATGGAGGAGCTAACCTTGTCGAGATTTATAGAGAATCGAAAACGATTGTCACTGAAAATGCCAAAAGCGTTAGAAGATGAAGGAAGAGTACGAAATCATATACCCAGGCGAAGTTGCAGCAATTTGTAAGGAAGAAGAATCAAAATGCAAAGATCCTTGCAGTGAAAAACTCATTCAATATGAAAGGTTTGAAGGGAGAAATATGGATGTTGAAAGTAAAGCATAATACTAGCATCGATCATGGAGAAGGCAGTGGAAAACAACAAAGAAAGTCGAATGAAATTACAGTAAGGATAAATAATTTTTTAAAATAATGTAGTCATATTTTTCAAAAAAATTGTAATGATTACATTGTATAGAAGGGATTTGTTACTGGAATTTATTATATTATAATCTCCTTTTGGTAATCATGCAACGGTAATTAGGGAGGGCACACACATGTCGTTGGCCAATTTGAATCACTCAAAGATGCATAACACCTGGGAGTCGTTTGGTTCAAGATTTCTAAGATTACCAGTAGGAATGTGATTAGTGAATATGCGATTAGTGATAACTATCCTTGTGGGAATACATAATTGTTATGTTTGATACTCTACTGGAATCTTATATTAGATTAACGGGAATCAAATATTACTGTGTTTGGTTTATAATTACTTTACAATGATGAAAGGATAGAAACATGTAATTCTACCTTCTTAACCTAATGTTCCCAACATCATTTTTTGGAGAATATGTTCCCAACATTTGATATAATTCTTTTATGCATTGCTATTAAATACTATTTAGTTAAATTAATAAAACTACAATAATGAGGAAGCTAATCGTCCCTAATATTACTTTTTATCCTATTTTTCATATCTTAATTTATTATTTATTATTTTTTATATCATAGTTGTTCAAATAAAATAAACAATTACACATAACAAGAATTAAAAAAATAACTTGTTCGTTAAAAGAAACTCAATTTCTATAATAAATGCAAAAAAGGAAAAGAACCCATTTTCTATCTTTAGTTTTTTCACATCTTCAGTCTTCATCAAAAAGTGAGAAGTCCTAGCTAACACCTGCCAACCAGTAACTGACCCAAATCTCATTAAGCTAGAAAGCACTCTCGAATTCTACAATCGGTCGCATTGACCCAAAATTATCACTCCCTTTTCAGATCTAAGTATGCTGAAATTCAAGTAAACAGGAACAAAAAACACAGACCTAGGACAAGATCAGAGGGAGGAGACAAAACATAACTTCACTAATGGGTGAGAGCAAGCTTCATTCCTTCGGCTTCCACCCTGTTTGAGGTTCAGACAGAATGTAGACATAAGCATTGAAGAAGCCTTTGTGGAATAATAGAAGGGTAAATTTGTGAATAAAAACTCTCACAAAGCCGATGGATTGATGGAGAGTAATATCTCACAATCCTTTCGCCCATGGATGGAAGATAGCTGCAGGAGAGAAGAGGATTGCGATTCCAAGCCAAAGGTGGAATAAATGATTCCGGAAGATGAGATTCCCAGCACTAATCTAGAAACAAACAATGGAATATGGATGAGATTCCCATTGCAGCTTCAAGATACTTGAAACCTAAAGCCTCCAGTTGAATTGGACGAGCCAAAACAAATGGTACAATAACCAAATGATTCCAGAAACACAAGTTATAGTTTAGGAAAATTCTACTATGCCGGGCCGGTATGGATGTCGGAGATTCCTAAATACTTGTGGGATTTATAAAATACGTGTGGGGTTCATTATATAAGGTGTTCACCAATTTTTTTGAAGTGTACAAAAAATATAGAAGTGTTTATAAAAAAACTTGCATCCATAGAGAAAAAAAATTTGACATGTAAGTGTGACCCTATATTTAAGTTCTATTAACGATAAATGGTTGGATGAAAAAGTCATATAAATGGCATTGACTATGATTCTATTTGCGTTTGCAATTATCTTATAATTTGTTAATATAAAGCAGAATGTTAGATCATAAAAACAAGACCACTGCATATTTTTTATTTAAATGTTACATTGTAATCACCAATAGAATGCAATTCTATTCACTAGAAATCAAAAAAATAATATGCTTAGTACTAAGAGATCTTAAAAGGTCGTTTGATATAAAATTATAAGTAAATAATTTTTGAAATAAGATTGCTGGAATAAGATTGTAGTAAAGTAAGATGTCCGGAAAGTTAAGATTACTGTGTTTGGTAACAATGCAAAATGTTGAAAGAAATGTTATAAACATTTTATAATTTCCAATTTCACCCTTTGAATTAAGATAACATTTGATAATTAATATGGTAAAATAAATAACTAACATTAAATGAAATGTATATTTGAGAGATTAAATATGTCTTTTCTTCAGAGACGAGACAAGAGAAAAGATTCATCATCGTCGCCTGCTAGTTGTCGTCATTCTCGACTTATTGTCATCGATTGTCACCATGGCAGTACTAAAACCAGGAGATAAAACCAAGAAAAAAGTATATCATCAACCTTAATTCTTAACACAATTTAACCAAAAAATAAACAATATCATCGACGTCAAAATATAAACACAGTTGAAATAAAAGTCATAGTAATAACTATTTGTTTTAGAAAGCTTTTCCATTTCTAAAACTAATAGATTATTGAAAAAGAAAATAACTATTGTAACTTGTGAGAGGGAAAAAATACAGGGCGGTAGAGAGAGGGAGCAATGAGGGGGGGGGGGAGACGCAGATAGACAGAGATGAGGAAATAAGAATGGTTGTGATGAAGGATAATTTCGGTAAAATAAATAGTTGTGTTTTTAAGCATTACAAGAATCAACATACCCCTAATTTTAGTTTCCTATATCTTGAAAATATATGCATTTAGAATTCCAGCAATTCATTTCGGTAGAGAGAGGGAGCAATGAGGGGGGGGGAGAGAGAGGGAGCAATGAGGGGGGGAGGGGGGGGAGAGACGCAGATAGAGAGAGATGAGGAAATAAGAATGGTTGTGATGAAGGATAATTTGGGTAAAATAAATAGTTGTGTTTGTAAGCATTACAAGAATCAACGTACCCCTAATTTTAGTTTCCTATATCTTGAAAATATATGCATTTAGAATTCCAGCAATTCATATTCACACTAATACCTTATTACCAAATTACCAAACAAATCATTTTTCAGAAATTTAGAAAACTTACCCTCATACTAAACATCTCCTAAATCTTTAGACAACAAGATTGGACAGAACAGTCCTTAGAGACGCTAAGAATCAACTATAAGTCCCGTAAGCGCTTTGAAGTGAGAGACCAAACCCATAGCATTTAAAGTTTGGTTTCCATTTTAAGGACAGTCTATTGTACGGAGGAATTTGACAAAGTAGAGGAAATTTTAGTTAATAATGATATCCTAAACCTTGTAGAAGTCCTTAATTTTTTAACTTTTTGAGTCTGACACCTCTGCTAACCAAAATCTCCTCCACTTTGTGGAAATCCGTCGTACGACAAGTTGTCTAAATGTGAACTTGGGACCACGTACTTTCTCAAAAAAAAGAATGAAAGAAGAAAACAAAGATCCGACCAAATCGCAAATGGTTCCTTCCTAGGTCTAAACCTTAAGGCACAGTGAAGAAGATCCCGAGCTGGAAGTAAGAGCCTCTAGGGTTTGGTGTCTATTGTGGAGGTGGTTATGGTGAATAGAGAAATGAAATTGAAGAAAGAATATGAGTTTGCCTAAACTTAGTACGGAGATCATAAGATTAGACAAACTCAATCTTGAAACAGATTTTCATAAATACAAGAAAGACTCTGAAGAACTTAACATAATCAAGAGTATAAGAATTATGACATGATGGATGTAGAGGAGAGAGAGAGAGAATAAGGCATTAGATTGATACAAGAAGTTGTCCAACCTTTATCATTTAAACTAGGTATAAGAATGGTAAACCTCAAGACCAAGCCCAGTGTATAAAGTAGAGGAGAGAGGAGAAGGCGGTAGATTTATACAAGAAGTTCTCCGACCACAATCGTTTAAAGAAGAGTATAAGAGAGATAAACATAGAGATCAAACCTAACGTATAAAGTAGTAGATTGATATTATGGGGTTGTTTCAACGTACATGTTTATATGACACCTAAGTATTAATATTCGTTGAATGAATTGTAAGTAGCACCTTTTGATATTCTCTGAGAGATATAGGTTCAACTTCCCAGTATTAAGAAAGATCAAGGAAAAAAATTAGATAAACATGTTATGAAATAAGGAAGAGGCGTGTGCTAAAAGAGTTAAAACTAGCACTAGACACTAGTGTGTAGAAAACGCATGAAACAGATGTCCACCCACAAGTGTCCAACAGGGAGATTTCTAGAGTAGAAGAATCCTATGAGTTTGGGACAATCTCAGGTGTATAGCATTGTGGTTCCACAGAACATTGAAGGCACAGATCTTCATAAGAGCAAGTGGTCGACTTACGCCTATTTTGATGACTAATTAAATACCATCGTATCTTCTGGCACTGTATTGATTGAATGCGTTGGAACTTGAATGGTGATAATAGGGACCGAAAGGGCCACCCAAAAAATATTAAATAGCGGCATTAGCAAAAGACAATTGAAACTTTTTTTTTTTACTTTTTTTTCGGTTCATCTGATCTGGACTGTCCATATAAGATCAAACGGTTGAGAATGATCAAATTTCAGTGTCTAGTTGGGATGATCCAAATCCCACACTTTTATGGTATGAATCAGGAAATTCTAAGGTATGTGGATGGACTATACCATGCATACATGGATCAAATTTATCTTTGAATAATATTTTGTGAACCCTATAATGGATGATTCAAGGATAATTTCAGTCAACTGTAAGATCAGATATCGAACCACGAACGGTTCATGGACGAAATATCAAATTTTTTTCCTAAAACTTATTTAATGGAATTGAATAGTTAAAAACTAAAACAATAAATGATCATGCATATCAGATATTGAAACGAATAGAAAAATGTTGAAATGATTTTCTCCTTTGCGATGTATCAGAGATTTTCTGAATAGGTGGGATTCTTGTATTTGTTCTTCACGTTCTTCAAACTTCAACATCCAAATCGTCAAGCTTGATCTTCAAGAACCAAAATCCAAGTACGATCTTCAAGAACTAATTTCTCAAAATTTTCTTCACACCAATAACCACTCGTTAATTTCAGAAATACATCTCGTGAGAAGTTGTGTAGGAACTAAGTGTGAGCTCTGAAAACGATTGAATATTTCTTCCTTCAAATTGAAATTCAACGGCAACATGTGAGGGAGGGGGAGAGAACTCTTTCTCTCTCTGTGTAATTACGCATTGTATTGATCAGTATCAATTATTGTGTTCTAGAGTTGTGTTGTATCTAATACAATTCATATGTGGCAATGAATTGCTATCCCTCACACACACACGCGCGCGCACAGACATGCGCGCACACACATACACACAGAGATATATATATATATTTTGGTCCAACTAATATCGTCTCTTCTATTCCAATTCTTATGAGCTATTCTTGACAGCGAATTGACTCACATGAACAAAACTATAAGATTCAAATACCCGTTAAAGTTATCTTTATAAATTTCTGACCTATTTAATTCGGACATCGTATGACTCCACCATAGGTTCGATGCCGAATCAAATTTCGATTCATATGCGCTACATTTTCTATTGGTGCAAATAAATTTTTTTATTCCACGGTCCATGGAATATTTTAACATATTACCCATCATCAATATCATTAACAATAGTGGAGATGTAAAATTACCATTTTACCCCTCTTGTTATTAGTTTCTTAACTCTTTTATTGACTGTGAATAAGAAAGACATAATAGTGAATTATGTCGTACAATTCACAAGTCTTAGTCAATGACTCAATTCATTGAATGTCAGGCCCAGTTTATTTATTGACACACTCATCAATAAAACATAAGGTGATATTGTTGCTTTCAGAATCCAACAATGAATTTACATATTTATGAATCACGTAACTCCAACATAGTTAAATTACGATCCCAACAGTCGAGATATTGTCCGTCAATTCGAACTCACCCATTTGACATATTAAAGATCGCAAGTAAGTAAGTCAAGTTATGTATTCACCTCAGGATTAAGGTAATTATGAAAATACCCTATAGGTGTAACAATTGGATTTAGAGCTAGGTAAACGCTTTTTGCTCTAAATTAATTTGTTACCCGTCTATTCAACATGCTCCATAATACGTCCAGGTTAACCGTTTGAGTCTTCACTCCCATGCCCGAAGAATGGCATCCATTGGTTCAACTTAACAGTTGTAATCAAATTCG
Source organism: Datisca glomerata (assembly GCA_003255025.1). Classification (NCBI taxonomy): domain Eukaryota; kingdom Viridiplantae; phylum Streptophyta; class Magnoliopsida; order Cucurbitales; family Datiscaceae; genus Datisca; species Datisca glomerata. The sequence continues at coordinate 60,083 of QANY01008257.1, forward strand.
ATTGCCCAGTCGATCCTAAAATTGCGAATAAAGTTCTGAACTACTTCAGAAGAGTTTTGTCTGGAAGATTCCTTTGTCATTACTTTTCTTACGTTGATAATAGTTTCAGGAATTGAGTAAATTATAAACACACTTTAATTAAAGAAAAACTTTTATTTATTCATTAAATTCAGTAATACAAAATGTCTAAGAAATAACTAAATACTCATAAATAGTTATTACACCCTACTTTATGGACATAATTCAAAGAATCTCCCACTTGGACTAAAGTAGGCGTGTACAATCTCGTATCTTTATTCCCTCCAAATGAACATAAAAAATTTTACTTCTTAAAGTCTTCGTGAATGGATCTGCCAGGTTGTTGACCGTCAACATGTGTGTTACTACGACATCTCCAAGCTGAACAATCTCTCTAATCAGGCGACACTTATGTTCTATGTGTTTGGATCTTTAGTGGCTCATTGGTTCCTTCAACTTTGCTACAACTCCACTGTTATCACAATCAAGTAGTATGGGCTTGTCAACTTTTGGAACAACTTCTAGAGTCTTCAAGAACTTTCTAAGCCATACAACCTCCTCAGCAGCTTTCACAAGCTGCCACATATTTAGCTTCCATGGTAGAGTTAGCAATGCAAGATTGCTTGATACTTCTCTATACAACTGCTCTACCGTTCAGGATGAACACCGATCCTGAAGTGGACCTCGTAGAGTCTTTATCTGCTTGGAAATCAGAATCAGTATACCCCATCATATTCAGGTCAGTACCTAAATACACAAGCATGTAGTTCCTTATTCTCCTCAGATACTTAAGGATGTGCTCGATAGTATTCCAATGCTTGATTCCAAGATTAGATTGGAAATGCTCACCACATCCGCGGCATAGCAAATGTCTGGTCTAGTGCAAAACATCGTGTACATGAGACTTTCTACGACTGAGGCATAAGAAATCTTTCTCATGTCTTCCTCTTCAAGAGAAGTCTTGGGAGAATTCTCCTTAAAGAGGTTGGCTCCATGTTTGAAAGGAATATATCACTTCTTGGAGTCTTGCATACCGAAGTGATCGATCACCTTATCAATATAAGATGCTTCAGACTATGTCAATTGTCTGTTCTTCCTATCTTGAAAGATCTGAATATTTAAGACAGATGCAGCTTCTCTAAGATCCTTCATATCAAATTACTTTGCAAGCTAAATCTTGACATCAGATAATTTTCCTACGTCATTCCCAATGAGTAGAATATCATGTACAAGACTAGAAAAATCACTTTCCCTTGATGTATTAGCTTATACACACAGGGTTCATCCACTAACTATTCAAAATCAAAGTTCTTGACAGGTTTATCGTATCTAATATCCCATGACTGTAACGCTTGTTTAAGTCCATAAATGGACTTAAGCAGTTCGTAAACCTTGCCCTCTTGGACTTTTTTCCACGAACCCGTCTAGTTTAGCCATATAAATATTCTCTTCAAGATTTCCATTCAGAAAAGCAGTCTTGACATTCATCTGCCAGATTTCATAATCGAGGGTAGTTGTGATGGACAGGTGAATTCGGATGGATTAAGCATGGCTACCGATGAGAAGGTATCCTAATAGTCTATACATTCCTTTTGAGTGTAGCCCTTAGCTACTAGTCTAGCTTTGAATGTCTCCACATTCTCATCCATACCTCTTTTTTTCTTATAGATCCATTTACACCCAATAGGTTTTACCCCTTCAAAAGGATCTACAAGTTTCCAGACTCCGTTCGTGTACATCGAATGTATCTCAACGTTCATGGATTCTTGTTATAGGTTTGCTTCTGGACTAGCCATGGCCTGTGAGTAGAAAATAGGTTCATCATGATCCTTATCTAAGACCGCTGTTAAGGCATCTCTAGAAGACATGTAGTTATCAATTAAGGTTATGAAGTATTTATAACCTCATCTTGCTTGGACATTCAATGGCCCACATACATCATTATGTACGAGTTTGAGGCATTGCACAGCTCTTTGGCCCTTTGCAAAAAAAGGGTCCATTGGTCATTTTACCTTCTATACAGGATTCACATGTAGGTAGTGATCTCACGCTTAAAGTTTGCAAAGGACCATCCTTTGCAAGTCTTTTAATCATGTCCATGCTAATATGTCCAAGGTGTAAGTGCCTCAAATAGGTTAGATCGGTTTAGTCAGATTTCAACCTTTTACTATCTCTTTGTGAATCAACATTCACTTCAATGTTATATATCATTGGAACTATTGGTTTTATGTAAAAATGTTTATTTATCAAATGTGAAGTAGTAATTAAGCAGTCATTTCTAAAAATACTAATATCTTTATGAATTAAATTCAAATTGAATCCTTGCTCAATTAAACTAGCTACTGAAATAAGGTTCTTCCTAAAAACTGAGATATAATAAATATCATGTAAAATCATCAAATTGTTATCAAATGATGATTTAATAGTTTTTATAGATAGAGCCAATACTAGTGCTCCATTTCCATGACGGAAGTTGAACTCGCCTTCATCAAGCCTTCTGATTTCCCTAAACCTTTGTAGGGAACACCAGATATAGTTAGTGGCTGCAGAGTCTACAATCCAAGAAAAAGTAGATTCACCCACATAGCAGGCCTCAGTAAAAAGTACTATACATTTAGATCTCAACTCCTTGAGATAGTCTAGGAAGTTGGGTATCCAAAGACCCGCGGCTCCACAATGATGACACTTGTCTTTCAAATTGTCCACTTTTGTAATGCCTTTGCCTTTCACAGCTTTTGAGTTCTACTTTGTAACCTTCTTGGGACCTCACTTGTGTTTCTTTTTTGCGTCAGAGGTTGAAGACTTGCTTTTACTAAAGTTTTCCTCTCCAGTCTTGCTCTTGCCCTTCAGAAATAGGGTTTTAGCAGCTTGTAGTTCCTTTATTAGCTCAGGAAATGAGTATCTCAACTTATTTATCAAATAATTAAGTTTGAAATTATCAAAAGTGTCAGACAGAGTCTCAAGGATCATATTAACTTATGTCTCGCGATCCACCTCAGCACCCATGATCTCCATCTTTTTTGGATAACTAATTATCAACATCATATATTCTTTGACAGAAGTTTCAGGTTTCATCTTGCAGTTCATGAAGTTTCATACAACTGACTATTTTGCTTGACGACCTTGATCTCTAAACATTCGGTGATGTTCAACATCACATCAGTGACAGTTTTCATGTGGCACTGTAGTTTTACACCATTATACAGTGGGTCCTACTGTATTGGGCAATTTGAAATTTAATATTATTATTTTTAATTTTTTAATTATCCCTAAATATTTGATACGTCATTATCTTAAACAAGATACAAATTTTAATCTAATGATAAGAGTTGATCATATTATCAGTTAATCAATTCATCAGTCAAGAGTTGAGAAAAGAACACAATTTCTCAAAAATGTGATTTTTTCTACAATTAAGAGTTAATCAAAATCTCTAAAAGAATCATCGTCACGTTTTTTTAGAGAATCGTCTCACAAAAGTCATTCTCAGTAAAATCTCTAGATCTCACGTGTTGAGTACATCTAGAGACAGAAAAGTGTCTTCGTTATATTCTACGTGCCCACACATATCCTAGTGCGTTGATAATTGACTTGAAAGATTTCACGAAGACGCTTGATTTTGACTACAAGAGGTATATGATTCCTAACCACTACTACAAAATTAGGTTTAGATGACATCATAGTATTAGCTTCTATGATAGCTCTCTTAAACCTGTCATCTAAAAATGGTTCTGGAGTGTAAAAAACTGATTTAAGCTAAAATGATAGGTTTCTCTTAGCTTGTCATAATAAGTTCACCTATTATGACAGTGGAAAACTAAGTTGTCATTACATTATATTGAAAATGTTCAATAATTACAAAATTGCCACCTTATATGCTAACCCTAATTCTCTATCTTTCCATCTTTCACTTTTTCAGATCTGGGAATAGAGAAACAAGCGATCTAGTTAGAGAACCTAGGGTTCTCTCTCTTGCCTAATCTTATCTCACTCTCTCGGCTCTTCTCTCCTCTCTCTCTCTCTCTCCCTCTCTCTGTGTTTCGACTCGATGAAGAGAAGTAGATGTGGAAGAAGTTCAATCGGTCGATTCTTCCCCTCGGCCCTAGTTAGAGAAAGAGGCGATCGAGTCAGAGAACATAGGGTTCTTCTCTCATGTCTCTTCTCATCTCTCTCTCTCTATCTCTCTCTCTTTTTGTGTGTGTGTGTGTGTGTTTCAACTCGATGAAGAGAAGCAGATGTGGAAGAAATTCAATCGGTCAGATTCTTCTCCTCGGGCATGGTCAGCTTTTTTATCCAATTTTATTCTTGCTCTAGCTTTTGGAATAAAGTAGATTGACTTGATCTGCTTAAGTGGATAGACGCTCATTTTATTGAAGATTCTGGCTACCTTCTATAACGTGGGGTTGTGTATTAGATTATGTAATTGCACACTTTTGTTGATGTTATATTTGCTGAAATCAATGATAGGTCACGGAAAAGAGAACTGGGCTAGTCATGCCAATGTTGTCTCCTTTACTCTTGACCAGGTAATCTTATATGATTTATCTAATAAGAAAATATGAGTCATTTTTTTCAGAGTTTCTGATTTTCTGAAAAATAGTTTCTAGTTAATCTTATTATATGTACCTTGTTATATAACATCATTATGCATTTCAATTTTTGCATGATCCATCTTAGAAATGCATTAGAGATTATATATAAATATTCTAGATTTTTAATTTTGGCATTCTAAACTGTGAGCATTGAAAATAATCATCAAAATGAGGTTTTGATAATTGGATTATTGGTATTGTAGATCAAGTGCACTGCTTCGCCATGTTCCTCTTATTATCCTTATTTTTTTACTCGTAGAAGTGATTATTGGTTTTGATATCTTCTCTTTGTAGTCTGTGTGAATATTCATTGGTTGATATTACTTAACCGGGAATGTTTTTGCACCTGACACTGCTTTCATCCGTTGGGAAATATGGATGGCTAGACAAGTGGATAATAAAGAATCATGTGTTTTGCAAGCAACAAGAAGTCGGTTGTTGCATCGAGGGTGGTCACCGTTTTAGCTTAAAACTCAGCTTTATATAGTGCCCTCTCCTCTCCACTTGTTACTTTAATAGATAGCTACTTGTTTATGGTTGCTAGTTCTACTAGTACCATTTTAAGTGTCCAGGTTTAATCTACTAGATGATCTTTCTTTTTGTTCGATCTACTGGGTGATCGATATTGGGAATTTCAAAAGATATGACACCCTAATTAGTGATGAGCTCAATGATAATTACATTGTAGAAAAGAGAAATTTTCATGTCAATGGAATATGACACATGAATTTCAAAACCTACTTGAACTGATAAAGAAGGGAAGCCAGGTAGCTCTAGTGATTGAATCAAAAGGTCATGTTCTTCATGCTTTTGTCAACTAGAAGCTTCAAGGTACTTATCTATTTTGTTGAGAAACTGTAAGCTCAACAAGCTTCTTTGCAACTCATTGCATTAGCTTTATTTCCCCTGTTTGCATTGCAATGATGAAAGTATGAATATAATAATGAATTGTTATGGAATTTAGGATTAGAGTATCTAAAGAATATTTTGGTACTTTATTTCTTTACTGATTAAGGTGAAGCATTTTATGTAATTTTCTATTGAATGATGGGGTTTTTTTTATTAATATTAGAATTAGGATCTTTTAGTGCCTAAAAATATGGGTTTAGGGTTGGTATTGAGTTTTCTCCTCCCTTTTTGAGCTTTTATTCACTTTTTGAATTCTCCTATCCCTCATTATCTCCTATTTCTGTCTAATTCTCTATATTTTTCCATTTCTCTCTCATATTCCACTTCTTCTACCTGTACTGCATCATGCAAGTTTTAGTTCGCTCACTATTGAGAATTTCAGTAAGATAGTATGCTGGCTACATTTCTAAGGGATTCATTACGAGTGATTTCATTTTTTGATGATTGTGGGCATGTATAGGCATTCGAATTGGTAACTATTTGGTTGGACTCAATGTTTAAGATAGTTTCAAGAGGCTTCAAATTAGATCAATTGTGTGTTATCAGCTAAAATAATGTGAGGACTCATGGATTTATACTTCATAGTGAAGATTTATTGGTGAATCATTTTGAGTGAGCCTACGTTGTCTATTGGACTTAGGCATTTATTTTACCTAAAAAAAATATGAGAGTCATTAGAAGTGTCCATGAGAAATGGTTTCAAACTTGGTTTTAACTTCATCCATGGAACAATCTTAAGCACAATTAACCTGCGATTTTATCATGATTAAAACCTAATAATGAAAAGTGATTATTAATTAATTGAGAAAAGGTATAGTGTAATAACACTCTACTTACTAATGTTCTGACTTTTCTCATACTGGTATGTACATGTTATGTATTTTCCATGTCTAATGGTTATTTTTGTGCGCTGTTGTTGCTCCAAAAATTTTCCATCTCTCTCTCTATCTCATGTTCCTTCCGCAATATTTTTGAGATTTCATTTTCCTATATTATTATGCCATTATTTGTTTAGATCATCTTCTTCTTCATTAATGAATCTTATGTTTCTTTGATCTTCAGTCAGGGCCTCTAGTATTGAATATATTGATGTCATGGAAAGGCATTTTCCTTTACATGATAGTTTTTTATGAAGAAACTAGGCTTTTAATGATGGAGATTTCCCGTCATCTAAAGGCTTTTTGCGGCATCTTATGATGACGAGAATTCACAATCATCTAAAGGCTTTTCATGGCAATCTATGATGACGAGGTTTCCCCATCATCTTAATGAACTTTGTGACATCCTATTATGACGGTTTTTGTTAAAAAGAGTAAAGATGACATCTCTATAGATGACAGTTGGCTAGCCATGATTATAGGATTATAATGACTGGTTTTTACCGTCATCTAAGCCCCGTTTTGTAGCAGTGAACCTTGTATGTTGTTAATTCAATATATAAATATATAATTGATTCTGAATGATTAAAAAAAGTTTTCAATAAAAAGTTTTTTTTATATCATAGCATTGTACGATTTTGTTTTTTACTAAAAATTTAATTTTTATTAACATTTTTTACTAAAAATTTAATATATAATTGATTCTAAAAGATTCAATTTTTTACTAAAAATTTAATTTTTTAAAATGTCCACACGCCACACATTTCTGTTGCGCGCGCGCCGCGACGACCAATAAGTGGTATCAGAGCGGTCTTTATATATTTATATGTTAAATGATGTGTGAGTTTTATTTCACTATTCATATAATATGAGATATGTAAGAATGGATGGATGGTTATATTTTTTGAATGTATGAAAAATAAAGGATCGTTAATTGTATGGTGAATATTGGGTTAAGCTTTGTTCTTCAATTATTTTCTTAGATCTTGTGTAAGCTATTTTTCAATGTAGGAATCCTTGTAATTTTATTTTGAATATTTATTGTAATAATTCCGGTCGCGAGAAGATGAAGAACACACGAGACGAACAACGAAGGAAAAAGAAAAGAAATAAGAATTCTTTTAGATTCCGGCGCCGGCTCCAGAAATTTGATTTCCGGCGTTGGCGCCGCCGATTCTGTATTTCTAGCAATATCGTGCGGAATTTACTGTTTCGGCGAGGTTGCCGGAAAATCGGCACTAGCGACTGCCGGTGGTCGGCGGCGATGACCGGTGGTGGCTGACGACCGCAGACGGGTGGTGATGGTGGTCATTGGCAACTAGTGTCACATTTAGGGAAGTTTTGCACAAACACTCATACCAACCAACCCTATCAATATAGATTTTTGTGATAACCCTAAATTTATCTATTATCTTTTTAGATTTTGAAATTAATGAAATTTTAAATTGAATTTTTAATTTTTAATTTTATAAAAATTAGAAAATGAATAGTTGGATGAGTTTGACCCAAGTTTGACCAAATCAAATAAATGTTTATTTTACTAAGTCAAAGTCAACTAATTTTAAAGGGATAACTATAGAAATTAATTTTAATGAAGAAAAATAGGTTTTTTTAATTAAAAATTTCTTTTGCAAGTCAGGCATTTTCTCATTTCATGAAATACTCACACCCTAGACAACATAGTATAGAGGTGACTTGGGGACCATGAACCTATAATCCTATTCTCCAATAAACTAGATTATTAATTAAACTCTTTAATTAAATAATCTCATTTATTAATTCTATTATTACTCCAATATAAATATGGAATTGCACTCTTAGAAATTATAGAATATATTTACAGAGTATTCACATGTAGTCCACTGACATAATCATTTTATATATTTTTGTCCTCCAATTATTGGTTCGTAGATTAGAACTGGTCAAAATTATCAGTTTACCCATTTAATTACCTCTTGATCCTTAAGTACCATTAAGAGTATAAGTTAGAATCAATAGATTTGAGGTCAATAATAATTCAGTTCTAGAATTAACACTTAATGAAACCAATATACAATTTATTAGGAAAGATCAGATTCTAAATCTTGTAAGATCATGTCCTCAGTCATCCACATCACAGAATCTCCAAAACAAAAGTCACTAGCCTGATTAATAAATAGACCTTAAGGAGTGAATCAACAGATCCTATAGACATGCATAGGTATTCATGACTACTCAGGATTCAGATTGATCTACATATGATCATCGAATTTATATGTATTTAATCTTTATGATAAATGACACGTTAATAAATATATTAATTTACATCGATCAGGACATAGATAATCTTATTATATAAAGTACCTTCATTAAGATGTCTATCCACATCAATGATCCAGATCTATATCACACGCATTCATAATGCTTAATGAACCATACTGGCAACCATTCATTAAAAATTTTATACTTTTATATGTTGCTGAAAATTTTATTTATTATCTATGATCTGAATTCTCTTGTACTAATACAAGATCATAGTCTCATTAATAAATATGTAATTTTCATATTTTTCATATAAATTATTCAACAATAATTTAAAGGAACACTTATAAAAAAATGTAATCTTCTTTAAATTTCATATCAAAATGTCAATACACATATTTTAAGGGCATAACCCCCAACAGTCCATGCATTAGTTAATCACATGTCATACATGAAAATCTCACAGAGTTTTATTTGGTCATACGTCTCATCGGTAGAAACATGATTTATTAGGGTTATCCTAATATATTTTTATGTATTTCTTTATGAAATCAATTGCATATAAACTGCTAGATTTTAATTAGTTAAAATTTGGTAAAAACACCACACTAAGGGCTATAGTAACCTTTAGGATAACCGACTTTGGTGAAAGAGTTTCATTGAAGTTTGATGAATATAATTAATTAGTTAATCTAAGTTCATCTAACTTTAACTTAGACGCTTTAGAATGTTAAATGAACTTAGACCAATGAGATTGGTATAATTGATTATTATATATTCATATGGATATTATTTTAACTAGAAGTTAATTTGAAATTAATTAATTAGTTAAAAATGGAAACACATAATCCTAAAATAGTGAGTGGGAGAAGGTTGACATGTCAATGTAACTTACGGTCTCCATCATTAATACAACAGTGTTAGGTACAGTGAGGGCCTTGAGGTGGCTTTGTTTTCATCCCCCTAAAGAAGGTTTCGAGCTATACTAATACCAACGTTGGACTTCTTAAGTTGATAGGAGGAAGTGACGTAGTTTAGTTTAGACCAACATTAAGGCGACATATTCTAAATCAAGTCATGGAATCTGAATTAATGGGTTACACTCACAAATTCATAATTAAGCTTTCATTTCGATAGTTGTGACTTGACCAAATAAGTGATAGCTTATTGTTAAAAGAGAAAATATTGAGATATTTTAAATTTTAATTAATATGGATGAGAATATCTCATAGACAATCTGAGGTTAATCTAACTGACATTAAAGCAACGGATTAATCGTTAGGTTGTTTTATCGTGATTAGTAAATGTTAATTTTTGTGTGTTTATTATGTTGCATTCATGCATCACGTTTACTTTTCGAATTCTAGATATTTATCAATTATATTGAATATTGTATGTTTTAAATTTAAGTTATCATTATTATATCTACCATGGGCATCCTTGTTACTGCTTTATTCGAGTTTGAGAATTGAACGGTAATAATTTCATAAGATGAAAATCCAACTTGAACATGTTGCTAGTTTATAAGCATAATGAATTTATTCTTGCTGATAGAAAGTCAAAATAGACTTGCAGTCAATACTTTGACTATTGACACATGGGCTACAATTAGGGGCAAGGAAAATGTTACCGAAAAAACCCCTTCTATTTTTTGTTGCTAGTAGTAACAAAAGGAAGAAGAAGAATGGTAAGGACAAAAGTAAGAATAATAATGTAAAGAAGGGGAAAAGGTCAATCGAAGGCGAGGATAACAATATTGACAATGAACTCGCAGGAAAATGTTTTCATTGTGAGGTTGAAGGTCAAAGGAAGAGAAACTATAACAAGTATCTATCTGAGTTGAAAAAGAAAGGTAAATATGATTTGCTTGTTCTTGAAGCTTGCTTAGTGTAATATGATTTTTCATCCTGGATACTAGATTTAGGACCCATTAACCATGTATGTTTGTCTTTGCATCTCTTGATTCGTCAAGAGAGTTGACTGATGGCGAGGTTGTTTTGAAAGTTGGCAGTGGTGTGCCCGTGTTAGCAAAAGCATTAGAGGCAGACCGTTTAATTTTTGGATATAATTTTTTTTAACGATGTTTATTATATTCATGGATTTTTGAGAAAATATATTCCTCTTTCATTTTTGCAAGAACAATTTTTTGAAGTTTCTTTTATTAATAAAGAGTTTATTATTTTAGAGAATGGATTCGATATTTGTCATGCAAAATTTATAAATGGACTGTATATGTTTAAACCGATTGAACGCATTAAATAATTCTGAATTATTCAAAGTAGCAAAACCTAAGTCTGTAAGCAAGACACCTTTAGATTTATGGAATGACTCCAAACCTAGTTTGTGTCATTTCCATATATGGGGTGTCCAGTTCACGTTCTTAGACTCAAGACCAGAAAGTTATACTCGAGGTTTGAGGTATTCATATTCGTAAGCTATGCTCCAGAGACTAGAGGTGGGTACTTTTATAGTCACACGGATCAAAATGTGTTTGTATCGACAAATGCAATCTTCCTCGAGCATGACTATATGCAAAACTACAAACCTCGTAGCAAAGAAGTTCTTGAGAATTAGCTAGTTTCTCTAAAGGAAACTCCGGTGTAACATCGTAGTGAGGGAGTTATGAGACAACCAGTTCGCTATGAACTAGATGAACATGTCCTAGTGTTAGATGCATATAAAGACGATTTATTATCTTGTAAAGAAGTAATGTATGATCCTAAAAAAGAGAAATGACAAGATGTCATGAACTAGGAAATGAAACATGTGTATTCTAATTTCGTCTAGGCACTTGTAGATCCACCTGAAAATGTTAGGCCCATTGGATGTAAATGGATCTTCAAGAAGAAAAGAGGTGCATATGGAAAAGTAGAGACTTTAAAGGCACAGTTAGTAGCTAGAGGTTATATACAAAGGGAGGGAGTCGATTATGAAGAGACATTCTCCCCTGTGACCATGCTAAAATATATTCACATCCTTTTGTCCATAGCCACTAGTTTTGACTATGAGATATGGAGAATGGACTTCAAAATAGTTTTTTTTAATGTCTCTCTTGAAGAAAGCATCTATATGATGCAACAAGAATGGTTTACACAAAAGAGGCAAGATCAAAAAGTATGTAAATTGCTTAAATCCATTTATGGATTAAAGCAAGCATCTATATCTTGGAATCTTACCTTTGATGAGATTATAAAGTCTTATGGGTTTGAGCAAAATGTTGATGAAGCATGTGTTTATAAATACATCAAATATAACATAGTGGTTTTCTTAGTTCATTATGTTGACGATATTCTAATCATTGGGAATGATGTAGAAACGTTGTCAAAGGTAGAAAAAGTGGTTAGCTGAGAAATTTCAAATAAAAGATTTGGGAGAGGCGAGCACTGTTCTAGGCATCCAAATCCTAAGGGATAGAAAGAACAAGCTCTTAGCACTTTCTCAAAAATATCATATTGATAAAATGTTTGAGAGATTCTCTATGGAAAATTTCAAGAAAGGTCAATTACCGACCAAACATGAAATTATCCTCTCCAAGGAACAATGTCCTAAGACACCTCAGGAGGTAGAAGATATGAGAAAAGTTCCCTATGCTTCAGTAGTTAGAAGTCTCATGTATGCTATGTTGTGTACGAGACCAGACATCTGTTATGCGGTGAAAATTGTTAGTCGTTATCAATCGACTCTAGGTTTGGAACACTGGATTGCAGTAAAACACATTCTCAAATATCTTAAGCGTAAAAGAAACTATATGCTTGTTTATTCAGGTGGAGCCCTGAACCCACTGGATATACTAATTCTGATTTTCAATCAGACAGAGGCAGTTGAAAGTTGACATCTGGATCAGTATTCACCCTAGGTGGAGGAGTTATAGTCTGGGGAAGTATTAAATAATTCAGCATTGTAGATTCCACTATGGAAGCTGAATATATAGTGGCTTGTGAAGCTCTAAAAGAATCGGTATGACTTAGAAAGTTTTATACTGATCTGGAAGTAGTTCCAGATATGGACAAGCCACTGATCATGTACTGTGAAAACAGTGGGACTGTAACAAATAACAATGAGCTAAGGAGTCACAAGAGGCGCAAGCACATAGATGAGAAATATCATCTTATAAGAGAGATTGTGCAACGAGGGGATGTGAGTGTTATGAAGATAGCATCAGAACAGAACCTGGCTGATCCTTTTACAAAGAAACTTCATGCGAAGTCATTTGAGGGTCACATGTGTAACATGAAATTAATAGAGATACCACATTTGCTTTAACGAGAGTGTGATATTGTTGGAGGTTATGCCCTCAAAGCATGTGTATTGATATTTTGATATGAAATTTAATGAGTATTACATTTTTCTTATAATTTTTCTTTTAAATAATTGTTGAATAATTTATATAAATATCTAAAAATTTCATATTCATTAATGAGACTATGACCTTGTATTAGTACGAGAGGATTAAAATTGTCAAAAACATATTAAAGTATGAAATCTTTAATGAATGGTTGCTAGTACGGTTTACTAAATATTTTGAATGAATGTGATCTGGATCTAAATCATTGATGTGGAAAGACATCTTAGTGATGGTATTTTATAAATGAGATTATATATTACTGGACTGATGTGAATTAATATCTTTATCAATGTGCTGTTTATCATAATGATTTAATATCATCAATTCGATGATCATATGCAGATCAATCTGAATCGTAAGTAGTCATGAACTCATATACATGTCTATTGGATCTTTTGATTCACTCATTAAGGTTTGTTTGTAAAACATGCTAGTGACTTTTGAATTTGGTGATTCAATAGTTATTGAACTCTTACAAGATTTGAAATCCAAGCTTTGCAAATGAATCGTATATTGGTGTACCCTTAAATGTTAATTCTAGAACTGAATGGTTATTGAACTCAAATTTATAATAAGATTATAAATTAACAATGTACTAGTGGGTTAACGGTACTTAAAGATCAAGAGATAACAAGAAGGGTAAAATGCTAATTTTTGACCAGTTCTAATTTATAAATCAATAATTGGAGGACAAAACTATATGAATTAATTATATCAGTGGACTACATGTGAATACTCTATAAATACAATCTATAATCTTGAAGAGTGCAATTCCATATGGTCGAGTAATAATGAAATTAATAAATAAGATTATTTAATTAAAGAGTTAAATTAATAATCTATTTTATTGGAGCTAAGGATTATAGGTCTATGATCCCTAAGTCACCTTTATAGTACGCAGTTTAGGATGTGAATATTTAAGGACATGAGAAAAGGACTAACTTGCAAATGAATTTTTATTCTAGAGAAATTATGAGAAAAAATTATAAGTGAATTATTTATATATATGAATGTAATTTTCAGAATAAATATATATATANAAAAGTTATTTTTCTACAATTAAGAGTTAATCAAAATCTCTAAAAGAATCATCATCACGTTCTTTTAGAGAATCGTCTCAAAAGTCTTTCTTAGTAAAAACCTAGATCTCATGTGTGAGTTTATCTAGAGACATAAAAGGTTCGTTGTTATATTTTACATGCCCACACATGTTTTAACGCGTTGAGGGTTGACTTGGAAGATCTTAGTATAGATCTCACAGTCTGCTGATCATTGGAAAGATTTCGGGGGAATGGAGAATCGATCGGTTTCGCGAGTACGCTTGATTTAGACTACGAGATGTATATGGTTCCTAACTTTGTATGTTGTTAATTTAATATATAAATATATAATAGATCATGACTGATTAAAAAATAGTTTTCAATAAAAAAAATTTTGTTATCGTAGCGTTGCGCGATTTTGTTTTACTAAAAGATTTAAATTTTTATTAAAATTTTTATTTTTTAAAATGGCCAAGGGCTACAAGCTTCTGCTTTACACGCGCTGCGATGACCAACAATTATGTCGATTAGAAATAATTACCAACTCTTCACGATATCCAAGGGCATAACTTAACTTCTCTATTAACCAATCCCAAGCCAAATCATTCTCCGAATCTACAATCATAGAAGCTAATGGAAAAATTTGGTCATTACCATCAAGAATTGAAGCGATCAGAAGTTTACCATGATACTTACTCGCCAAAAATGTCCCGTCAACACTTAGAACATGTATACAATGACGACTACCACTTAAAGAATGCCCCAACTCCATGAAAAGATATTTTAGCATACCATTACGATTAGTATGCAAATGTGTGGCATTATATAAGACATATACAAAGTAATTACTAAATACATAAATCGATTTTTAATAATGTAATGAATAGTAACAGTAAATATATACATACTTAGATTAATTTACAAGTTATTGTACTAGAATTATTATCCTGCAAGTGAAAGCAATATGAAGGTAATATCACATAAGACTCCTCCGAAGATCCACGAATCATATCAAGAGCTCCATTTTTTGCCCTCCAAGATTTATAGTAACTTATATTAATGTCGTGCTTCACACCCATATGATGAATAATGTCCTTAGATTGTATGGGATCACGAACTTCAATCCTTTATACATTCACTAACAATTCTTGAAGTAGTTTGATGGTGATCACTTTGCACAATGTCAAGATAACAAGTGTGCTCCTTTACATACTTTCTAACGCGCCAAATTTCACCACCACTATAACGTAAAGCACGTACAAACCACTGGCAAGTCTTAACAATACACTGAATTACATACATTTCACGATTAGACTTGTTAGTCATAAACTGAAAATTATGCTTCAAAGCTATCAAGTGTAGCGCCTTTTTCAACTCATATTTTGAGTTGAAAATGATTTCTTTTGTATGTCAAAGCCAAGAGGTAACTTATCCGCATCTATTTTATCCACAAATAAGGGTTCAGAAGGGTTATTATGAACAATCTTATGCAATGAACACCCGACATTTGATGACGATAAAATTACACCACTAACAACATCAGATGTCATATTACCAATGCGTGATGTAACTATTAATGAAGATTTTCTCCCTTTCTCATTATTCATCAAAGTAAGATAACACTCTAACATCAAAGTCTACGCTAATCTCTAAAAATTAGAAGTTGATCTTCCAGATTCAATATTCACCGTCAAACACAAATTAGTAGAATCTACACCTAATATATGAGATATTAAACCAAGTAAAACATCATGTGATGCATCGTTTACAACCAACAATGACTTAATCTTATAGTCAATGTAATTTCTTGAATCATCCCACCTTCCATCGATGAGAATATTGACCATCGGACCTAAAAAGCATAATAATAAAAAAGTTAATGGCAAATATAAAAATAATATATAAATATCTATTTGTACAGTATATAACTACATAAATATAACATGGATGACAAAATCTGCAGAACACGATTCAACAATAACGACAGTAAGAAATAAGCACAATATGTAAGTATCTACTATAGGGATGACAAAAATCTACAGAACATGATTCAACAATAACGACAGTAAGAACAATATAATTATATACTCCAAAACACTCTGTTATGACATAAAAAATAGAGTAATCACTTAACGCATCAAGGTTCTTTGCTGAAATAAGAATCTCGGCCAGACATGCAGCCTTATACTCTTGAAATTCCTAAATCTAAAATCTAGAACTTAAAACCCCTAAATCTAAAATCAGATATGACATACAACCTTATACTAAAGAACAAGTCTACAGCAATGCTGTAGAAAAATAGAAATAAGGAACAAGAATGACGTAATGAAAAAAAGAAGGAAGAAAAATGTACTTGATTTCAATTAGAAGAAAGCTGCTACAGAAAATAGTTGATCAATTTGCCCAACATATGATTGCCAATATCAAACAATTTTGCCGCGAAGAGAGAAACTAAATCAGCCAATAATAAGCTGCAATTTCTTTTACAGATGAAAGAAATAACTAATTGAAGAAGAAGCTGCAAATCAGGGAAGAAGTGGTTTCAACTAAATTTGACGAAACATGTAAACTTGTAAACTGCGAAAAGTAAAAGTCATGAAGAAGAGGAAGAAAGAGAAACTTAAAATAAAAATTAGTTATATTGAATGTATACTAGTAAAACAACAAAGAGAATCTTAATTATCTAATATATCTCTTCTTTATTTTCGGTAAAATCTACAAAATAGAGAAAAAATGTCATTTAACAAAACTAAATAAACTAGACTAAATATCTATTTTTTCCATTTCTTAAAGTATATGTTTTTCAAATGGGGCAATTTTTACAGCGATAAAAGAACTTGGGCCAATGCAGTGGACATTTTTTAGGGTCATTCTTGTACTTATCTCATTGTTTTTAAACAATGGGCCATTTCTCAATGATTTAATTCAGAAGTTGTGCGTTTAATATCACTATGGTAGAATCAGGGGCATCATCAAGTCTAGTTATCTAAAGAATTTAAAAATAAATAGTTACAATCTCTCACTCCCCTTCGCCGACTAGTGGCCTTCCCACCAAACAACCATGGAAATTTCCCATTCATGAACGCGCAAGCTTAGCTGTTATAAATGGAGCTCTCGTTTAGGGACATATTGGCTGCTACAGATAGAAAGCTCGCGACCATGGACGAAGAGATCCGTGGTGGCGTGGTCATGGACAATGAGCTTAATGGCCTAGACACCAAGGAGACAGATGAACAGCTTCCATAGATGGTGAGCTCACGAAGATAAATATAGGGGGAAAATATATGTGTACATGTATACTATATACGATATATAAAGTGTATATGTGTAAATATATGTGTACATATATACTATAAACATCTATATATGGGCAGACATTAAAATTGTGATTTTGGAAAACTGTGCCATCCCTCACACAACCATCGTTTAGTTTTTTTGTTCTTTTGGTGTATATATATAATTAGAACTGGGTCTTTCGAATGTAGTTCTCTGATTAATTTCTTAGTATACATGCCATCAACTAGTAGTTTACTGTAAATATTAGAAGAACAAACTCTAAAACTGACAGTAACCATACGCTACACTTCATGCTTCATTCTTGATATTTCCATCTACTTTGTACAAATTTTTATAATCAAATTAAAAACTATTTTATTTACTGTCTATACTTTAAGATACAAGACTACCCTATAGCCATGAGATTTGATTTTTCCTTTATATCTTTGTGACTAACGATCCCATGAAATAACAACTCTGAATAAATGGTTTTGAACATTTAAGGTGGTGCACATCAAATCATGTTTTTAGATATCATGTTTCACATTATATTTGAGGAATTTGTTATGTGTAGAATCATCTACACGAGAAGCAAAACCATAACAACACTTTCTTAAGATCAGCTTAATAATTATTTTTTTTAGATATGCCTGTACTTCAGAATAATATAAGTTAAAATTGATAGATCCCTCACATTCCACATAAGCTTATTATATTTGAGAGATTAGTTGTAACATATATTTTTTATTTACGTGCATGTCCGATCCAAATCGTTTATTTTAAGTTGATCAAAATTCCATGAAATAACATCAATACCAAACACGACCTAAATTATGTAGAATATATTGACGTGGTTCATTAATTTCTTACCCAAGCAAAGATAAAGGTTTGGTGACAATAAATCAGCTGCTGGTCATGATGGGATGTATCAAAAAGTTGATTCTCGATTAAATAAAAGCAATCTAATTAAGTAAAAGACAAGGATATAATTAATTATAGTTTAGTCATAATCAGGTTTAGCCAACCCTAAATAAGGCCGCATGAGATGTGTAGCAGGCTTACAGGCTCATTGGATTGCTTTATAATTTAACCCCCACGAATGCACTCTGAAAGCTACTTGAACGCTACTTGTTACATTGTTTATATAGTCTTGACAGTTGGGAAACAATCATATCCATTTGACTCTTACTAAGACTTGCTTAGGTTCCTTAACTAACCTCCCCTTTCTTCAATTTTACCATCACCATGATACGTTTTAGAAAATTAGCTAAATAGTCTAAGTGTGTTGCACACTTTGAATTTTATCACAATTAGGCACCCGCATGCCGTTTTGTTATTTGAAAATTAATCACGATGTCATTCATGAAAAACTTAGACATAAATTATATTGTGTCAAAAGGTAGAAAAATAAGATAATAATAAAATAAAGTAAATTAGACATAAACAGGGAGTGGATTGAACACATTTGACTGACAATTTACTGATCAGCTAAACAGTTCGATCCTTTCTCCATGCACTTCCACGATAGAATCAGCAACGTGAAAGTACATTTTATGTACATGACAAAATATTTCCTAAACAATGTGACCAAAAACTGCAAACCTATATGCATATCACGTAAAACCAAAATTTCTTTCGTTCATCTGCCTTCTTGTTACTGTGGGGGCTCTACTAACAGATTCTACCGCCTGTAGAGGTAGATGTAATTGACATTGCTGAAGAAATGGAATCATCATCGTCTATATCTTCATGTTCCCCAACATCGTTATATTTTTTATGATGTTATATATTTTGTTGTGGAACAATTTCATACATTTGACATGCACTATGTAGTTTTTATTGTTGGAAATTGTATTGTGTTCTTCAAAGTGGTTCTGTTTCTCCTGCAATTAAATGAGACGATATAGTTCGATGCTTTGTTTCAAATAAGGTAGTATAATCCTACAGTTGTAAATTCTAATAATTGAGAAACGTCTACAATTTTACCTCGTTGGTGTAATTCCATATTTGTTCACCGGTACAAGATAAGAGCTCTTCAGCATCTTTCCCTAATATGGTGGCAAGTAAGTGCCCAAATTCATCACAAATTTGTACCTCGGCTCGGCATCTGAGAATATGTTTATTAAGTGTTATAAATATAATTGATAAAAACCATTTATATACGGTAACACATAAATAGATAGTGACGGTTACTAAAAGAGTGATGTTAATTATACCTGGGGAGTGTGGGAATCTAGCTTGTGCGAATAATTACAAGTGAAAGATTGTTTATATTGAGCTGATGTTGCTCGGTTGCAGTCTTCACAGGCCAAGTACCAAAGTTTTTGCGTAACATTTGGTATTTCAATTGTCGCTTTCGTCCAAAAAGTTGGGTACTGTTGTTCATATTAGGAAAAATAACATTATTTACTAAGTAATAACATATGACTGAAAAATAAACATAATAAAATAATTAAAAAGATAATATACTAATTACCGTATCAGTCGTATCGAGAACCTGGTCCAGTTTAATGAGACGATCTTTCATTTGAGGTGGTATCATCAATGGAAGCGTTCCGCTTGAACTTTGTTGTGCTATTTCTTGTAGATTATCTCTTTGTTCTATTCCCCTATTAAATATTTAATTATAGGAGAAGACTTTTCTGTAAAAAAATTCTATCATAATTGTTTCTATAATACCAGTGATAAAGGACAATGACCTCTTCCATCATTGGATTTATGGCAATAAAACTGTTTCATCTAGATGATAATGATATACCTAAACAATGAATTTTTTGGTATAGAAAGAATATTTAATATGTTGATTAGAAATAAAGAACGAAATATTATTTACGAAACATTGAACATACCGTGGAAGCAAATGACTTTTAGGTGACTTCCTAACATAATCGGTATGTTATGAATATATTGGGAAATGGTGGTGCATTCATCATGGATAAATTGATCCCAGAGTATGAAAATCAATGGTTTCAGACTGCATAAAATATATGAATATGAATGTGTCAAACAAATATAAGTGTCTTTTTGTAATGATTTATGGATATAAGTGTAGGGTAAATATTGAGAGTCTTTAAATTGATAGCGATATACCTACGATCAATTATCGTGATATCACAAATTGTGGCATGGCCATTGGACGTAGGAATCTCCTTAGGTGTTGATATATGTCGGGTGATTGCCAGGATATCTAACCAACACATATTTATTTATAAATGATAAACTAAAAGGTGATTATAGATCATTTACTTAAGGTGAAGTGAAAGAGAGTTGTAATATGTTCTTACCTATTTTGGCATTCAAGTCACTCTATCTTCCAAGGTCATTGAGTGGCACGAAGTTATATGCTATATTTACTGGTAGTTTATCAGTTGCCGCCACTGGATCAATGATTTTCCTACCATTGATGGTCCATTGGTATGGACCATCAATATGTTGGAAGTTATGCTGAACTGTCCTAATCAGTGCATTGCAAATATAATAACTATCAACTACGTTTAATGTGTGTTGAAGCATGTTGATATTGAAACCAAATATGCAGGCCTCTATTTTTGTGCCCTTAAGATTGTAAACAAAACCAAGTAAACTTATGTAAGATTTTTTTTAGTTCCTATGAAAAAGCAATATTAACTCATTTTATTCATATAGAGCATGAAATAGAAATCTGTAAGCCTGAGAGTCAATCAGGAGCAATTTTTGGAACTTGAGCTGGTAGTTTGTTCCAATTTGTGAGATATTCTTTTTAGCTGCCCAAAGTTTGTGCTTCTCTGCAGTAAAAACTTTTACCCGCCAATTGTTCAGTTGGGGCATGATATCATTGATGTACGTACATCGCATCTCCATTTTTTATCTGTATTTAATTACAAATATAGTAAGTAATGTATGTAACTAGAAATATAGATATATTATCATATTATCATATTTTCCATTAGATGCACGTAAAAATTGAAAGAGTTACTATTATACCTGTAAGAGGATCATCACTATTGCTTAATGACATTGAAAGCAACACGCAACAGTTCTTTATAAACTATATTTTTAGTGTATAAAGAATTAGAGGCATTTCTCTAAATTGGTCTTACTAGAATTTTGATAGAATATATTGTTCTAGCTCTTGATAGCGCAACATATAGTTCCCCATGTGAGAAAACTGGTTCAGGCAGATATAAACCTACGATATCTAGACCTACGATATCTAGTGTCTGACCTTGAGCTTTATTTATGGTCATAGCAAAGGTCAGTCGGATGGGAAATTGTCTTCAATTAAATGGAAAAGAGTCTTTCTCATTTTCAAGCGAAATAAATAAAATTCGAGGTAAAAGTACTCATTTACCTTTATAACGACCACTTGCAATTTCAACATCAATAAGATTATGATTAAACTGTCGACATATTAATCGAGTGCCATTACATAATCCTTCAGATAGATTACTATTTCAAAGTAAAATAACTAGACAGTTTCATTTCAATATTACCTCCTGAGGAGGAAAATCGCTTGGGTTTAAAGGTATTCATAAAATCTTTGTGGATTATTTCATTTGTATTTTCAATCATTTCATCAAAACTATAATATCTCATGGTTTCACCAGGGAATTGATATATTAAGAAGTGATTAATTTCATCAACGTTTTCATTTTTTTGGTGCTAATATAATTCGATTAAAGATGGAGTTCATATTTTCATTGTAAACATGAATATTAGGAAAAACAATATCCATAAATAACTTCGATGAAATTGCATCATTAATGTAAGGAATAACCATGTGGGATGGTAGTTGAATATTATCATCGATATAAGTTTTTTAGTTTCATCGCCTATTCATAATAAGTATGCACTAAATATTGGATCTAAATGTGCTATCATATTTTGTGTTAGTTGGATCTTTACAAAAATTTCCCATAAGGGTGAGCTAACTAAACTTGCATCAATAAAATCCTTGGTTCCTTTTGGAATAACACAAAGTACTTGACGGAAATCACCTCCTAACACTAGAACTTTACCGCCGAATATTAAGGGGCAGTTATTAGTATCTTTAAGTAATTGATCCATTGTCTCAATTATTTGTCTCCTACACATTGGTGCCTCATCCCATATAATTAATTTTCTAACACGTATTAAATTACCCAAACTTGATTGTTTACTTATGGAAGAACTAACAATGTGCAAAAGTATCTTAAATCTAGAATGTACAGTGCGACCACCAGGTAATATCGAAGTTGCAACTCCAGATGAGGTAGTCGCTAATGCAATCATAGCTTTTGATCACATAGTGGCTAATATAGCACGATACAAAAAGGTTTTCCCACTTCCACCAGGACCATCGACAAAGAAAGCTCTTGGTTTTTCTTGTAAGATTCTACTTAATATGGTCTCATAAGCATATTTTTGTGTTGTATTTAATAAATATATTGAATCAATATCATTTTGATCTATAGGTATATGAAGTTCTTCATAAATTTCTCTACATTCCTTTTGGGCGTCATGTATATTGATGTTTGAATCAACTAACGAATAGACTTTGATTGTCTTTCCCATTGATTCAAGGATAGAATTAATTTCTTGTAGTACTTTTAAACTTATATTCGTAGAAGATAGTTTTATTTTTTTTGTAGTCTTCAGATAGTGGCTTCTCAAAATTTTGCCATAATTTTTAAGATTCTTTGGATTGCAGTACGCTAATATAGTGACAAAAATATGACGTAAAGCGTGTGGCATTTGTTATTGGGATGCTTCTTCTAAACACTTAGTTAAGCTATCATCAGATTCTAAAAGACCATATGATAATGCAGCCTCACGAAATCAAGAGTTGAGGTTGCCGTTAAAAGTTAGTAGATCAGTAAATGAAGTTGGACATGTGATATGATTAAGCAAAAGTCAGAGGTAATATCGTTCACCTTCTGTGGGATTAGCAGTTACAATTCGACCTATAACTTGACCTTGTTTTTCTAAAAGTCCAAATCTCATCTTCCTTATTCCAAACAAAATGTTGAGAAAAATCTTTGTATCGTAAATTTTTAGTATAAGTTCTAATGGAACTTATCAAGAAAAATTTTGCCAATAGTTTTTTTAGCGAAGACATTGTTGATGATATTATCTAGAACGTTTGTATCTTTAAACGTAATAAGTTGTTTATGTTCAAGGTGTAATTGAAGCGTGATCATCGAAGGATATATTTCATTTAATGGAAAATGATAAATTCTCCAAGTACCCTCTAAGGGAGACACCCAACAGGTTGACTAAAAATTTCAAATTTCATCTATGCTAGCTATGCAAAAAGATCACTCCCTGTTGCCATTTATTGATCAAATGCTTGGCAGTCTGGTTGGCCATGCATATTACTATTTCTTAGATGGTTATTTCAGTTACAACAAAATATTTATAGCACTAGAAGAATAAGAGATGACAACGTTCATATGCCCATAATGAACTTTTGCATTTAGACAGATGCCATTTGGGTTATGTAGCGCACCAACGACGTTTCATAATTGCATGATGGCAATATTTTCTGACATGGTGGAGCATCTCATTGAGATATTTATGGATGACTTCTCGATATTTGGTTCTTCTTTTGGTTCTTGCTTGGAAAATTTATCTTTTATGTTGGAACGATGTAAAGAAACAAACTTGGTCTTGAATTGGGAAAAGTACCATTTTTTAGTACAAGAGGGCATTGTTCTTGGTCATCGAGTCTTAGCTAAAGGAATTGAAGTAGATCGTGCAAAAATTGAGACTATTGAGAAGCTTTCACCACCGACATCAGTAAAAGGCTTTCGAAGTTTTCTTGGCCATGCAGGGTTTTACCATCGTTTCATTAAGGATTTTTCTAAGATCGCAAAGCCTCTTTGTAATCTTCTTGAGAAGGATGTTCCATTTTAATTTAATAAGGAGTGTCTTAAAGCTTTTACATTCTTGAAGACAGATTTGGTATCTGCTCCTATAATTCTAGCATTGGATTGGGATTCACCGTTTGAGTTGATGTGTGATGCTAGCAATTATGCTATTGGAGCTGTCTTGGGCAACAAAAGGGAAACATTTTCCATGTCATTTATTATGCAAGCCGAACCATTAATGATGCACAACTCAATTATGCTACTATAGAGAGAGAATTACTAGCTGTCGTATTTGCTTTTAGCAAATTTCAGTCATACTTGATTACAACTACAGTCATTGTGTACACCGACCACTCCGTCATTAAATGCTTGATTAAGAAGAATCATTCTAAGCCTCGGTCGATTAGATGGCTTTTATTGCTGTAAGAATTTGACTTGAAGATTCGGGATAAAAAAGGCATGGAGAATCTTGTAGCCCATAATTTACCTAGATTGGAACAATCAGAAAATAATGTTGAGAATGAACCACTGATGAAAAAATCTTTCTCGGATGAACAACTCTTCGCTCTAAGCATTGGTAATCTTCCTTGGTATGTTGATTTTGTAAATTCCATCCAGATTAGTCTAGCCAATAAAGGAAGCAATTTCTGTCAGATATGAAGCATTACTATTGGAAAGACCCCTTTCTTACAAGAATTCTCGGAACCAAATCATTAGGCGATGTGTTCTAGAAAAAGAGAAAGCAAGTATCCTTACCCTTTTCATTCTTCAAAATATGGTGGTCACTTCGGTACCAATCGAACGGTTGCAAAAATTCTTTAATTCGGTTTTTATTGGCCTACTATTTTCAAGGATGCTCATGTTTATGTCGCTACTTGTAATTGATGCCAATAAACTAGGAATATTTCACTTCGAAATGAAATGCCTCTAAATAGAATTTTGGAGGTATAAATTTTTTATGTATGAGGCATTGACTTCATGGGACCTTTTCCACCTGCTTTCAACAATATCTACATCCTAGTGGCAGTGGAGTATGTCTCCAAGTGGGTGGAAGCAGTGGCGCTACCAACAAATGATTCAAGGGTGGTTACGATTGGTCAAGTTGAGATTTCTAACAGGGACTTAAAGTGGATTCTCAGAAAGACTGTGAGTGCTTCAAGAAAAGAGTGTCAAAGAAACTTGATGACGCTCTTTGGGAATATCGAACTACTTATAAAACACCGATCAGAATGTCTCGTTTCCGATTAGTATTTGGAAAAGCATGTCATTTACTAGTTGAATTGGAACATAAAGCATTTTAGGCAACCAATAAGCTAAATTTTGAGCTACAAGCTGCATGTGACAAACGCCGCCTTCAGCTTAATGAATTAGTTGAGTTACGTCAAGGAGCTTATGAAAATGCTCGGATGTATAATGAACGAACCAAACAATGGCATGATAAGCGCATCATTCGAAAGAAACTTTCACCTGGCCAAAAAGTGTTGCTATATAATTCCCGATTTCGGTTGTTTTAAGGAAGCTTAAGTCTCGATGGTCAGGTCCATTCATTATAACAAAGGTATTCAATCTCTCACAGCACGGTAGAACTCCATCATCCAGAAAAGGGGAGTTTTAAAATCAATGGACAACGGGTGAAGCCGCATTTTGATGATCATATTGATCGAGAAAAGACCACAATCATGTTGGAATCGTCGTGATCATCTGCATTTCGTCTAACTGAAGACATTAAAGCAAGCGCTACCAGTAGGCAACCCAATTTTATTTACGTTATTTTTATTTTATTCATTGATGTATTTTTTTAGGTGTCTTAAGTTTTTCCCAAAAGAAGATTTGTTGAGGTCAGTACACTCAGCGTCGCGACGTTGGCACGATAAATATCCCAATCCCCCTTTTTTCGTTTTAAACAACCTATCCCCTTCTTCTAAGTCATCTCCAATTATCTCTCATCATTATCATCCTCCACAAATTCCAGCATATCTCACACTCAAAATTTAAATTCTCCATTTCAAAACTCAAATCTCTCCACCTCATCAATTTCAACTCCCCCATTTCCATCACTAACAACACATTTATCTACTCCCCAAATCTCTCCGGTAGTGAACCCAAACTCTTTTGGCAGGATTTTTCGTCGAAAATACACCGGTGATGGAGCTTTGAACATCGTAACGGAGCCTTGGAGTATCACAAAGCAATCTTCTTCTCCATCAAGGGTTCATCTTTACTTCTCAATAAGTAATTCTGTAAATTTTAAGATTTGATTTTTTGGGTTGAGTTTTTGGATATTAATGGTGGATGGATTGAATATTCTAGGCTTGCTTATTGGTAATTTTTGGTGATACTTTGATTTGGGTTGTCTCTTGAGGGAAAATTTAGATACTTTCTTCACAAGCGTTCAGAGTGCTCATTAAATGTTCGATAAAATTTCTCAAAGAAGTATTTGTGAATTTGTTGTTGTTTTGGGTGGTTATTTTGCATCTAATTGGGTTATAGCATAAGTAGAGGGGTTGTTTTGTTGCTTGTGTTTATTTGTGTGGTGTTTCATTGTCTCTATGGCTCCTAAAAGTTCTCAAGCTAGTACATCCAAGAAACAAAAGAGAGCAGAACAATCTACACCAACTTCTAATCTAAATTTCTTTAAGAACTCAGTTGTTTATGAGCGGTTGACAATGATAATTATTAAAATGAAAATAATTTCAGAGAGGGGTTTCGATGTAGATTCTATGCACTTTCACAAGATTAACAACATCCCTAGGCAAAGTTGGCTAAATTTTTGTCGTGCACCTTAGGCTGGTTTATGTGTGGACAAAACGAGTGTATTTTTCTGCAAAAATGATTTACAAATATTACTCTCTCCCTGACACTGAACGGGTAAAGTACTCGCTAAGCTGTGCAAGAGCGGAAGAGGAGGATCAGAAGAAG
This sequence comes from Datisca glomerata, assembly GCA_003255025.1. NCBI lineage: Eukaryota > Viridiplantae > Streptophyta > Magnoliopsida > Cucurbitales > Datiscaceae > Datisca > Datisca glomerata. The sequence continues at coordinate 87,128 of QANY01008257.1, forward strand.
AACGGGAACGGCCAAAAGGGATCCGGAATGACAATCAAGTAGCATGATTGATTAGGTAGTTGAATGGTTTAGACAAGACAAGATGACAGGCCAACAAGTGGTTATGACTGACTGGCTAGAACCATAAGAAATTACCAAGTGACTATGACTGATTGGTAGTTGAGTGAGACAGATGCAAATGACAAGTAAGGAAGGGAAGAATGACCATACTTGGCAGGAACATCTCCCCTTTTTTTATTACTCTAATTAATTAATGTAAATTAAGAAGCTTATATAAGACCAGTGTACTAAGTGAAATAAGGACATTGAATACAAATCAAACATAGAAAATACAAAGCATTTAGCCCTCACAATCTCTTATTCCTAGGCTACCTCTTTCTTATTAATACCCATATAAGTCTACCCTTATCAGTACTTTTCCCTTTAATCATTGATTAGGGAAAAAATTCTTTACATTTTGGTGCTCTCATTCAGAGTTGAGAGAAAATCTAAGGAGACCCACCTTATAAAGCCATAAACATGCATAGAATCAGATCCAACACAACCCTAAATGGAGACAACATGCCTAGAAATGAAGAAGAGCATGTAGATCAACTAACCCCTTCCATCGAAATGCTGTAGAAAATCTTAGACGGGATGCATGAGATGGAATGGAGGAACATTAAAGTAATGCATAATGCATGGCAGAATGTGCAAGAGCAGATCAACACACTACCACATGAACTCGTGAAAACGTGAGCATGAGGCTCACTATGGGAGCAACCATCGAGACAGAAGGAAAGGGGACCACGAGAACAGTAGAAACATGCGATGGGAAGAAGAAGTCTAGTCACAAAACCTTGTAAAGGAAGTTATGGGAGAGGCTCGGCAATTCTGAGTCATGTCAAAGGAAGCAAGAGAAGAATTGTTTGGCCAAAAGATGAAAGAGATAAGAAATCTCTGGAGTATATGAAAAATTGACCTTGAATCTCTTATCTAGACGCCATTAGGCCTAGAAGTCCTAGCGGAGCCCGTACCCAAAAAATTCGTTATGCCCAGGTTCAAATGTTACGAAGGAAAGTTTGATCTTGTAGACCATCTTTGGTGATTCAGACAAGACATGCCACTGTACCAACACGATGACAAGTTGATGTGCAAATTGTTCCCCACCAGTCTAGGCGAAGCGGCTTTGAAGTTGTACCACTCCTTACATATGCACTCAATCATGAGCTTTGCTATTATGTCCTCCATTTTCATAGAACAATACTCAACATACCACACCATCATGGAAGACTCAGAACACCTAATGGAAATCTCTACCAAGGAAGGGGAGTCACTGCGGGAGTACATTCATCGCTTCAAAGAGGAAATGGCCAAGGTCAAGAATTGCGACGACCGATTCGCCAGACTAGCCTTCCGATGAGGTCTGGATCCAGAATCACCCTTTTTCGAGGACCTCTTCAATGTGAACCCCTTTCTATGATGGAGGTTTTCCAACGGGAACATGCCTATATTACCTTGGAGGGAGTGAATAGGAGTATGCGAAGAACGATTAAACGAAAAAAAGAAGAATCCTAGAAGCGAGAAAGAAGTGTAAGACCTGAAAGGAGGAAGCATGACAAAAAATAAAGAACAGATGGGAGGAAAGTCCAACAAGGCAGGGATAGCCACCAGAGGTGATATTTTGGCAGAGTTCACCCGAGGGACAAAGTCTACACACCATTGATCATATCGGTAAATCAAATACTAGAAACAATTAAAGATAAAACTTGGTTGAAAAGACCGGCCTCGTTCACCAAGGAACCTAACTACAAAGATAAAAATAAATATTGCACCTATCATAAGAGCAACATGCATTACAAGCAAGACTGTTTCTATCTCAAAAGACTATATTGAGACGCTGGTAAAAGAAAGGTACCTTCACCAATTTATGAAAAAGATTAACAGAAATGCAAGACTTAGAAAGACAATTGAGAAGAAGCCAAGAGGGATAAGGAAAAGAAGTCCCTCCGCATCGTCAACAGGGTTATAGCCTTAACCGAACAAGAGGGGACGATAAGAAAGGAAAGGAAGATATACTGCAAACGACCAATGTTAGAAAGACATCAGCAGAAGTCTTCAAATAGCAATGGGGATTCGCCGTTCGTGTTCAACGACTCTGATCTGGGACATGACGAACACTACAACGATGCCCTCATCATTTCAATACAAGTTGGTAACTGCTTGTTGATGAGGGTCTTGGTGGACGATGGGAGTGCGGTGAACATCCTATACCGAGTGACCGTGGTGAAAATGTTCATGGGGGGGGTCAAAAGTTATAAGGAACTTCACAGCCGCTGATCGATTTCAAAGGAGCCATCAACTACTTGGAAGGACCTCTAACTCTCTTGATGAACGCATATTCATTTAACTATATGATCGAGTTCATGGTTCTAGGAACAGATTCCCCGTAAAATGCAATCTGGGGAGGACTGGGCACCAATGAAGGTTGTACCCTCAACATTCTACCAGGTGTTGAAGTACCATCACTAGAGACAGTGAAAATAATAAGAGGCGACTAGGCCGCGGCTCGCATATGTTCGGTAACTGCTTTAGAATCTGCAAAGAAAAAGGCCTTGGAGAAGGCTGAAGGAAAAAGGCTCGCCGATCTATAACAATCATAGGAAAACAGGTAAGACAACCTGAGTTATGAGAAGGGAGAGGAAACGAAGCCCATATGTTTGGAAGAAGGGACCCAGAAAATAACTAACGTTGGCGCCCGTCTCAGGGAAAATGAGAAAAAGAAGTTGATAGAATTTCTAAGGGAAACCAAAGATGTATTTGCAACAACGATACAAGAGATGCCCGGCATTCCAGAAGAGATCATCTGCCTCAGATTGAACACGAATCCCACTGTGAAACCTATGAAACAAAGGAAGAGAAGCTCCGCCCCTAAACGAAATCAAGAGATCAAAGAGGAGGTTGAGAAGCTCTTTGTGACGGATTTCATCAGAGAAGTAAACTACCCTGAATGGCTAGCTAATGTAGTGATGGTATGAAAAATGAATGAGAAGTGGACGATCTACATTGACTTCACTGACCTAAATAAGACATGCCCCAAAGACGAATACCCACTGCCAAGGACAGATTAAATGGTAGATGCCACTTTTGGGCATGAACTTCTCAGCTTCATGGATGTTTAGTCAGGTTACAATTAGGTGAAAATGTTCCAACTCGATTAAGAAAAAACCTCTTTCATTACTGAGCTGCGTCTATTGCACTTTTAAAGTGGCGGGGGAAAGTTCCTTGGACACCTAATTACACAACGGGGAAAGTTCCTTGGACACCTAATTACACAACGGGGAATCGAAGTTAAACTAGACCAGGTAAAGGTAATCACAGAAATGAGGTCCCCATGAAACCTCAAAGAAATCCAAGGGTTAACAGGAAGATTGACCGCCCTAAACAGGTTCATCTTCAGATCAATGGACAGATGCAAACCTTTCTTCTAGAGGTTGTAGAAAACCTCCACGAGCAATGGAATGAAGATTACGAAGAAGCCTTTGCCAAAGTTAAAGAGTACCTAATGGCTCCCCCTTACATGGGGGCAGTCAGTTCACTACTCATTAAAGAAGAGGAAAGGAAACAGAAACCTGTATACTTCGCTAGCAAAAGTCTTGTAGCGGCAGACACAAGATATAAATGAATGGAGAAACTAATACTGGCCATTGTAACTATGGCACGAAAACTAAGACCTTATTTCCAAGCCCACATCATCAAGGTATTAACTAATTCTCCCATTAAAAGTCTTCTACACTCGGAGGAGGCAAGTGGGAGAATAACAATATGGCCAATTGAGCTAAGCCAGTACGGCATCAGTTAAGAGCCTCAAACTTCAATGAAAGGGCAACATTAATAGATATCATAGCAGACTTCATTGAAAGGGAAGTCACCAGGAAACCCACCAAATGGGAGAAGATGGAACTTGGAAACTCTTTGTTGACGGTGCTTCAAATAATAGAGGAACGGGAGCATGTAGTAGTACAATGTCTCTTCGGAGAAGTATTACAACAGTCCATCTCCTTCGAATTCAATGCGTTAAATAATGAAACATGGTATGAAGCACTGATCGTGGGAATATCCCTACTGCGGGAATATGAGTTGACTTGTGTTAAAATTTTATGTGATTCCATGTTGATTGTGAAAATAGGAAAATATGTAGCAAAAGATGAACGGATGGTCAATTACTTGTAACGGGTAAATGATCTCGTCAGCACGATAAAATAATATGAGATCCAACGAATTCCAAGAACTGAGAATGGGCACGCTGATGCCCTGGAAAATCTAGGATCTTCTTTATGCTTCCCCTACAAAAGGAACATCCCCGTAGAAATCTTGAAGAAGCCAAGCATCTCGCTCTCGTGGAGTAAAGTGGCTGATGTATAAGTTGAATGAGAACCCAGTTGGCAGGATGATATAATCAACCGAATTGAAGAAAAAATGCTTCTTAAAAACAAACTACTTGCCAAAAAGGTGCCACAATGGGGTGCCAAGTATACAATGATAAACGGGGTATTATATAAGAAAATGTTTGCAGGATCATACTTGAAGTGTCTACGAGAAATGGAGGCCCAATATGTGTTAGCCAAAATTCAGTAGGGCATATGCAGATACCATACTTAGGAGCATATCACTAGCCCATAAAGTCGTGAATGAAGGATACTATTGGCCCCGAATGCATCAGGATGCCAAACAATATGCAAAAAGGTGTGATAAGTGTCAGCGTTACGCACTTGTAGCAAAGATGGACCTTGAAGAACTCAAAACTTTGGCTAGTCCTTGACCGTTAATGTAGTGTGCTCTAGACATTGTTCGGCCACTCCCCATGGCACCTTCCCAGAAGCTATTTTCATTGGTAACAAGGGATTATTTTACTATGTGGATTGAGAATGAAGCCTTTATCAGAATCCGTGAGGAAGAAGTAAAAGGGTTCATATGGAAAATTTTGGTGTGCAGGTACAGAAACCCCAAATCTTGGTATCTGACAATGGAGTTTAGTTTACCAGAAACTTAGTAAAAACATGGCGTGAAGATGGGAAGATATGAATCGCTTCTCCATGCCTTACTATCCATAGGGGAACGGGCAAGCCGAAAGATCAAACCGGGTCGTACTTGACAACTTGACGAAACGGCTAGAATCCGCCAAAAGAAAATGCGTAGAAGAGCTACCTGCAGTCTTATGGGCATACATAACGACCCCGAGAGAAATAACGGCAGAAACCCCATTCGCATTATTACCATACAAAGTAGAAATAGTCATTCCCATAGAAATTAGAAGCTCTACCATTATATTCGAGCTGAATGAACAACAAAATGGAAAACTCCTAAGATACGGTATTGATGAACTAGAGGGAAGAATGGAATCCGCCCTGATCAGAATGACCCATTACAATCAGAAAAGGAGATCTTACTTCTAGAAGAAGGTGAGAAAATGGGAATTCCAAATTGGAGACATGGTTCTCAGAAAAATCTTTCAAATGGAAGAGAAGTTCAGGCCAACCTGGGAGGGACTGTACATCATCAGCAAAATAGGAGGAAACAACTATTACCACTTGGAAACAGAAGAGGGAGCGAAATTACAGAAACCATGGAACACGATTCATATGAAATAATATTTTGTTGTAAAGGATGTAAGAAATCCGTTATAATGAGACATCCTTCCCGCGGTCTTTTTCCCCGCAAGGGTTTTCAACAAAAAAATAGTGGCGCCAATCTTCTCTCCTCAGTTGAATTACTCCTGAAAAGGAACCAAGGGCATAAAAAGTCATTGGGAGGGGAAGTTCATAAGTCCTACTCCCAGAATGAAACTAAGGGCATATAAAAGTACTTGGGAGGGGTAATTAATAAGTCCTACTCCTAGAAAGAACTAAGAGCATAAAAAAGTTCTTGGGAAGGGAAGTTCGCAACCTTTGCTCCTAGAAGGAATTAAGGACATAAAAGTCATTGGGAGGGGCAATTCATAAGTCATACTCCCATAAAAAACTAGTGACATAAAAAGCCCTTAAGCCCTACTCTCAAAAGAAAAAAAACTAAAGAAGGAAAAATCATGGAAGTAGGCGATTCCAACGGGCCCGCTTAAAAAAATGGGAGGTAATTGAAGACTTAACGGATGAAAAGTAGAAACGGCCAAAATGGATAAACATACTCTTGCCTAGGCATTCCTTGAAAAAACTTCCAAGTGTTTAAAGGATTAAGTAGTTGATGATTTTACTTAAACTACCTGAAAAGTTAAAACATGGAAACTATTAAAGGGAAAAGTATCTTTTATTACTTAGGGAAATTCACTGAGCAGTCAAGAGGGTTAGAAAAAATTGATTGATAAACTTATACTAATTGTTGAGAATGAAAGAAAGTGACAAAGCATATTGAAGAAAGAAGTCATTTCATTGAAAAGTGAAAAGTTACAAAATGATTTCAAAAAATAAATACAACAAAATAAAGAAAAGTACGAGAAAAAGAAAAAAGGAAAAAAATGCTAAGTTTTCCCGTCTTTGGAAGTAACATCAGCAACCACTTCAGTGATGAAAGCGGTAAGCTCATTCTCAGGATCAGTGGGCTCGTCAGGAAGTGGGACCGGCGATGTACAAGGAGGTTTATCTATCTTAGCATCGTGGTAACCCACCGTATAATCCATATGATTGTACTCATCAACTATGACCTGGTACACACTTGCAAGTCTAGCCTCCCGTTCACGAGACTTAGCCAAGGCATCTTCAGTGTCAATTAACTTTTCCTCAACAATGGACATGTTCTCCCCGCTTATCTCGATGATCCTCTCTGCCTCCCACAAAGACCACGCAAGCTTCGACTGTTTAGCCATAGCCGCAACAAGCTCAGAAGTCAAACAGGCAACAACTAGTTGAAGATCAACCTCTGCTTTCTTAAGATCATCACGTTCTGAGGAAACGGTGCCATAAGCCTTGGCAGTCTCTATCACCTTTCTCCTACAACCGGCTATCTCTTCCTCACCAGTGTGAATACCCAAGGAGACAGATGGAAGTCATGGCTTGTTCAAAAAGTGTTAGTAAATAATTGGAAAGAAATTTGAAATAGAAAAAATAAGGGTGTAAGAGGGAAAAATGAAAGTACCTGCATCAGAGAATGACTCAAGTGTATAACCTTGTCATTAATGAACATCTGGCAGAGTACACGAGCGTCCACGTCAGACATGATTCCCTTCATGACCACGTGTGAAGAACGGGGGTCCTCCAGGAAGCTGACATCAGCAGGAACCGGTTGAGCCACAAGGTATCGCCACCACCTCCGGACACCCATCTCCTCAGATAGTTGCGGGGAACCAGAGGAAGGGGAGACTAATTTTTTAGCAGGCGAGGGAGATGACACGATAGTCCTCTCCGAAATAGGGGAGACCTCATCAATGAGGGCAGGGAGATTAGTAACAAGAATAAGGAGATCAGGGATGGGGGACCAACATTCCCTAAAGCGGCACTTGACGAGCTAGCATTCCCCATCTTTGTTCTCGCCAATTATCTTGCACAACTTACTCTTTACACAAAATGAAAAATTGTGTCCTATTCTTCTACCTCCTTCTGCACGGCTTTTCGTTGAGCCTCACGTTCTATTTCTTCTTAAGCGAACCCCTCTTCTTGACGCTCTGATTTGAAAGATACAGAAGAACTTGAGTAGACTATTTGAAAAAAAATGGGAACCTGGATTGCAATAGGGATGGCCCGAGGGACTTGCATTGTAGAAGATGAGGGGGCAATAGACTTAGCAATTGGAACGGGTGCCACCGTGACTTCAATCTCTCTCCTTGGGTCAAAAAGATCTCTCCAGTCCCATTTTAGTCAACCATAGGCGGTACAGAGTCGCGCGGCTACTTCTTTCGGAGTAAAAGACCTATTGTTCAATTTTTTATCTACACAGAACAAAAACATGTTAGTATTAAAAAAAAGAAGACTAACGCAACAATGACGAAGTGAAATAGAAGCGGAAAAATAAAAAGAAAGGGGAGCTTTAACCTTGTAAATATCCATACATCTGTAAGTTTATAAGTCCAACATCTTTGCTAACCAAAATCTCATCTGTAAAAGATTTTTTCTGTTAATTAATGATTAAAGGGAAAAGTACTGATAAGGGTAAACTTATATGGGTATTAATGAGAGAGAGAGTTTAGGAAAAAGAGATTGTGAGAGGTAAATGCTCTGTGTTATCTATGTTTGAGTTGTATTCAATGTCCCTATTTCACTTAGTACACTGGCCATATATGTGCTTCCTAATTTACATGAATTATTTAGAGTAATAAGAAAAGGGGGAGATGTTCCTGCCATGTATGGTCCTCCTTCCCTTCCTTACTTGTCATTTCCATCTGCCTTACTCAACCATCAACCAGTCATAGTCACTTTGTGATTTCTTATAGTTCGAGCTAGTCAGTCGTAGCCACTTGTTGGCCTGTCATCTTGTGTCGTCCAAGTCATTCAGCTACGTAATCAATCATGCCACTTGATTGTAACCCATTTCCACTTTTTTATCAATTTCCGTGAGCCCTTAGGTAGGTCCCCCTTGTCCACGTGGCAGGGGTATTTTTTACCCATTTATTTATCCCACATTGCTCTTCGGTGATGGTCGTTGAAGTGCAATGAATGTTTCCAGCACGCGTCAAATTTTGGGAGAGTGATTATCTTTGGTTCATCGTTACCAAACTGGAATCTCCTTTTATCCTTAGAAACATTAATTGTTGCGAGAAAAGTAATTTATTTTAAATAATAAAATGACATACCATCATTGCCTCCATTCTGGGGTTGTTGACACGCTCTTCAAAAATTTTATTTTATCTTTGTGTCATCTTATCTTGACATGACACGCGTGCGTGTATGATTCTTTTTTCGTTACCCAAGCATTGTTTCATTCACCATTCTTGCGTAGCACGTACTTTGGGTCCATTGGCTTTCCTCTTTCCAACTGTCGTTGCCCATTTAGATAGATCAACAGTAATCATTTCATTACATCTCTTCTCATGCGTACATCGTTTTTCCTTCCCCTTTTCAAAACTAGTGTCTTTTTACTTTCTAATTTATTAGACATTTTGGACTCAATTTTGGCATCTGTAGCTTATACCACATAATGGTTTCCCTTATTTTTTTCTTTTCACGCTCAATTCTACCTTTTATAGGTCTCCCTTTTTCCCTTCTTCATCTCCATTGTTTCCTTTCTTCTTTCTTTTCTATTTCATATTTCTTTCCCTGGTAGCAATGGAGGATCATCCATTTAAGGTCAATGTTCCCCTAGTCAGAAATAGGAATGAATTCAACCACTTTCTTACCCTTTATCGAGGTGCCTTCCCGCGAGACGTAGTTTGTGGTTTTAGGGAAGGAATCCCTAAATCCTTCCCGTGTAATCCCCCATATCATATTTCCCTAGCTCCGATGTACATAGCCTTAGGTTAAACTTCCTTTTCTCCTCTTTTTAAAGAATTTTTTGGTACCTTCAACCTTGCCCCTTCCCACCAAGTATTTACTGTGTTCTTTTAGTGATTGAAGCCCTCAATATGAGGCATAATTTAAATATAGGTGTAGATGAAATATGTGCCATGTATATAGTGAAAAGGCACGGACTGTCCTATTACTTAGCTCCCAATGTGAGTGAGAAGCGGGGAGGCCTGGTCACTAACCTCCCTAGTGGTGATAAAGGCTGGGAGGAGGGTACCCTTCTCATAGGTGGAAACTGAGGTGGCGATGTCCGCTAGGTCATTCCCTGGATCTGGGGAGAATTCAGTATGTGGTCTTTAAAGCATGTGCAAGACTAGAAGGCTCGAGTAGCTGGTCCTTAGCATGTCTGAAGACTATTCTTGTCCATTCTTGTCTTCTCGTAAATACTGCAAAGATTTAGGATCTCTTAGGATCGATCATATTATTTTTGTGATTATCCACTGAATGGATATCATTCTTTTGTAAGGAAATAGTGTAACATTTAAATAAAAAAACAAGGTGTGGTATCTTTTAATGTTCTAACATTATGCTTTATATTAACAAATTATAGATAATTGCAAATGTAAATCTAAACACAACAAATTGTAACTTGTGTTTCAGGATTAGTTCAGTTATCATACAACTGGTTTCGACTCGTCTGATTCATCTTGGTATTCTATATCTTTAAGTGATTTTACTCAGGCAATGAGACATGTGATGCTTGCCTAATTACCGTTGCACGATTACCAAACGATTATGATAATATAAAAAACTGTAGTAACAAATCCCATCAGAACAATGTAATCATAATATATTTCTCCATAAATTTAAAAAAAATTATTTTAAGCGCTTTGTTTTCCCGAAACTTCAATTTCATTAAAATATCTCTGTTATTTTCCCCTTTATGGGCATTTTATTCCAATCCCAAAATTGGTATCCTCATTCTATACTCTATCAAACTCTCATGTTATAGTTGTTGCGCAACTCCTTATTTATGGTGGAGTTTTAAATGTTTTGATCATATTTGTTGTGATGTTCATGAAGGGATCAAAATATTCCAAAGATTTTAATCATCGAACCATTTTGAGTCGAGTTACTTCTATGGTTTGTGCAAGTATTTCGTAAAACTAATGGCTATTATTCTAGATACGTCATGGTATGTGATTATTTAGAAGAGGATTGTAACATGAGAGAAGCAAGGTGGCCAACCTATTTCAAAATATACAATAATAATTCTAGCAATGCAATTTAATTAGACTACCATGTCGATATGAATGAATCATCATTTCCATGGAGGTCAATATTCGCTTGCTAGGCAAGAGGATAGCAAGTTACAAATTTTGTCTTGATAGGACATGTATTTCTATTACTATGAAACTCATAAATGAATAGTTAATGGTGGGGTTACAATTATCATTTTTACATTGACGAATCTTATTTGTGTTATTAAGAAACATTGTCCATCTTTCGGGGTCTCAAAGGGGCTAGAGAAAGCTTGAACCCAATTCCTACAGTGATGAATATCAGTAAAATTGAAATTTCTAGGGAGTTATACATTTGTGTATTAAGAAAATCAATTATTATTTTTTAAAGCTCGATCTCTCCCTCAAATGAACCATAAGTCAAGAGAAACCATGAACTAGAACAGAAGAGCTTGCCTATCTATGAGTAAATATTTCGTAGTAGACTCATTAGACCGTACATCTTTCTTGATATTTCTAGATAATAGGTTAAAGTAAAAATTGAAATATTTTAGTGCTACAAAGATAGTTATTAAATCATTAGCATCGCATAAAAAAATTTCTCCTAGATTAGCTATTAATATGAATAACAAAAATTGTCATAGCCATTTTAGTACATGTAATGTACTCTACGGATAGAGAAATACGTAGAGTTAAGAAATTGAAAGATTTCTTTGAATTTATTCATTTTGAAAATTTTCCAAAAAGTTATTTGCCCGTTATTCTTTCCACTGGAACAATAGGGCCATTATGCTCATTATTAAACTTGTCAAAGCGATAGACAAAGTCAATAATGTTTTTACGTGTTATTGGTTATTATGAAGTTATCTTCTGATTATTATAATTCATATATAAGTTTATTATAATTAGTAAATCATATATATATATATATATATATATATATATATAGACATAAATGAATTAAATATAATTAGACTAATTCTATCTACTTATTATAATTTTATAATCATTAGAATTCATTTAGAATTACATAAATTATATATACGTGAGGATATAAACATATATGTATGGAAAAAGTGTATATATACTAAAAAGGAATGTAGAATTAAATAAATAGACTTATTCATCTTTCAATATGAAATGTATGTATGATCATCTACTTTATGAGTTTTTTTTCCTTTTTATTATCTTGTCTTATAATTAAAACAGAAGAAGAAAAAAATCACATTTCTAGCGTGTATTGCAAAATGGCCGGAATTGTTTTTTACAAATTTAGCTGAAAATTTCTGGGGTACCTAATTTAATTACAAAAACTACACATGTGTAAATTAATTTCATTATGTTACCAATGAAATTTGTAATTAAATTAGTTACTCTAACCATTTTTGTAAAAAAAAATCAGATATTTTTGCAATTCACCCATGTTTTTTGGTAGTTTTCGTAATTCTCCCTAATTAACATATGAAGGGATTAAAATTTCTCCAGGAAATTTGAACGGAAAGAAACAATAGTGGTACCCTTTGAGCCCCTTCAGGAGGATATGTTTTCAAGAAAGAATGTGAAGTGCAAACTAAAATTAGTATTTCGAAAGGTTGGCAAAATTCTTAGCTTTTAGTGTGATACCTGAAGTCTTCCAGTATTCCCTTGATTTCTTCAAGTTTGATATTGAAGTCTTGAAGACTACACTTGAAGTACTTGTCATCTTCAAGATTAATATTAAAGTCTTCAAGTTTGATATCGAAGACTTCAAGGCTTTACTTAAAGACTTTAAGTTAGTCCTCATTGCATGACGTCTTCAACACTCTACTTGAAGATTTCATGTTTGAACTTGAACTACTTTGTAGTCTTCAAGTATGACTGAACTTGACAACTTCAAAATGAATATTGAAGTCCTCAATATCAATCTTGAAGTCTTGAAGTGTGATCTTGATGTTTCAAGTATGATCTTGAAGGCTTGAAGATTAATCATGAAGTTTTAACGATTGATCTTGAAGTCAAATAGATTGATCTTGAAGTCATCAAGAAGATACTTAAAGTAATCAAGATGGATCTTGAAGTAATCAAGATGGATCTTGAAGTAATCAAGATTGATCATGAAGTCATCAAGATTTGATCATGAAGTCATCACGATTGATCTTGAAGTCATCAACAATGACCTTGAAGTCATCAAAATTAATCTTGTAGTCATCACGATTGATATTCTCTATTCTGATCTATATCACATGAATTTTTAGTTGACAATCATTTCGAAGTTAAATGCCCGAGGAGATGGAAAATGTGGATTTCATGACAAGCCAAAGGAGGAAATTGGAGAGGAGGAACATGGTTTTGAGATGAAGAATGCAGAGGAATAATTTTTAAACATGATGATAATTGGATCATGATTAAATTGATTCAAATGGACAACAAAATGAATTCAATGCGAGAAGACATTGCATTCAAGCTTTCGCAAATATGTTTGCTTATTGAGAACTTGGTGACATTCTCTTGGGATGACTTTTCTATGCTGCACTCCTTTTGAGAAGGAAAAATTAGAGGGAAATGTGGAACTTAGAATGAAGTGAAAGACAAAGGGAGTGAATTAAAAGAAGGAGAGAGTGAAGAGGAAAATCAAGGGGAAACAAGCAAAAGTGATGAAAAATAGTGAAAAGATTGAAGAGAAAGAGGAGATGAAAGAAAAAGATACAAAAGACCTGATTGAAGAGATCGAGATAGAGATTTATGACAAAATTTGAAAAGAATGAGGTGGAGTAAAAGGAAGATAAACAAGATAAAGATCATGCGAAAGAAAAAGAGATAGAAGAGAAGGGCGACGAGAGATATCAGAAAGAAAATGAAGAGAAAGTTATTGTTGTATTGGAGACTAAAGAAATGGTAGCTTCTCTAATATTCAACCTCATACACATTGTTGCTAGAGAAAATGTTCAAGGCAACGATAGGTCTGATTGGTTGGATTATATGGACCTATTTGATGTAAACTCCCAACTGGATCATGATTCTTTGGATGTTGTTGAAGTCCCTCATAAATGTGAAAAGAGTTAAACAAAGAGAAGTCATCTATGACTCTTCGAGTTGAGTATCCATCGAGAGAAAACAAAAGTGGAGAAATAAAGTAGAGGAGAAAACACCAAGTGGCATGAGCTTTGAAGCATTGACCCCAACTAAAGACTTGCCAATAGAGGATCAAACAGTTTTTGATTCATGATACAAGTCAACCCAAGACAAGGTAATATTTGTCATATTATAGTTTATATGTTTGATATATTTTATTCGCACCATATAAGATTAGATACGAGAATTCACTAATTTCTACGGGAATGAAAGATTAGATGCCGGCTTTTATTTGTGTAATTATTCATGGTTTCAAAAGTTAATTACACAAGTAGGGTAGCTTAAGTTAGATGTAACTAATTTTCTATAATGTTTTTTTAAATGTAGTATTTTTCTGAAACATTTTTATGACATGCTTTTCTTTATTTGAAACATATTGAAACATGCCTAGAGCTTATTTGTAGAGACTTGAAGGAAAACAACCAATAGATCATGAGTAGCCATTGTAGATTTCAATCTTCAAGTAAGTTTTCCTTGAAGGCTTCAAGGTTTATCTTCAAGATTGCTTTTGAAGACTTCAGGAATGGAGTGCTCTCTGAATTTGGGTATTTCTCAATACATCCATTACTTCCTTGAAGTCATCAAGTTTATTCTTGAAGTCTTCCAGATTGACGTTGAAGTCATCAAGTGTGATCGTTAGGTCTTCATGAGATTTTTGAAGGACCCAAGATTTGATAATGCTCAGTACTTACAGATAAAAATTCATGTTTTAAGCATATAGTTTTGATAAAAATATTCATGTTTCCTATTACGGTATAGAGAAACTTAACCGCATGATTGGCAATATTTAATGCTAACCCAACCGGGTATGTATTTGATTTAGATGATATTCTCTTATATAATGTACTTGGTGTGGCACTTAATTGTGGAAAGGATTGATCAGCATCTGACAAAGTATGTCTACACAAAAATTGTATACATCTCTTTTCATATAAAAAGTCATTATTTATTCTTATGGATCAAATATTCGGGTGATTTTTCTTCTTAATGTGAATAATAGTCATTGGGTCACTGTTGAATTGGAGTTGAATCAATAAGTTATTCGAGTGTATAACTTTTTGAACATGGCACATCTATAATCAACATTTGTAAGTCTAATGCCACCATTCATGTCATGAACCAATATTGATTCAATTGTCTGTCTCTCTCGCACTCTTTGCCTCCCTCCCACTCTCTCCGTATGACTCTCTTTCAATCTCCCTCCCCCTCTCTCTCATTCATTATCTCTATTTCTCCCTCTCTCTATATCTATCTTTCTATCTCTCTCTCTCTTTCTTTCTCCTCTCTCTCTCCCTTCCTCTCTCACTCTAACTCTTTGTCTATCTCCTTCCCCCCTCTCTCTCTTTCTGTCTCTTACTCTCTCACTTTCTCTCTCTCACTCTTTCTCTCTATCTCTCTCTCTCCCCCACTCACTCTCTCTCTTTCTATCTCTCTCCCTCTTCCTTTCTCTCTTTCTCACACTCTCTCTCTGTCATTCTCTCTCACTCCCTCCCCCGCTATTTCTCTCTCTCTCTTTCTCTTACACACTCTCTCTATCTTTTCTCTCTCCCTCTCGCTCTCCCTTTCTCTCACTCATTCTCTAACTTTCTCTCTCTCTCGCTCTCTCTGTCTTTCTCTTTCTCTCACTTTCTCTCTCATTCTTTCTTTCTCTCTCACTCACTTTCTCTCTCTCTCCCAAACACACTTTATCTGTCGCTCTCTCTCTCCCAAACACACTTTATCTGTCGCTCTCTCTCTCTCTCTCACTCTCTCTCTATCTCTCACACTCACTCACTCACCTACACACTAACTTTATCTCTCTATCTCTCTCTCCCTCTCCCTCTCTCCCGCTCTCTCTCTCTCCCTATCTCCCTCCCTCCCGCTCTCTCTATCCCACACTCTCTCTCTGTTTATCTATCTATCTTTGTCTCTCTCTTTCTTTCTAACTCTTTTTCCCTCCCCTATCTCTCCCTCCTCTCCCTCTCTCTCTCAGTCTCTCTTTCTCTTTCTCTCTCCCACACACTCTCTCTTTGCCTCTCTCTCTCCCACTTACTCTATCTTTCTCTCTCTCTCTCTCTCTCTCTCTCTCTCTCCCACTCCATCTCTCTTGCTCTCTCCCTCCCTCCCAATCTCTCTATCCCACACACACACTCTCTCTCGCTCTGTCTCTTACTATCCTCTATCTCTCATTCTTTCTCTCTCCCTCTCCATCTGCCTCTTTCTCTTTCTTTCTCCCTCTCATTCTATCTCTCTTTGTATCTCTCTCTCTCTCAGTCTCTCTCTCTCTCTTACTCTCTCTCTCTTTCTCTCTCCCTCTCACACTCTATCTCTCTCTATCTCTCTATCTTTTTGTCTCTCAGTCTCTCCCTATTTCTCTCTCTCACTCTCTCCCCCTCCCCCCTCTCTCTCTTTCATCTATCTCTCTCTTCCTTTCTCTCTCTCTCTCTTTCCTCTATCTCTCTCCTTCTCTAAGATAAACAAGAAACATACATATGGGATTGATGTCCAACAAGATAATGTGTGAATAAGGCATGCGATATATTCAATTGTACTTTATTAGTTTCATACATATTAGATGATTAGTTTTTGTTTATTTTTTTGTCTTTTATAGCGGTGATCGTAGTATGTTTGCTTTGAAATTCGTCGAAGCCCTTGCATACAATATAAATCTTGATGATTGACACACAAGCGAATGCTAGAATTTTTTATTAGCATGGCAGTTGACTTCTTCTGTCGTGATGTGTCAATAGTGCTTGAAGGTGTATTAGTACTGATAAATTTGAGATAAATTTGTCTTTATTTAATTTTTTTATTATTTAGATGTGACACAATTTTACAAAAATTTTGAGTATTAGTTTTTCCCTTAGATGATGAATGTTGACTACAAATGTAAAAAATTGAAATTTTGATACTGTTGATATTTTTAGACATTTTATATGAGAATCAATCAATATTTAATCTCACATTAACTAACTGCGACAATGAGATGAAATAAAACCCACGATAAATACTGTGAGAAATCCCTTAATCAATCATGTACGATAATCACATCATCTTAACCCACATTTAACCCATATTCAAAGTATTTAAAATAAACTAAACACTACAATAAACAACTAATAAAGTTTCAAACTTAGACTTCAGTCAGTCGTTTAATTATCTTCTTCTGCCCATATAATGAACTTATTATGTTTCTCGAACAATTTTGTTAGTTTCTTTGGTAGATAATATGTTTTTTTTTTTATCTTTTTCGGTATAAATAAAAATAATTATTATTGCATTATTAAATTACCAAAATTACTTACGGTATTAATAACTGTATCAAGAGTTTCACACTAAACATTGCGTGAAGTACTTTCGGACTCTGGATCAGACTGGATGTGAATTCACCACATATGCCAATTTTTAATCTCAATCTACGGACTGATCAGCGTAGTGGCAATTGGAAGTTTCCTTTTATAAGCATTTCTCATCCGTTTATTTCATGATGCAAAACGCTTATTCCATATTTTCGTTTACTTAGCACACTTCGCACTCTGCTTATGGAAGTTGACGTGTTACTTATGACTAAAAACTCTCCCCAAATTCATCCACCTATCTGTTAGTAAAACTGCCAAGCAGAAATTGTATCCCATAGAATATTTGAACTTGTTCACTCGTATCTTTGAAAATTCGGGATTAGTTTCTTTTTAAGTAATGATGACAAATAGGTAATGATAACAAATATGTGAGGTTAAAAAATTCATAAAAAATTAGTTACAAGTATAAAAAACATAAAAAAACAGCCACTACACGGTCCCAAAATTAAAAAAAATCGCGTGACCAAAAAAAATTTTGGCGCCACCCACATAAATTTGATCCAGTGGTCAAAAGTTTATATAATATATATTATACATATAAAATATACAGCAGAAATTTATAATATATACGATATATATTATATAAGTTTTTTGAATATTACACTTAATTTTGATGGGTGCACGAGAGTTCATTATTTTGCGCTGAATTTTTTTTAAAAAATTTGGTGGTGATTATTTTTTATTTTTCTTTCATACTTGTATTATTATTTTTTTCTTTAAAAATGGATGTTCTCCCTTTACTTTCACTCGAGAAGCCCAAAACTCAAATATGGCCCTAACCTGAAATCCTTTAGATGACGTACAATGGTAGAGATCGCCTCAAATTTTATTTTTATGTCTGTATTCACCTAAAATAATGTAATCCACATCCATATGTTTTCATTTTACTTTTTCCTGACTGATCAGGTCTGTTAAGTTTTTTAAAAGTAAAAATTCAAAATGCATCGACATCTACAGGTTATCTTTTTTAGTGTCATTGAGTTTTCAATCATACTTTTCATGATGCTCAAAACCCAACACAAATCAAATGATGCAAGCAAGCCCTTCGCAAGATAAAACGTTATGTTTATTATTACCTTGTGGAGAGGAAACAAATTTCGCAGACACACACGTGTTATTAATCGAGTCACCTTCATTCCTAATTCAATACACATGGATTTTTATAAGGTGGGCTACAGTAATGCAGGATACAATTCTATCGTCAACATTCATCATCTACTGTCATCCTAGCTATGCACCCAAATCGAGATAAACTTATCCACAATACAAAGTTTTCAAGTGCGAAACACGTGAGTAAGCCATCATTAACCTACAAGCTTAATTTTATGGATCTTAAAATTTAATATAACATTATGTAAACTAATAAAGAAAATATTCAAATAATAATTTAACCCCGCATATTGATATAGACATCTAGTTTGAGATTAAATATAAATGACGTTATTTTTTCTTTGGATAATGGAAAGAGTATATTAAAAGAAATCAGGACTACAAAAGTATATGGGCATACTTTAGAAACAACAACCCATACAAAAGTTCAAGGAGACTTCTTCAATATATGAGGAGATAAGACCCATTTATACAAAAGGATAGAATGAGCATGGGTCCAAGGAATAGGTCTAAGGGACCATGTCCTATCCCTAACAATGTTAACAATAATCCTAATGAGGGTAGCGGTATCTCTAGTTTTAGCTTAAAAAATCATATAGTTTCTTTCCATCCACAGGTTATACATAAAAGAATTAAAAGAAAACTTAAGGATTAAGGACAAGGCCTTTCCTCCTTGTTATCTAGGCGACCCACTCAATTTTATGATCCTAGCTAAGACAATAGCATTGAAGATAACAAAATTGAGTGATAACAATCCAAATGGCTTGGCCAAAAGGACAATAAAAAAGTGATATTTAGACTCATACCTATTAATACATAACATAGAATCAAAGTCTACAGAAATGCCCCATCTAGCTAGCATATCCTTAGTTTTTAGTTTATTCCTACAAGCAAGTCAGTTGGTGAAGCTGTGCTTAGGGATAGCTAAACCAGTTGATGTCTTCCCAAATAACCTTGCTTGTAGGTTGTTTTAAAGACCAATAGGCTAAATCCACAAAAAATGTTCCATCTGAGGGTAGGCTTTTACAATCCTTTATCAAGACCCAAACTAGGAAAATCCATACTCAATGAAGCATTCTGATCTCTCTAAGGCATGAAATATTGGTGACAAGTCAAGATCACATCCCATTACCAATCACCCTACTAACTTTGGTATCAAGGCTCCATCCAATATCAGTGATAACAACTCTACCAAACCTATTGTACAGCACCCCAAAATGATGCCAAGGGTCACCCCAAAGGGAAATAGTAGAGCCATCTCCAATTCTAGCCTCACATAAGCAGTGAACCATTCTCTGGCTTCAAGAAGCTTCCTCCAAATCCAAGGGAGTCATTTGGGATTTTAACAGTAAGCACAGTTCCATCTTTAATCAGGTTTTTATAGCACCATATACTCCAAATGGAACTAGAAGGATTAGATATAAGGAATAAAATATGTTTAGCAGTAGCAAAACAATTCCAAGTTATAATATCTCTCAGACCTAATCCACTATTTTCGTTGCGGGTACACACCTTAGTCCATCTAAATTTAGAGCTGGCAGGTTTATCAGAAGAACCTGACCTTAGAAGTTTCTCATGATGATATCAATGTCCTATATGATTCTCAGAGGAAGGATAAACAACCCTGCCAAAAACTTTTAGATAGCCAGGGCCACAAATTGAATCAGTTGTAGCCTGCCAGTAAAAGATAAGTACTTGGCCTCCCAAATCTTGATTCTAGTAGTGATCTTGTCAACTAAAGTTGCACATGTATCTAACAAGGAGGGTGCCACACTGAAAGCCAATAAATCAGTGAAAATCACCCTGACTTGCTTAGGGACACCAGAAAAGAAAATATAGCTTTTCAACTGATTAGGCTTGAGGCTTGTAAGCCTGAAAAACACATTTAAATTATCTCTGATAAGACTAATAGAGCTTTGGTCCCCTTTAGAGAACCTGAGGAGGTCAATAGTAAAGCATAGGTTAACTATTCCCAACTACTTACACCTTTAATGAAAGTTGAAACCAGGAAAAGTGGAGGCATGAGCAAAAGAGTAGTGAGGCCCTCCATAGCTATAACAAACAAATAAGGAGAGATTAGACCCCCCCTGCCTCAGACTTCTAGCTCCTCTAAAGTAGCCACAAAGCTCTCCATTTATGTTGATGCGAAAGAGGTAGAAGTGATATAAGTCATAAGCCACTTAGTGAATACAGAAGGGAGGCCAATGATGTTCATATATTTTTCAATGAAGATCCAACTAACACAATCATAGGCTTTCATGAACCTTAATGGCACATTTACCTAAGTAAGAAACTATATGATAATTCCAAATAAGCTCCTGAGAAAGGAAAATGTTGTCAGCAATCCCTCTTCTAGGCATAAAGGCATTCTGGTTGTCACTAATCAGGGAAGGGATGACACCTTTCAGCCTATTAGCAAGCAGCTCGGAGATGGACTTGTAGACAAGGTTACAACAGGAAATAGGCTTGAAGTCATTCTCATTCTGGGGTTGAACAGTTTTAGGAATTAGGGAGACTGAAGTTTGATTCAACTGGGGTAGCAACACATGAGACTAGAAGAAGTATATAACAACTTTTGAAACATCATTACCAACCACATCCCAAGCCTTCTTAAAGAAACATGCTTAGCCGTCAGGGCCTTAAAGTCACTACAGGAGAAAATCATATCTTTGATCTCACTAGTTGTGACTACTCTAGTAAGTCTGGAGGCTTGCTTGGAAGTAAATCTCTTAGGGTAAATCACCTGTAAGATGTTCTAGCCAATGGATTGCTCCCTTTTCTTAATACCAAGGAGGGAAGTATAATTCTGCACAATATGTTTTTTTATCTGCTCTCTACAATTCAATGTCTTACCTTGATCATCGTTGAGTTGAACCAGTGTGGATATGATATTGTTCCTCTTGACCATCTTGTGAATAATGGCAATGTTATTGTGACCAAAACTGATCCACTAAGCCCTAGCTTTCTACCTTAGAAATCTTTCCTCAGCCTGCCTGAGAATGATAAAGATCTGGAAAGCTATATGCTCATTAGACTGTAAGACATAATCGTGATGCCTATTGAACAACTCATTCTGGGTAGTATCTGACTTCACCCTTGCATTCTAGGCTCTAGTTAAAATGTCTGGGAGTGGGTTATGTTAAGGGTATTGAGAGTAGCTTTAGTAGCTTTAAGCTTCCTCAAGTGGCATTGCATAGGAGAGCCATACCCACTGTTGTTCTAGGCTCAAGACACACAGGGCAAAAATTCCTCTCTATCATCCCAAAAGTCAAAGAGATTGAGGCTAACAGGAGTCCTACAAATGGACACTTTAACATGCAAGACAACATGACAATGATCTGGTATCCCAGGATTCAATAACACAACATTGGAGAAGGAGAGCCAATGTTCATTCACAAGCACCTTATCTATCTTGTTCATAATAGTGTTTTTACCATCACTATTATTAGTCCAAGTAAATTTAAACCCACCATAACATAGGTCCTCAACCTCAATATAATTCAGGCAGGCATTAAAATCATTGGAACCCTCATCCCAAACCATAGACCCACCAACCTGCTCAGAGGGGTGTTTAACAACATTGAAGTCACCAAGGAGCACCCAAGGTTGCTGTAAAACACTACTCACCTGACTAATGATATGACTGCAAAGCATAGTAGTCAATTTTGTTTCGGTAGCCGTTACTTTTCTGAAAAAATGAAACGTTTTGAATATTTCGGTGTTTCGGTGCGCCATTTCGGAAAAAAATTCCGATGATCTAAAATAATGTTATAAAATTTATTATATATAATATAACTATGAAAAAAAATTGGATCAATAGATTATATCATGCAAATAATATGTAATTACCATTAAAATTTAATAAAACATCATATTAATGACATTAATATTCAACAAAACATCATATTAAATAGCAATATCATCATGAAACACACAAATGTTCAAAATCTTCATTATGTGTCATAAGCATGAGTTTCATCATCATTCTCATCATCATCATCCTCATTATTCGCATCATAAGCTTGAGTTTCATCATCATCATTCTCATTTGTTTTGCATTTCTCATGCTTGCTTATTTTTTCAAGTTCAGCTTCTACATTGAAATATGCTTCATCTAGATTTGGTTGCTCGACAATATTCCATCCGCCGATTTCTTCAGGAGATAATAGCATTGGTTCTTCTTTTACCTACTCATCCAATATATCAATTTTCTCCAAACTTATAGGGTCAGAAGAACTCCCACTCTTTTTTTGCTTTTGCCTGTGATTAAGTAAAATTAACAAAGTTATGATAATTGATATATGATATGACAATTGAATTAATTTTTAAAATTGAATTTGAATCTTCAAATTTTAATGTACGAAAACAAGATCATTTAATCTTTGAAATTCCAATCTATTTCGTTTCTTTGAGTGGATGTGCTAAAAAATACTCCAATTCCTTTCACATCCACTTGAACTATAACATTGGCTTAAGATACGAATTGCTAATCTTTGTAAATTAGGAGTATCTCACCAAACTGATCCCACCGTAAATCTGAAAAAGAAAATGAATCACTAAAACAAACATGTTGAGAATAAATTCAGTTAAAACACACAAACTCATAGGAGAAAAATTAACCTGGTGCTAATTTTGTTCGGTTTCGTATAGGATAGAGTTGTCGAAATCTATCGATATTATTTTTGTAATAAGTGAACTATCTAAGAATTATATCTTGAATATCCGGATCACGTTCTAATCACTCAACGATGTCATTCATGCCATTATTACTTCTCGATGTTTGGGAATGATGGATCAAAATAACAACTTGGATTCAATAAATATGCAGCTTCATGTAAAGAGCTTGACATTTGTGACTCCCATCGGCGATCTATTGTCTTCCAATATGACATATAATCTTTCTTCTTTTTAAGCCTCCTTTTTATGACTTCTTTAGCCTGATCAATTGCCTGAATAAGAAAACCCATGGTAGGTTTCTTTTCACCGTCAACCCTACGAAAAACAAACACTAAAGGTTCACTAATTTTCACCACATTCCCCAAATCATTCCAAAAATTTGTACCCGCGGCAACATCATGGATTTCACACATAGCCCATTCGGTACTATACTTTGATTTCAATCAATCATCACTTAAAAATATTCGTTTAACCTCCACTGAAAATTTAAAAATACATTGCAAAGTGAGGAAGTTTGTGGCAAACCTTAGGATACCCGAACGTATTAAATCTCTACCGTTAGTCAACTTCATTGTCATCAAGTTGAGTATCCACGAATGATTATATATGTATTTTATGATCTTCTTTGCACCCGCTATTACTCGTGCATTTATGGGAAACTGATCAGGCTTGGCCATATCTTCCAGCATTAAATCAATGGTGTATGCTGCATAGGACGTGGAAAAAAAGTCTTTTATTTGTTCATTAGTTTCCTTGTCCTTGCTTTGTAGCTAGCCTCATTCTCAAAATTAAATTACATAACATAATTTGGCCTGCATATGCAACAACCTCATCAAAAATATTAAACAACAGATCCGCATTCTTACATATTTCACTAGCATTAACGAATTTCTAGAAGAGCATTCCACTTTTGCAATACACAAGAAAATTGATCAAGTCTTACTTGTTCTATCAGTCCATCCATCAGCAATAATAGTGCATCCATAAATACTCCATTACCGCCTAAAATAATCCATCAAAAGATTCACTTCAACAACTAGGTTTTTTCAAAAGTCGTCCTCTAAGATCATGATAAGAAGGCAACTTGTAACCTGACCCCATTGAAACTATAACATCACCCATTGGTTAAAATTTTTTAGATCTAGTTCATTAAAAGGAATGTTTGCATCAAACCGTGCAATTGCCATGTCAACTACATTTCTTTGTTCTTTTATATCAATGTTGACTTAATGGTAGGTTGTGATCTAGCAGACGTTCTTGGTTGAAAACAATTTGTCAATGGATGTTTTGGGGGTAACTTTCTCTTCTTTTGGCCACTACTCAAAAATTCATTCAATTTCTCCTTTCCCTTTAGATTGATTTCTTCTTCATGATATTCAGGTTCCTCATCATTCATTTGCTCATTAATATCTAATGGGCGTCCTATGACATGTCAATTTTTTTTCTTTCCCTATCATTTTTTTATTCTAAAATTAATTTTTCCATTTGTCATCTGACATCGGAAGGGACCCTCACACACTTTGCCACATCCCTAGAAATCTAACCCAAATGCTCCTTAAATCTTGTTATATCGTCCCCTTTGATAACTTTATCACAAAACATACATTTCACTTTCGATTGCCTTCAATTAAATCGCATAAGCCCAAGCCTGATCATCTGATTGAGCTGGACCAAATATTTTCAAAGATGCAGTAGATGAATTACTCTTTCCTCCTCTAGCTCCACTTCCAGTCATTTCTAAGCAAAATACTATATTTAATAAAATACTTAGGAATAAATCTAACAGTCAACTCAAAGAAAAATAGAAACACATATTCTCAATTCCAATACATAAAAAAGAATCAAAAGCACAAAGAAATTTCAGAATAGAACAGAATCAACATTTTCAGAACAGTTCAAGTAACAGAACTAACATTTCTGAAACAGAACAAACATTCTAGAAACAAAAAGAGAGACTTCCAGAAACATAACAGAACAGAAGAAGTACTTCCTATCTTTGACACGAACAGTTGAAGAGACTTCCAGAAATAGAACAGAGTTACATAACAGAAACCACAAAGAAGTCACCTTTTAGCATAATTGAAAATCGAAAATTGCACAATTCAAATCCATACATAGTTACACAAAAGCTTTAATCACAAACACCTTACATATTAACTTTTATCCATATCAAAGGTTTCCACTATTTTTTATCAAATTATCCCAAATTCACACAAGACTGCAGGACCCATAAAATATCAAGATCTAGAATCACATTACTCTTAGAAGAACAACAAATCAGATACAGAAAAAGACAAAAATTTCATACCTTTGAGAGAGAGCAAGTTAGCGAGAGAGAAAGGAAAGAGATCGAGAGAGGGCGAGACTCTAGAAGCTCAAAGAGAAAGCTTGAGAGATCAAGAGAGGGCGAGACTCTAAAAGCTCGAAAAGAAAGCTTGAGAGATCGAGCTGTTGTTGTAGAACTACTATTGTACAGTAGGGATTTGGGGTGAGGGTTTTGCTATGGAGGAAAGAAGGGATTTGGGGCATTCTTTTGTTTCACCTATTTCGGGGGAAACATAAGAATTTCGGCCAAAACATTCTGTTCCAACCGAAACACCTTGAAAAACTGGCCAAAAAAGACACTCTCCCTTTCGTTCCGGTTCCTGGCCGGAACAGAACAGGAATGACAACTATGCTCCTAAGCTTTTTTATAGATGTGACAGTATTAGTAACATATATAATGGAAGCCTAAGAAATGTCTTGGTTATTAAGAATAGTTGAGAGATAACATAGTTAGATCCCAAGAAATCCAGATTCTACCATTGCTGGCACTAGTATAGTTAGTAGCAGAAGCCCAACTACCAAAAATACATCTACGAATGGAAGCAAATTTCCTCTCATTTACTTTGATTATCAAAGTGAGACTTTCTAACCTCAGACTGCTTGAGAGGATTGTTAAGTCCTCTGATATTTCAAGTTGTCAAACTGATCATTGGGATTTTGCAGGTATGCATCTGACCTTTAGAACTCCTCCTACATTTAGGTTTAGAGCTATTCTTCAACTTGGCTTTACTACCATTCTTCTTAGCATGTTTAGGTGGAGTTTGATTCCGTGAAGGAATAAGAGCAATCTCCTCATGGTCCTGCTCTAAGGTTTGCAGGTTGACCTCATCATTAACATTATCATTAGCATCCAACAACTCTTGCTATTCATTGTCCTGAGGATCATCCCCTAAAGCATTAAAAGCATTCTGAACATAGATTGTTCCAAGCTAAACATGATCCTTGTAATTATGTGGCTCAGGATGAGGCATATGATTCATGTCCTTCTGAATGACATACTCAGTATGAATCTGGGGAGCGTGACTTGGTTCCATAATAGGTCATTCCTTCTAACATGGACCCATTTTTGTCTAGGCTTAATAGTGGGTTTGGTTTAGTGAGTAGGTCTAAATTGGTTCTTAACTACATCATAATCATGGCAAAAGACCTCACGCTTCATGCACTTCCTAGGCAAACCTTGGTATTCCACTCAAATCTGAATGTTCTTGCTGGCAGGTAGCATGACATCAATGTACTCACAAATTTCAGAGTTTATATCCACTTTAACATAGATTATGGCAAATGAAATCCTGGTGTAATTATCAGTCATTTTGTTAGCAAAGAGAGGGATCCTCATAACACTAGCAATCCTACTCAACCCTTCCCCAAGCTTTAAGCAAAACAAATCTACCAATAAGGTGTCAAGGACCTTTAGCCAAAATGAAATCTCTCTATTCAATTGAAGCAAATTTAAATAAGAAGAAACATGTATATGAGGCAAGGACCTACAATAGTCTTCAATCTCCTCATAAGTTGTAGGCTGTCTGATGTACCATAGAGAAATGAGGCTTCTTGTCAATGAAGTGGGCTACAATGCATGTTTGCCAACTATTTTACCTTTATTCACAACCTCCTCAGGTATTTCAATCTGAGAATTCTTCCCTACCTTAATAGTCTCCATAAAGACAAAGGACATCTTGCAAGGTTTCCTCCTTTTATCATTTTCAGCTCTCGAAGACTTGATAGGGGGAATATTATCACATTTGATACTATCTTTGCCAGCATGGGAAGGGCCAGCTTCACAAACTCTATTTTTGTTAGGATTAAGTTAGTCTAACTGAACAATGGTATTTCCATTACTGTTCATAATACTATTCCTATTACTGTTTACTACTCTAACTAGGCTCGAGTACACCTTGTTAGATATTGATATTCTTGGTAGAGTTGGTAGACAATGGGTGTTGTCAAGTACACTGCCCTTACCGTTATCATTGCTTGGGGCCAAGAGATGGTCCCCTTGACAACCTTACCGAGGCAAAATAGGCAGGTTCTTTTCCAAAGGAATTGATGTGCTAGGAAGGACATCACTGTCCTTTTCAAATTCTTCACCAAAAACAATCGTTGGAGAAGCTTCTTGTGAAGCTGCTACAACCATGCTCGGGGTAAATCAGGAGCACCAAATTCTTACAGGTTCTTGAATCATATGCTCCTTGGAACCTAAGACATTAGGAATGATATTTGGAGCTTGGTCTTGGAGCAGCTTCACTAGGGATTTAACTGTTTCTTTCCTGGCATTCTCCATCATCCTATTTACTTCAGAGTTCTCCATTAGAGGAGTGACAACCACCTGTTGTAGCTCATCAATGCTCAAACTAACCTTGTCAAAATCATTATCAAATTCACAAGCTAAACCATCCATACCATATTGTTGAGACAAGGTCTTAAGACCATCCTCATACCTTTTAACTTACTGTCAAAGCCATCACATCAATATTGTCCCTACCCTCCACCCAGATCATCAACGTTATATGTCATTAAAAATCCCTCCCAAGGAAAGAGGAAGAAGAATAAAGTTCACTGAAATCACCTAGAGATAAGCTTTCACTTAGAGAGACAAAGACTTCTTCTAATTGACGTTATTCACCATGTAGAAGACAAAAAATATTATAAAAAAGATGACAACAAAAAATATTATCCACTCTTGACTGATTTTGCTTTCCTCAATAATTTATTATGAAGAAAATTCATCAAAATTTAAAAAAAATCCTTGGAAAATACAAAAACTCAAAAAAAAATATTAAAACAAAATGCGAACAACTTTGGCTAATGCAATCGAAATAACGTTTAGACTTGTCATATTCTAATGGTACCCAAGTTTCCATTTTCCCTCGTCAGGCGGACATTCCTATTACTTAAAATATTTTAGTATAGTTTTATTTTATTGTGTCGCTACTAATTTAAGTTTTACTCTATTGGCTTACAATGGTCTGTGGTACGAGTTTCCCACTGCACAACGTTGAGTAGTATTTTCATATTCGGACGCCTCTTGATAGGTAGGCTATAATCTATTCGAATATCTTTAGTTATTGAGTACATTTATTTGATCAATCAAAGCAATCTCAATGTTGTGCTGACCCCCGAGCAGGTTATCGATGCAAGTGCTTGTATATAAGATCGCTCTCAATACTCAGGCTCTACTCGTGTAAGTCAACCACATGAGCCTGAAAGAGTCAGAGTCATCCTCCTTTTATAGGAACTAACACTCTATACAGCATAGAAAGTCCTAGTCTATGTGTTCGACTGACCGTAGCATTCTTCTCCTTACAATAAATTGCCCTCATGGTCGCTTGAGATTACTCATCCTTGTCCTCATTCTTTGTGATGCTTATTACTTCTTCCATGTTTCTTCGCTTTTGAGCATTCTCCTTCCACTTATCAAATATGAATCCCTATTCATCTGTAAATATTTATCCACAACTTCTTACCTATGTATTTCCTAACGGGGAAGAGAACCTAGATCTCATAAAATATTAATAATTGTCTCATACTATACTTTTAACGTGGGGAGTTGTCTAGCATTGTACTTTCAATGCAGGGCTTTTTTCCTCAAGTGTGGATACCTTTAGTGGTGGGGATAAGTGCCACATTCCCTTGAGTAGGGGGTGTTAAGCCCACTTTTCCTTGAGTAAGGACAAACTGAGCTTGCCATGACTTGCAATCTCTTACTTGCTTTAGTCCTTCTCTGTTCCTATTATCCTCTTGTGGAAATAGATGTGTTGTTGATGGTTCTAAGTGGCTCGAATAGACTGGTAAAACTTCGTGTATTTCATATGAAATCTCATGTTTTCACAATGTCCAACCAGTGGATCTTTCTATTAATTACATTTCAACTACCAATCTTGTACGAAAAATATTTCCCTTTATCAAAGTGTTTTATATCACTACATTTATTTATTGAATCATCAAATAAATGATTCTGATACCTATTCTTAATGTGTAATTACTCTAGGGAGTGAGATAATTATTGGAGATTTATTCCGAGATTTTAAGTTAAACTTGTCAAGATACACCAACTGCGCCTGCAATGTACATGAAATATTGATAATTTAGAAAGTGTGATGATTAAATTTATTGGTTGTTGTTCTGAAGAAATAAGTGAAGTAATTTAACATTGTCACTATTATGTCATAATATTCGTGGGAAATTCTATCAATATTATCAGTTGTTACCAAACAAAATAATATTAACTTTCACAATTAACTTTCCCACAACATATCTTCTATCAATCTTATTATGAAAATCATTTACTCCAATTCCTCATACCAAAATATACCTTTATTATCTTGATGTTTTCTCTCTACTCTTATGTCGAATAGGTAAAACCATGTTCTTTCTGGTCTGTCATTTAAAAAAAAGACGTATCAGATCTTTAATATAAAAAATTAAGAAGTAAATAAAAAATCACAATAGATTTGTTTTTTCTTATCTTTTTAATGTGATTGATTTGAGACGTTCGGATAGCATTTCAACAACCCTGATCACCCCAGATGTTACTTCTAGTTTTTATTATCCGAACAGCAGGTGATCAAAATACATGTTTTTTATTTACTTTTTCTTGCCCGTTCTAGTTCATTTATTTTTTAAAGGTATAAATGAGAAATACTTTGATATCTATAGGCTTTCTTGTAGATTGTCATTTAATCTATGTATTCGATTGTAGCCTTTTGAAGCCTTATGTTCTAAACCCAGTGGAACATCGAACAATGCTAGCAAGTGCTTCACAAGATATAATGATTTGTGTATTAATCTACTTTCACATGTGCGGCAAACGATGGATGGAATTAGTTGATTAGGCTGCCTTATATGAATCCATTGGTATTATTGAATGGGGATTGAAGGTGCCTAAAATTACAGTATTTGCAAGATGACGATTAATCAACATATGGTTGTTGATTTAAACATGAATAAAGTTCACTTACAATCCCAGGAGTAGTTAATTGTAGTACAATAATTAGAGTTATAATGTATGTTATATACTCAAAAGAAAATGTTCTAGTTGACATAAATGCTAATAATGTCACGAAAGCATAACGAATTTTAAGATGTAAACATTAATATTTCTAATAGTGAAGATATTTAGAAGCATTTCTAGTCATTTGATACTATCAATTTAGTGTACAACAATTGAAATTGCAACTCACATAACGCACATGATTGATTTTCAATAGAAGAGTGGTAGTCATTCACATTTACAAAAACTCTATTATGATAATGCTTCATATGTTCTATGATACAATATATATCTAGAAGACTATTTAAATTAAATAGGTTTATATGGAGGCGCATATCTATCATGATGGAAAAGAGAACGGAAAAAATTAAATCATCGAGTGCATCAAAGAAGAATAGACATTACAGATCAACCATTTGTGAAGCAAACGCTACACATAAGCAAAGATAAGACTCACAAGTTAAAACATGAAAAGCAATATTAAAGAAAAAATTGAAGAATTTTCTATTCTATATTATATCCATTACCTTATAAAATACTAAAAACAAAGAGAAATTAACCGATTAGTTAGGATTTTGAACCACGCTTCTTGAACTTGACATTTAAAAGAAAGATAATTGTTCGAAGCTCCATATTGAGATGAAAAGACTATTCAAAAGGGCATATATTATAACCCTATAACACTTACCATGAGCAAGGTAAGGTCGTATGTGGAGCTAATTTCTTATAAATCTAATCATGCGTACATAGTTACATCCAAAACATAATATCATAATATGCATGTTAATACAAGAATTTATAAATACCAAACTAACATATTCTACATATTAAAAAGAATTTATAAACACGTCTTCTAATATAAGAGCACAAGAAAAAGCTAGACAAAGATAGTGAAATTACTAGTAAGAGAATGATTTTTTACCTGAAGATAACAAAAAATGAACTGAATGGTCGCACAGCTCGATATCATCACCTTCTAAACCTGCCCTATAATCTTTGAGGCATTCTTCCCACATAATAACATGGAAAGCCTGTGATTTCTTATACTCTGACAAGACCATGGAAGCCATCTCTGACATGTTTCGTCTACCGTACTCGAGTTCCTACTTCATAAAAATGCTAGCTCTAAGATTTTGGCATTTCACTCCACTTTAGCTTGATCAACCTGCTTCTTAGCTTCACACAGCTACTCATGTGTCTGGATATAAAGGTGTCCCATTGTTTCGTCATATTTTATGTCAAAAGTAGAAGCCATTTGAATAACTTGATATCGTCATCGTAACGAGATGCATGAACCAATGTAGTGGCAGCACCAATCATATTTTGAGATATGTAAGGAATCAACCTTAAAAGAAAAATTACTTGATGAATTAAAGTACTTTCATGCATATAAAATCTTTCTCCACTAGGGCATCAGAGAATTCCCTTTGCACGGACAATTAAGTTGTAAGTCTCCATGAAATCAAAATTTTCACAAATTTGGTTAACGATCTGTTCAAGCCTAGCAACTGAACAAGCTTCATCCTTTGACGAGGCATCATGGGTGGTTGGTTTGTGCGTGGTTGGAGACCAGTATCAGCAGAGGCATCACGATCACATGTTGCTGCAGTATCAACACCATTTCATGTGACAATTGAGTTTTTATTTCATTGTTTAACATGTATGCTTAATTAGAATGCGCATTTAATAATTAAAATCTTTATTATTTTCAGTAATTAAAAATTTCATCCATGAGCTCATTAGCATCTACATTCAAAGAAAATAAACTTGATATAATAAACAATATTAACTTGAAGCGTAGCCTTAACAATATCTTATCTGTTAAGAGAATTAAGTTATTCTTATAGATCCTCATCCTCCTTCTCCCACAGAGCTTTACTCTAAGGAGGAGTCATGAATATTTCACGTGGAATAGGAAGCATGAGTTGCCTCGTTGCTACATGTTGGCATCTATATCTCATGTGTTGCCGCAACAACATAAATCCATGTCTACAGCTGCGGATATTATGCTTAACCTCTAGAAAATGTTTGGAAACCAATGGTGACCAGTTAAGCTAAAAGCCATGAAAGCTTGCATGTACGCCAAAATGAAAGTTGGATCTCCTATCAGGGATCATTTACAGAAAGTGATTTGTTACCCTAACAAGATAGAAATCTTATGTACCAAAATTGATTGAGAGCAAATTGATATGTATTGACATCTCTGTCAGACTCGTTCAACCAATTCAAGATCAACTATGTCATGAACAAGTGTGAGTGAATGTGATGCAAGGTTCTACTTATCTTAGGGTAAAGTCTACGCCAAAGAAGATGAAGAAGATGAAGGTTTCAGAGTAAGTGTTTCTATTGCGATAAGAATGTTCATTGGAAGGTGAATTGTGAGGCTTTCATAGAGCGAATAACAAAGGCACACGGTTTATTTATATCACTAAGTTGTGTTTAGTTGGTGATTCTATCATATCCCGGTGAGTAGATTTTGCAACCCCTACTCACATGCAATTCCTTATAGGGATTCCAAGAGACCATAATACCAAGTGAGAGAAAACTGAAAATTGTTCTTGTGATAGAAGCGTGGGTTCTAGATGTCTCTAGTTTCGTGACTCTTTACTATGATAATTTTAGGAACATTACTTATCAGACTGTCTCTATGCACCAACATTTTAGAGAAACTTGATTTCATTTACTTGCCTTGGTTTGGAAGCCTTTCGTTTTAATTTTTCAAATATTTTGACTATTAAGAAGAATAAACGTTTCATATGTCCCAGTACATCTGTATATGGTTGGTATTTTATTACTCCTAAAAGGTTAACGTTGCTGATACTGAAGTAGATAATAGTTCATATACTGCACCTAAAAGAAGAAATGTTTCTCATGCTAAAAAAACCTATCTGAGGCATTTCTACACCGATTTATGTTAAATTAAATATAATCCAAAGACTAGTAAGAAAGTGGCATCTTAGCTATATGTGCGTAGTGTTAGGATTGTAGCCCAAAAAGCGCTGGAATTCTATTTTCTTATTGAGACATGTAACTCTGATTAGTTGTACAATAGTTTATTTTTATATTATATGCAATACATTCTTGTAAAAGGTCCACAAGCATAATATTCCTCCATTTATATGTTCTATGGAGATTAGCTCATGGAAACTTGGTATTTAACTAAGAGTTCTTTATAAATTGAAAAATAGTTATTATCCACAATCTAGTGAAGCTAGATGCTAAGATACACTGTTGTAATACATTAACTTTGTCATTGCTATTATATTATGAGAGCACCTAATATTAAGACAATTATGAAGTCATACTTTATGGTTCAGTTATTTTGACTTAATATGATTGAATATGCTTTGTTCTGGAATGTGCAACAGGATTGGCAGCAACGGGAGGTACTCACATGTTGTCACACCAGAATAAAGGAGTAGTTGTGTGATGCATGTAGTTCTTGCAACAAGGAATTGATCCATAAGATTTCAAAGCTTGAGGGAAATACCTCTATACTCACTTTTTGTACTCGATCTTGTAAGTACATGTTGTTTCTTGGATAATCAGGAAACTAGGTTCCTCCTATATAAATAGAAAATCGCCTAGTTGATATTCTATCATCGAGAATGTTAGCTTAGTCTACATGTGAAAAGCCCTCTACTAATATTTGTGCAACATGTGTTCAGGGAGTCCATCATACAAAGTTCCCTTAAGTTACCTTAAAAGCCTTTTGCAAGCCTGCCAGTATACTGAGGTGGGTTTAGAATTGGCTTAGCTTATTCACAAGAAATGAGATCTCAGACCTAGTTACGTAACATATATTATAGTGCTCCAAACAAACTCTTATACTGTGTGATATCTTGTATTAGCTCTCCCTCTTCAAGACAACAACTTGATAGAAGGTGTGGCTAGAGAAGAGCAGAGCTTGATTGAGATCATATTTGTATCGTGTAGGATATAAGTGATGTTCCTAGATTGACACAAGTGATGGCCCTTGCTATTAGATGTAATTATCTCAATAGCTAAAAAATTATGTCACTTACTTATAAGTGAAACACTTATAAGTAAGTGACATAGTACTTCTTGACAGATTGTTTATGTGATCATGGCAACTAAGTACCTTAGTATCTCCAATGATTTAGTTAGATATTTTACAATTTTACTTTAGGCATCAAGAATGTAAATTATCATAGTTGATCGATAGAACAAGATTCAGAACTCAAGGAACAAGAGTTGTATATATTAATCTGATAATAGTTTATTTGATTATACTTGTTGCTATATTATGAAAGAGCAACACATAAGAAATAAAAGACCGAGGATATTACATCAATTAACATCAAATACGAACAAGGGTCTAGTTGATAGATTTTATTAATCATTCAGTCATCACTATTTTTACCCTTATGGTCCCTAAGCTAGCCTATGAGTTACAGGTATTGTCATGTCTAGTAATAAATAGGCACCAAGAATGCCTAGTAGTTAATCGACTCGGTCCTAATTTTAGGGATACAAAATTTAGTTTAAAATAATTTTAATATAATTTCCAGCCAATCATGACCGTTAGATTTCTCTATAAATAGGAGGCTTCTCTAAGATTAGGTCTAAGCATATTGGCACTACTAGTGCGAGAAGAGAAAAAACCAAGGGAGTCTATTTTTCTCCCTAGTCGAAATTGAGAGAGGAGAAGAAGAATCCAAACTTTTTGTTCTAAGTGCCCATACACTATTAGTCAGTTGACGACTCGAGAAATAGGGAGAAAGATTGTGAGTTTTTTATTCATAACGGCTCACAAAATCACAAAATCTTTCTATGATTCA
Organism: Datisca glomerata; assembly: GCA_003255025.1. NCBI lineage: Eukaryota > Viridiplantae > Streptophyta > Magnoliopsida > Cucurbitales > Datiscaceae > Datisca > Datisca glomerata. The sequence continues at coordinate 122,129 of QANY01008257.1, forward strand.
CGGCTAGACATGGAGGTCAGTAGCGGTGGCTTGCGGCTTCTAGTGGTAGCCAATAGTGGTGGGGGAGTGACATTATCATAGTTTAGTTTGAGGGTATAGTTCACACGTAGATCAAGGATTGAATCTAACACAAAAGCTTCAATTTTTTGGTTCACACGTCAAATGTATGAGTTTCATGTTTGTCCTAACATAGATTAGATTATTTAATGATTAGATTTTAAGAACATGATAGTTTCCTGTTGCACCAATCCCTTCAATTGGTATTAGAGTCACGTTCTAGATAAATTTTTGTGATGTCTATTGTTAAAACGAATATCATATGGATTATTTTAGTCGTAGAACCATAACTCATTTTTGCAGGGTCATTTTGATTTAATCTCCTTTGCATAACCTTTTAGATTTTAGGTGCCTATATCTGTTGGTTATGTAACTAGAGGGACAATCCATAAAGAGATGTTTTTCCCTATAGGTTTGTATTTATCTTTTTATTGATTCTTGTAAACTTTCTGCGAGAAAGTTAGGGTTTTTATGATGTAATTATTCGAATCAGGTGGAGATCAAATCGATACAAAAAGTACTTGAAAGACAACCATGCTGCAGGTGTATGCACAGTTAATTTTTTTTGTATTTTGATCTTAAATTTTTGATCTAATATCAGATTGAGTCGATTCAAAAGATTTTGGAATGATTTGGATTGAGTCGATTCAATAATCTCTAGAAAAAAACTGACAATTTGAAGACCAAATTTGCATGTTTTCCTTTCAAACTTTAGGCCTAGTTGACGTGTCGGTGAGTGACGAGGTTTTTTCAATCTTTCATGATTTTGTTCATTGCAAAAAACTGAACCTCATGAGTCCAGGATCACATCTCAACCTATCTTGAACATTTTCAAATTTTAAATTTTTAAATATAAGATAGGGTTAGGGTTATGCATGGCTGTGATTAATTTTAGATATTTATCTTGTATACCCTGCTATTTTTATTATGTTTTATGCCTAACTTACTTAGATAATTTATTTTATGCACATCACCTTTTAGATACCATGTGGTTTAGGTCTCTAAAAGGTGAAGAGCTTGAGACTGCATAATTTAGATAAATTTAGCATAATCGATTAGGGACATAAAATGGCTAACCCTAGAAGCATGTTATAAGGTCTACAATGTAATTTTTTAATTTTAATAATCTTTCTAGATATTTACTTAGTGATTGATTTAAATGTGGTCATTAGAATTTAGATAAAATTGTATTAACCTAAATAAATTACAAAATTGAGCATGCTTAACTAATCGGAGTAGGCTACTAAAGATCAGGTTGACTAATTACCTACTAACACTTTGAAACCGATGGTAATAAAAACTCATGAATTTATAAAATCAAGTCCAAGTGGGATTCTTAATAGAAAAACCCACGGTATCATTATTGAATCGTAGTTAGGTGTTGTGGTACCTTGTCTTCAATTTTGGAACTCCCAAAATGATGGTTCTAAAGCTTCAGATATTACAGGTATCTCCTTCATAATGATCACCTTGATAAGTGAATAACTCAAAAAACCTTCCTAAGTAGGAGTTTGTGCACATGAGAAATAATGATATACACTCGACTCATTTTCGTAGTATTCCGTCAAAGTAGTTCTTATTACTTATTTTGAGAAACTGAAGAATAATGCTTGCTAGCTACTAGCTGTTAATAATATATTAGTAGGATTAATAGGTATAAAAATCGTATTAGTAATTATCAAAACTTACAAAAAAAAGATAGGTTTTAAGTGGTGATTTGCAAAAATGGCCGGAAAAAAGTTGTAAAATTGTCGCAGTAACCAATTTAGTTATAAAATTACACAGGTGTAACTAATTTATTTACGTTATACTTGTGTTATTTTTTCATAACTAAATACCTCTTTAGGACCTTCACAAATTATTTGATAAGTACCAGAATTGTATCCCAATTGGTTACATCTGGTCACTCAAAGAAAGGTGTTTAATTTTGAATATAACATCATCTAGGATAGCACCTCAAATACAACAAGAATTATGGGATGGTCCTAAACCTAGTTTACGTCAACTTCATATATGTGAATGTTCAACACAGTTGCTAAGGGAGAATGATGCGAATCTAGATGGTAGATCAAAATGGTATCTATTTGTGGGCTATGGAAAAATAAATGTGGGTTATTTGTTTTATACTAACAAGAATATAAAGTGTTTGTAAATACAAACATTATGTTCTTGGAAGAAGACTATATTTCAAATGGAATATCGAGAAGTAACACAAACTTAGATGAATTATTCGATAATCCATGTGTCGACCCAATCTAGTTGGTAATAGATAAGTCTAGAAGTTAGTAATATCTAGTTACTCAAGAGAAAAAGAGTGAAGTAATTCCTAGTACTACAGACAGTGGGAGCGTTTCTCCTTCTTATGAGAAATAAATGTTCTGAGGAGATTCCGATATGGTAATCCCGGTGAAACATGAGCTAGATCTTAATCACTATGCTGCGGTGGGACGGGATCATGCCCAGCCGAGAGATTCATGTTCAAGGGAGAGTCTTTTGGGTCCATATCAGAGGAACATGACTTAGATCCTAGTACTTGCATAGAGGTTGTAAATGATGCAAAGTAAATCATTAGCTTTAAGCAATGAAAATCAAAAATGATTCTAGTGTATGGAGGATTAGAAGCTTGTAGAAGCTCCTAGAGTATTGGGTGCCAAAGATCCACAAGTGAATGTGAGACATAGATGCAAGGTCAAGACCATAAAGGTTAGTTTTAATGCGAGATGTCATACTCAGAGAGGAGGATATTGAGTATAGCAGACCATGCTAATGTCTATAATGATATTTTATCATGTGTCCACTACATCAAAATCTCGTTTACGAGTTTTGGAAAATGGATGTTAAGAACACTATCTTGTATGGTGATCTTGAAGTGAATATCTTTTTGTCTTAATTTTGCGAATTTTTCGCTAAAGGCTATGAATTATGATATACGAGATGCAGTAATCTAGTTTCAGATATAAGCATGCATTAAGGACTTGGAATATTATGTTGACCAAGGAATTAAACTTTTGATTTTGATCAAGGTCAGAATGAGCTATGCAAGCACAAGATAAAGGAAGGATACATAACATTTTTCTTGATGCTTTATGTAGATTACATTTTATCATCAGGGAAAATGTATAGTTAAATGTCAGCGATAAAACTATATTTGTCTGAATTTATGATGGACAAAACTTTGGAAAAACATTATTCATTTTAAGAATTTAATATTTGTCAAGAATTAATATAGACATATGTGTTTATTCTAGACTACGTAGATAATAACATGTTGCATAAGCGTGCAATGCAAGATTCCAGGAAATGGATTATCACAGTTTAGCATTGGAACACATGTATCATGTCACTATCTTATGGCATACAATAACATGAAGTCAGTTTCACCAAAATAGACAAACACATTTCTCCTATGATACCTAGTTATATGCTCATAACTATCTAGGGAACTCGTCCAAGATTCGACTGGTATCTACTGACTTAGTGTATTATGAAATATACATTTGATCTAGTGTAAAATATAACATACTTAAGAATTCCCATTGCCAAAAGCAAGCAAGATTTCATAGTATTTTGGTGTATAAATTTGTTTCAATTAGAGTACTTCAGCAGAAAACTCGGCAGGCACATTTATAAAGACTTTAGTTTCAAATGTCTTTGGGTCATATGTAGAGAACATAGGGGTTAAATTGTTTGTACGCTTTAGAAAAAGTATGAGATTTTTAAGATTATGTCCTAAAACAACTGAAGAATTTTATATTTTCATTGAGACATTTAATTCAGATAATTATGATTCCAAGAAATGGATTATCACCTTTTTAGGATTGGAACACATGTATCATATCATATCTAATGGATAGGATGAAATAATAACATGAAGACAGTTTCACCAAGATAGACAAACACATTTCTCCCATGATACCTAGTTACATGCTCATAATTATCTAGGGAACTCGTCCAAGATTGGACTGGTATCTACTGACTTAGTGTACCATGAAATATACATTTGATCTAGTGTACAATATAACCAACTTAAGAATTCCCATTGCCCAAAGAAAGCAAGAATCTCATAGTATTTTGGTGTATAGATTTGTTTCAATTAGAGTACTTCAGCAGAAAACCAGGCGAGCATGTTTACAAAGACTTTAGCTTCAAATGTCTTTGGGTCATATGTAGAGAACACAGGGGTTAAATTGTTTGTACGCTTTAGAAAAAGTATGAGACTTTTAGGATTATGTCATAAATAACACTGAAGAATTTTATGTTTTTATCGAGACATTTAATTTTGATAAATAACATACAGTCAAATTTTATACTATATGCAATACATTCTTGTAAAATATCCACAAGCATAATAGTACTTGGTTTATGGGTTCTATGGAGTTTAGCTCATGGGTTCAAGGTATTTAACCAAGAGTTCTTTGTATGTCTTGAAAAATATTTATTATTCATAGTCTATTGAAGTTGGATGCTTTACTAGGATAGATTGTAGAACATTAACTCTATTATATTTAGTGACTTACCTTGGTCACTAGGTGGAGTACGTGGTTAATGTCCTAGTAAACTTAGAAAGCACTGATTGGACTAATGAGTTTATTTTTTAGTAAAATTACTATTTTTAGAAATCATAACCCATTGCTATTACATTATGAGTGCTCTTAATCAACTCATATTTAATGGTTTAGTTGTTTTGACTTGCTACAGTTGAGATTCTATGAGTTGTTAGATAGTGAAGATGTATAGATTCTCGATAGTAGAGTCCATATAAACTTTTAAGTAGGTGGTGTAGAACCCCTTGAAAAAAATCATTTATGTGATCATAGCAGCCTGTGTTTCTAAATCTGAAACTCGTGAGAAAGTTAAAGAGTTTATAACAGAGGTAAAAAATGCATTAGATATAAATATTAATGTTCTTTTGTCAAATCGAGGAGGAGAATATATCTCCCGAACAATAATTGATTACTTAGTCAGAATGGGAGTACATCTCAGCACACTACACCAAGGACACCTTAGCAGAATGGTGTAGGTGAAAGAAGAAACAAAACTTTCTAAAACATGCTGAGTAGGGGTGTAAGTCAAACTGAAAATATCTACTAAACTGAGATGAACAACAGTGGTTTGGCCGGTTTATGATTTCTATGAAACAACCGCACTGAACTGAATTGAAACGCAGTATTTATATATTACATAAAATGGGTAGGATATAATAAGTGTTTTAATGCCATTTCATTTTCGTTTGACACTTTTCTCCCCCTCCCCCCTCCCTTTCTCTCTCTTTATTCTCTCTACTTTCGATTTCAATTGAAAACCTTAAAAAACCCACTTTAATTTTCTCTCTCTCTCTCTCTCTCTCTCTCTCTATCTATCTATCTATCTATTTATCTATCTATCTATCGATTTGGTTCTTTACAGATTTTTATGATTTGGTCCGGTTTGGTTCCTGTTGTATTTATAGTTTAGTTCAATTTTTATAAGTAAAAAACTACATTTGCAGTTCGGTTCGCCAAAACCCTCTAAGCCTCACCAAACCAAACTTCTTACACCCCTAATGGTGTAATTTATGATGAATTATTATACACTCCTTGTTTCTTTCTAGGGACATGCCCAAAAAATTGTTGCATAAGTTCTTTTACTTATACCTACTAAAGTAGTACACGAGATATCACTGAAGTTATGGAATGATCGTAAACCTAGTTTATACCACTTTTATATATAGAGATGTTCAGCACATGTGCCTAGGGAGAATGCTAAAATTTGGAACACCAAGATCGGAGGTACTATTTTTGTTGGGTAAGCGAAAGGAACAAGAGCGTATTTTTTATAGTGCTAAGGAGGAAAAATATTTGTTAGCACAAATACTGCCTTATTGGAAAAGGGATATATTGTAAACTTTGAATCTACAGGCAACATTATTTTGGAATAGATATTCGATAATGAGCTGGCGTGCATGATGAGTCGAGAGAGAATATGATGGTTATCAAGATAGTAGTTAACAGAGAGAACGACAATGAAGTAATTCCTAGTACTACACATTTGAGTACCAGTGGGTGGGATTCACATCTGCTTGAGAGTGCATGTTTTGGGAGAGACTTTTGAGTCTGCCTTAGAAGACAATGACTCACACCCCTAGAAATACAATGAGGCATCAAGATGTAGATATAAATTATAGGAAAAAAGCGATGGAATCAAGATGGATTCTATGTACACCAATGGAGTATGTGAGCTTATCATGCCCCAAAGATGTTAAAACCATTAGGTGCAAGTGGGCTTGGAAGAGAAAATGAAGTATAGACGAAAAGGAAGAAACCTTTAAAGCTAGGCTTGTTGCAAAAGGCAACTCAGAAAAAAAACGATAAAAAAATGGAAATTCTGATGTGGCCATGCTTAAGTCTATAAGGATATTATTTTACATTACGGCTCATCTCATCTTTGAGATTTGGTAAATGGATGTCAAGACTGCATTTTTTAATAGTAATCTTGTAAATAATTTCTTTATGTCTCAACCTGAAGGTTTTTTCGCTAGGCGAGGAGGATATCGTTTACAAGTTGTATAGGTTCATTTACGTAGTTAAACAAGCATTGAGATCGTTAAACATGAAATTTTGATCAGGCAATCAAGTCCTGTGGCTTGGATCAGAATTCTTTTAAACAATGTATTTTCGAGAGAAAAGAAGGAAACCTAGTTATTTTCTTAGTTCTTTACGTAGGAAACATTCTCTTTATCAAAAAATGATGTAGGATTAATGTCAAATGTAAAGTTGCGGCTATCCAAAAGATTTGATATGGAGTACTTGGGAGAAGCAACACATATCCTTGGAATTAAGGTCTTTCATAATGAGGGATCTAGAAGAATATGATTATCTAAATTTATGTAGATAGATAAGATTTTGAAAATGTTCACGATTCAGGATTCCAAGAATGACCAGTTACCTTTCTGACATGAAATTCATCTATCCAAGGATCAATTTCCTAGGACACAAGATGAGATAAATAACATGAAGATAGTTCTCGATGCTTTAGCAGTGGAAAGTCTCACGTGTGGAATGTTTGTTTTAGACCAGATATATATTTCCTAGTAGGCATGGTCAGCAGATTTTAATCAGATCAAGGAATAGAGCACTAAATAATTGTGACGCATATACTCAAGTATCTTAATAGAACAACAGTTTTCTTGTATATCATAGTGAGAGTCTCATACCAACTGGGTATATAAATTCAGAGTTTAAATCAAATACAGACTCTAGAAAGTCAACCACTGGCTAAGTGCTTACTTTAAGAAAAGGAACAATCAATTGGAGGAGACTAAAAAGAACGCTGTTACAGACTCAACCATGATAACTGAATATGATAGTTGCTCCAAAATGTTCCTCTGAGAGTTAGAGATTTACACAATTTGCATAATCTCAATCACAATCTACTATGATAACACAAGAGTAATCGCATACTCCGAATTACCTCAAAACCATCGAGGAGGCAAACCTATTGAGCGTAAGTATTATTTCATTAGGAATAACATACACAAGGAGATATGGTCTAAGATTGTTTCAGCGAAAAACCAGGAAAATCTATTTTACGAATACTTTTACCACAAATGTCTTTGGGTTACATGTACAAACATGGTGATGAAGCTGGTTATGGATGTGCTTCAGCGCAAGTAAGAGACGTTGGGATCTCTCCCCTAGAGCATGTGAGTTTTATGTTTTTATCAGGATATGTATTTTGAATGATAATAAAAGGATTATTCTTATATTACATGCAAAACACTCTCGTAAAAGATCCACAAGCATTTAGTATTCACTTTATGAGTCCTATGAACAGTAGCTCATAAAATAATGTATTTAATCGATATTTATTTAAGATTTGAAAGTACTAATGTGATTATAATAAATTAAGCATTTAGTATTTCTAACGGATTATTAGTGATTTGATCAGTTTACTTAAGACATCAAGTTTGGAAATTGTCATGGTTGTTCAAAAGAATGAGATTTGGAACTTAAGGATACAAGCGATGTATAAATTATTCGATAGTACTTCATCTAATTATACATGGGGAAACACATATGAATAATAGGTCGAGGATACTTACAAGGAGTAATATAAAATATGATTCTAGTTCAGTTAAAATTTTATAGTGGAATTAATTGTAACTAATAACTAATAAATCAGGTCAGGCGTCTGATCGATGTAGTGTATTAGTTACCTAGAGAAGAGTATTTTTATCCTTATGGTCTCTAAGATAACGAATGGATAATAGGTATCATCATGGATACCTAGTAGCCAACGATTTCATCTTATTTTAAATAACAAAAAATATTCATTAAAATTAATTTAAAAAAATTTATAACTATTCTTTTCGGCTTGGATCGATATTGTTGGTCATAGTGCCCACAAGCATGTATTTAGACATTTTTAATAGAAATTAATGAAGTTATATTTTTCTTATAATTGTTCTTTTGAATTATTGTTAAATAATTTATATATAAATATCAGAAAATTCTATATTCATTAATGAGACTATGATCATGTATAAGTATGAGAGGATTAAGATCATTGATAATGAATAAAAATAGTCTGCGACATAGTAAAGTATGGAATCTTTAATGAATGGTTGCTAGTACGGTTCACTAAGTATTATGAATGCATGTGATATAAATATGAATCATTGATGTGGATAAACATCTAAATGAAGGTACTTTATATAATTAGATTATATAGGACATGATCGATATGGATTAATATCTTTATTAACTTACCATTTATCATAAAGATTTAATACACATCAAAACTGATGATCATATGTACATCAGCCTGAATCTAAAGTAGTTATGAAATCCTATGCATATCTACTGGATATTTTGATTCACTCGTTAAGGTTTGTTTGTAGAACATGCTAGTGACTTTTGTTTTAGAGATTTAGTGACATGCATGGTTGGGAACATGATCATACCAGATTTTGAATCCAAGCTTTCCTAACGGATCGTATATGGATTTTCTTAAGTGTTAATTCTAGAACTGAAAAGTTATTGAGCTCAAATTTATAATATGATTATAAATTGACCAATAACTAGTGAATGGTACTTAAGGATCAAGAGGTAATTAGAAGGGTAAACAGTCATTTTGATCAACTCTAATTTACGAATCAATAATTGAAGGACAAAAATACATGAAGTGATTATATCAACGGACTACACTAGAATACTCTATAAATATATTATGTAATTACTAAGAGTGTAATTCTATATTTATAGTAGAGTAATAATGGAATTAATAAATAAGATTATTTGTTTAAAAAGGTTAATTAATAATATAGTTTATTGGAGCTTAGAATTATGGATCTATGGTCATCAAGTCACCTCTGTACTATACAGTCTAGGGTGTGAATATTTCAGGATATCAGAAAGTACTAACTTGTGATATCAAATAAATTTTTGGAGTAAATATATAATTATGAGATAATTATATGTAATTAATTAATTAAATTATATAATTGTAATTTTTGGAAATTACAATTAAATAATTTTATCTATCAATTTTGTGTTGATCGATAAATGAGATAAAATATTTGATTTATGAAATTAAATAATATTAAATCATTATGAGATAATGATTTGATATGGTTTATCTAATTTGTTAATTAAGAGATAAGGTAATTGATTGTGAGATCAGATAAGTTAATTTTGAATTAACTTATATCTAAATATTTATTTGATTAAGATAAATAATAAGTCTCGAAAATTACCACGTGGCATATTGGACTGTCACATGTCAATCACTGATTTTAAATCAAAGATTGACAGTGGCACTACGGTGGACACATGTCACACAATAGTGTCATGGGCACTACAGTGGTGCCTTGAATCATCACTGTCGTGAGGCACTGTGGCTCTTCACGGCACACTACAATGTCATGTGGCACTGTAGTGTTACTCAATGGTTCTACTACAACGATACATTTGTAATTAATTTATGATGAGCCTTGACCTAGAAGATATATATTGATTTTATTCAATTGGCCTCCATACTGCAACTGCAATCACTGTGCAATTGTGTGATTAATGGTTGATCAAAAAGCTCTGTGAGTTTTCCTAATTCTCTTAGAATTTTGTCTCACAATAGTCATTCTCCAAAATCTCTAGATCTCATGTGTAGAGTACATCCAGAGACAGAAAAGTATCTTTGATTTATTCTACGTGCCCACACACATCCTAATGTGTTTGAGGATTGACTTTAGAAGATTTTGGTATGAGCTCGTAGTCTGTTGTTCGTGAGATTACAAGTTCGTTGTTTGCAAGGACGATTGATAGATTATAAGAGGTATAATTCATATTTTTCTATGCCTTTGTTTTCATGTATAAATATATAATGAATCTGATCTGAAAAAGTATTTTTCAATTAAAATTTTTTTATCTTTGGGATCTATGACAATGCGATTGTTTATTGTTTTATAATTTTTTAAAACACCGCCTCGCATTCCGCCACGCATCGTCGCTAATTCCAACAATTGGTATCAGAGCGGTCTTTATATATGTATAAATTAAATGCTGTGTTGGTTTCTTACAGTTTTCATTATATACATTGATATGTATGAGTGAATGAATGGTTACGTTTTTTGAATGTAAGCATGATGATTAATCGTTAATCGTATGATAACTTTTAGGTTAGGCTTTGTTCTTTATTTTTCTTTAGATCTTGTGTAAGTCGATTGGGGTATAAGAATTTTTGTATTTTTTGTTTGAATATCATAATATAAGAATTTCGTATGCGAGAAGAAGAAGAACAGACGAGTCAAAACGAGGAGACGAAAAGAGAAATAATAATTAAAAATTACGGTGTCGGTACCGGCAAAGTGGTTACCGGCACTGATGCCGCCGGATTTCCAGTGGCGGAGTCGCCGCCGAAAAATCCAACGGCAGTGGTGCCGACAGTTGGACCACCGGCGGAGGTAAGCGGCAGTGGCGGTGAGTTATCCTAATATGTTTATATGTATTTTTTTAGGAATTTAGTTGCATGTAAACTTCTAAGTTTTATTCAGTTAGACTTGATAATGACACCATTCTAAAGGTCTTAATAGCAATTAGGATAACCAACTTCATTAAAAGAGTTTTATTAAAGTTTGATGAATGTAACTAATTAGTTTTTCTAAGGTGACCTAATTTTCACTTAGGCTCTTTATAAGGTTAAATGAAGTTACACCAATAAGATTGGATTAATAATTAATTTTACAGTCATAGGGAATTTAACTAGTAATTAATTTAGAGTTAATTGATTAGTTAAATAGAAAGATATTAATTATAAAATGATGAGTGTGAGAAGGTTGACATGTCAATGTAACCTATGGTATCAATTATTAGTACAACATCGTGAGATATAGAGAGGGCCTCAAGATGGATTTGTTTTCATCCCCTAAGGAAGGTTTCGAACTGTATCAATATCAAGGTTGAACTTCTTACGAAGATAGGACTAAGTGTATAGTTTAGACTTGACCGACCCTAAGATGGCATATTCTAAATCAAGTCATGGAATCTGAAATAATGGGTTACACTCACGAAGTCACAATTAAGCTTTGAGTGGATAATTATGACTTGACCAAATTAGCTGTACCTTATTATTAAAAGAAAAAAATATGAGATATTTTGAGTTTTAATTAATAAGGATGAGAATGTCTCATTGACAGTTTAAAATTAATTTGACCGACCCTAAAGTGACACATTAATTGTTAGGTTGTCTAATCGTGGACTAGTAATTGTTAAATTTATATGTTTGATATGTTTCACTCATGCATCACCTTTACTTTTGGAATTTCTTGATATTTATTTCAATTATATTGAGTTATATATGTTTTATTTCTCATTTATTATTGTGTCTACCATGGGCAGTCCTAAAACTGCTTTACTTATGCTTGAAGAACTTAATGGTGATGACTTCATAAGCTGAAAGTTGAATTTAAATTTGATGCTAATATGTGAGAGCCACAGGTTTGTTCTTACTAAGCAATGTCCTGAAGAGCCCACTGCTAATGCCCTTAAGAATGTTAGGGACAAATTTGATGCTTGGATTATGTCTAATAACAAAGCTAACTGTTACATGCGTGTGAACATGAATGATGTTATGAGAACCAAGCATGAAAGCATGGAAACTGCCTATGAGATTATGAAATCTTTACAGGCGATATTTGGTCTGCAGTCTGATCAAAGTCGTATGAGGCTACATGACTACTAAGATGAAGAAATGTCCTTCTGTGAATTAACATGTTTTGAACATGATCAACATAATGCATGAGGCAAAAGTACATATGGCTACCAGTGATGAACGAATTCAAGTCAACATTATACTTGAGTTGATGGGTTGTAAGACAACCAATTCGCTATGAACTAGAGGCATATGTCCTAACGTCTGATACTGATAAGAACGATTCATTAACCTTTAAGGAGGTGATGGAAGATCCTGAAAATGAGAAATAACAAGATGCCATGAACCAAGAAATGAAATTGATGTATTATAATTCTGTTTGAGAACTTATAGATCCACCTAAGGATGTAAAGCCCATTGGACGTAAATGGATCTTCAAGAATAAAAGAGCTGTAGATGGGAAAGTAGAGACTCTCAAGGCACAACTAGTAGCCAAAGGCTATACACAAAGGGAAGGAGTCGATTATGAAGAGACATTATCTCTCGTTGCCACGCTAAAATCCATTTGTATAATTTTATTCATACCCGCTAGTTTAGACTATAAAATATGACAAAAATGGATGTCAAGACAGCTTTTCAAAATGGCTCTCTTGAAGAAAGAATTTACATGATGCAACAAGAAGAATTCGTGAAAAAGGGGAAAGATCAGAAACTATGTAAGTTGCTTAAATCCATTCATGGATTGAATCAAGTATCTAGATCTTGGAATCTTACCTTTGATCAAAATATAAAATCGTATGATTTCAAGAAATTTTTTGATGAAGCTTGTGTTTATAAATATATCAAAGATAAGATGATTGTTTTCTTAGTTCTTTATGTAGATAATATTTTACTCATTGGGAATGATATGGAAGCTTTTTTGAAAGTAAAGAAGTGGTTAGCTGAGAAATTTCAATAAAAGATTTTGGAGAGGCGAGCTATGCTCTAGTCATCAAAATTCTAAGAGATAGAAAGAACAAGCTCTTGGCACTTTCTCAAACATCTTTTATTGATAAGGTGCTGGAGAGATTCTTTATGAAAAATTTCAAGAAAGGTCAACTACTAACCAAATATGGAATTGTCATTTTCAAGGAGCACTCTCCTAAGACACCTCAGGAGGAAGAGGGTATGAGAAAGGTTCCTTAGGCTTTAGTTGTTGGTAGCCTCATGTATGCAATGATGTGTGCAAGACCGGACATCTCTTATGTAGTAGGAATTGCCAGTCGTTATCATTCAAATCTTAGTTTAGAACATTGAATGCAATAAAGCACATTCTTAAGTATCTCTGGAGAACAAGAAGTTATATGCTTGTTTATTTATGTGGAAACCTGAATCTTAATGGATATGCTGATTTTGAATCAGATAAGAATGGTCGAAAGTCGACGCCTGGATCGTACACCGAGTTGATCTAACTGTTATAGAGATAACATTAGATCAGAACTGGGCTGGTCCATTTACAAGGCACTTCCTGCTAAGTCGTTTGAGTGTCATGTGTGAAATATGAGGTTGAGAGGGATGTCACATTTGCTTTAGGGAAAGTGGGAGATTGTTAGACATTGTACCCTCAAAGTGTGTGTTTAGACATTTTTAATATAAAATTAATGAAATTAAAATTTTCTTATAATTATTGTTGAATAATTTATATATAAATATCTAAAAATTTCATATCCATTCATGAGACTATGATCTTTTATAAGTATGACGAGATGATTAAGATCATAGATAATGAATAAAATAGTCCGCAAAGTATTGAAGTATGAAATCTTTAATGAATGGTTGTTAATAGGTTCACTAGCATTATGAATAGATGTGATCTAGATCTGGATCATTGATGTGGATAAACATCTTAATGAATGTGCTTAATATAATTAGATTATATAGGATAGGACCGATGTGGATTAATATCTTTATTAACTTATTGTTTATCATAAAGATTTAATACACATCATAACTGATGATCATATGTAGATCAGTTTTGATTCACTAGTTAAGCTTTATTTGTAAAACAGGCTAGTGACTTTCGTTTTGGAGATTTAGTGACATGGATGGCTGAGAACATGATTTTACAAGATTTGGAATCTAAACTTTCTTAATGGATCGTATATTAGTTTTTTTACGTGTTAATTCTGGAACTAAATGGAACTAAATTTATATTATGATTGGAAATTGACCATTCACTAGTGAATTAATGGTACGTAAGGATTAATAGGTATTTAGAAGGGTAAAACGATAATTTTGACCAGCTTTAATTTACGAACCAATAATTTTAGAACTACATGAAGTGATTATATCAATGAACTACACGAGAATACTCTGTAATATATTCTGTAATTACTAATAGTGCAATTTCATATTTATAGTGCAGAAATAATAGAATTAATAAATAATATTATTTAATTAAAGAGTTTAATTAACAATCTGGTTTATTAGAACTTAGAATTATGGGTCCATGGTCCCCAAGTTACCTCTGTACTACACAGTTAAGGGTGTAAATATTTGAATATATGAGAAAATGATTAACTTACGATAGGAATTAAATTTCTAAGATAAATATATAATTATGAGATAATTATATATAATCAATTAATTAAGAATTAATTATTTAAATTATTTAATGTAATTTTCAAAATTACAAATAAATAATTTTATCGATTATATTTGTGTTGATTGATAAGTGAGATAGAATATTTGATTTATGAAATTAAATAATATTAAATCGTAATGAGATAATGATTTCATTTGGTTGATCTAATATGTTGATTAACATTTGGATAATTGATAGGGAGATCAGAAATGTTAATTTTCAATTCACTGATATCTAGATATTTATCTGGTTATAATAAATAATAAATTTAAAAATTTTCCACATGATATATTGGACTATCACATGTTAATCACTGATTTTGAATCAGAGATTGACATGGGCTACTATAGTACCACGTGGTATTACAGTGGACGCGTGGCACACTGTAGTGCCTCAGGACACTACAAAGGTACTGTGAGTCATCAGTGTGGTGAGGCACTGTGGCTCTTCACGGCACACTGCAGTGCCGTGTTGCACTCTAGTGCTGCTCAATTGCAGCGGGTCCCACTACAATGACACATTTTAATAAATTTATTAATTTATGTAAATCCCTTAAAAATCTAATAAGCCTTGACCTAGAGGATATATATTGATATTATTCGATAGGTCTTAGTGCTATAACTGCAGTCAATGTGCAATTGTCTGAGTAAATGTTAATAAAAAAGTTTTGTGAGTTTTCCTAACTCTCTTAGAGTTTTGTTTTATAATAGTCCTTCTCCAAAATCCTAGATCTCATGTGTTGAGTACATCTAGAGACAAAAAATATTTTTAATTTATTCTACGTGCCACACATGTCCTAGTCTGTTTGAGGATTGGCTTGGAAGATTTTCGTGTGGATCTCGCAGTCTGTTGTTCGTGAGATTACAAGTTCATTGTTTACAAGGACGCTTCATAGACTACAAGAAGTATAATTCATATCCTTGTATGTCTTAGATTTAATGTATAGATATATAATAGATCCGATCTGAAAAAGTATTTTTTAATTAAAAAGTTCATCTTTGGGATCTATGACGATGAGATCGTTTATCATTTTATACTTTTTTGTAAAACACGACAACGTCTTCCACCGTGCGTCGCCGTGGATTCCAACAGATATCTCAATCCTTGTCGTTGAATGATAGTATAAATAAGAGGCTTCTCCTAATCTAGGCTAAAGTCAATTGACACCATTCATTGAGAGAAGAAGCAACCCTAGGGAAACCATTCTCTAGTCGAAAATTAAAAGTGAGAAAAGAGAGATCTCTTCTAATTCTTTGAGTAACCACACAACTCATTCTTGATTAATGTTCCAAGGAATAGCGAGGATGATTCCAAGAAACTGTTGTTCATGAGGTTCGACATCATTTGGTGGTCCTGAATAGCCATGTTGGTTAGTGGCTTGTATAGCGGCATGAGGCATGACTTTTTCGATGCATTTTGAAAGTTCACACGTCAAAGGTATAATCTATTGATTCGCTTATAGCATTTGTTTAACATAATAATCTAAGATTAGGATTATTTATGCTGCGCTAGTTCCTTCAATTTGTATCAAAACTTTGGGTTTAATTTCTACATTGGTGCTTTTGCTAGAATGAATATTCTACTAATTTTGTAGAACTCTCACTCTTTTTTAGGATTAATTTTTCAGTTTAATCTCTCTTGTGTAACTGTAAGATTTACATATAATTTACTATTGGTTATGTAATTAGATATATAACATACAAATATATTATTTTTCTTTTAGATTCACAATTCAAGTAGATTCTTGTAAGCTTTTTATATGAATGTTAAGATTTTTATGATGTAAAAGTTCATATCGGGTGGAGAACCAAAGGGATACGAAAGAAAAGTTGAAAAACAGATAAGACAGTCTTGCCGCAGCCCGACAGCGACAGTAGTCGAGAAATGCTGCCTCAAGACAGTTTAGGGCTTACTTGTATGCCTTGTACTTATTTCTTTTTCATACATCATATAATCATAATGCACATACCATGTTTGAGTATTAAATGCGTAAACATATATATATTTCTCGCATCGCTTATTTTGTAGAAAGCAACGAAGCGAAGGTACGAAGTGGATTTCTCATGACCCTCCCAAAAAAGATTTTTATGCTATACGAGCAGGGCCACCAAACCCTGCAACTGATGAGAAACTTTTTCTTTTGAAAAAAAAACTTCAATAACTCCCACCCGAAAAACATCCAAACAAGTTGCTTAGCTTAGCTGTTCTTCGGCTTTCGAGCCCTTCTTCCTTTATCAATAACTTGTCCTCCTCGTCATGCGTCATTTCATTCTCGTAACGGGAGTGAGAACGAGACCTACTATCGGGTTAGGGGCAGTTGCTACTAAAATGGGTGTGTATATATATATAAACTCAAACATGTACCTAGATCTTTATCTCACAAGATAGAATAGTAATGTACATATCATGTGTAAACATTAAGACATAAAACTTACACATACCTCAAATATGCAATAGCTCTTCATCTTACACATTATATTCAAGATTTACATACCATGCCCAAGCATTAATGCGTAAACATATATTTCAAACATGTATTAACATATAATGTATCATCATTTCATAATCAGCATCAACTTAAGGGTAGGCTTATAAGAATCCACATTTTATTATGATTTCATAAATTGGGATTTCTTACCTTAAACTTTAGAAGTCGCGGTACTTTATTACGTACTCTGTTGATGTAAGCTTCCCTACTAGTAGGGGTGTGCAGATTTTTTTCAGACCGAACCGAATCGGTTAGGTCGGTTCTTTTAATATAGCAATTATAATCGGGTTTTAATAACCACATTTTCGATTCGGTTATTTTTTTCAAAAACTCTGTAATCGGTTTGAACCGATTACAACCATTTTTTAATATATATTTTATATTTTTAATTATTATTATTGAGTTGAATATTTGGATTTAGTAGTATTAAAAATGAATGGAGGTTAGTGTATGGAGTAATAGAAACTATAATTAATTATTGATCTATCGATATTTTCAGTTTAAAATTCTTGCTGTTTTAAGAAGTTTTACAGGTGCACCCGAACCGATTACAAGTAACCAAACCGAACTGATTACTTTGGTTATATTCAATTCGGTTTGGATGGTTATACCGGTTCAGTTATATAGGGAACCGGTGAATTCGGTTCGATTACAAAAATACCTAACTAACCGACCGTACCGAATCGTGCCTACCCTTATTCTCTAGCACCTAAGGATAACTGGATATCAATTATCTTTACGGGTTTCGGTACCTGTGGTATCCACATCTGAAGATCGGGTATGGGTTACTGTAAATTGGTATGGACTGAGTTTGGCTTTTATTTTATTTTTCTTACTCATTGGATATCAAGCAGTTATGGTGATGTTATGGGCATTAATAAACCACCAATAAGACACCGCCAGACACCACCGACATTCCCTTTCTCACGGAGATGCAATTCTCAAATTACAACATTAATTCAATAATCGAACCAAATTGAAATTCATCAATTTTAAAATCGAACCAGATTAAATGTTTAATTGAACAATCAAACTAAAATTCATCATTATCGAATCGAACATAAATTTGTCAATTTTAAATCGCATAACACTAAAATTCATCAATTTAAGAATTAAACGGAATGGAAATTCATCGATTTTAAAATCGAACCCAACTGAATCATTTGTTTTATTTTTGAATAATCAAGCTAAGGTTCATCAGATTTACAATCGAACCAAACTAAATCATCAATTTCATAATTGAAATAACAAAACCAAAATTCATCAATTCTGTAATAAAACCAAATTGAAATTCACCAAGTCAGCTTCCGGAGGGCATAACTTTTGACTCGGGTGGAACCATGTAGCTCGTAAGATATCAAATCGATGCTTATTCAGAGACCTACAAGTACGACGTGGTTTACCCATCGCAGCCTAATATTGAGTCGTAAAAACATAGACGGTGCAGCTTTAGAATTTCTTGAACAGACGGATCATGACATGCGCAGGTCAATTCCGGAGGGCATAACTTTTGAATTGGATGGAACCACGTGACCCGTAAGATATCAAATCGATGCTTATTCAGAGACCTACATGTCTGAATGAGTGTACCCATCGCAGCCCTGTTTCGAGTTCTAAAATCAGGGATGGTGTATCTTTAGAATTACTTGACAGACAGATCGAGGCATTCGGAGGTCAACTTCCGGAGGGCATAACTTTTGACTCGGGTGGAACCACGTGGCCGGTAAGATATCAAATCGAAGTTTATTTAGAGACCTACATGTGCAATGAGGTTTACCCATAATAGTCAATTTTCGAGTCAAAATAACACGAACAATGCACCTTTAGAATTTATGGAACAGATGGATCGTGGCACACACTAGTCAACTTTTGGAGGGCAATACTTTTGACTCGGGTGGAACCACGTGGCCAGTAAGATATCAAATCGTAGCTTATTTAGATACCTATAAGTGCGATTGGGTTCACCCATCGTAACCCAATTTCGATTCCAAAAAACACGCACGGTGCAACTTTAGAATTTTTAGAACAGACGGATCGTGGCATAGGCATAACATTTGATCTCGGGTGGAACAACGTGGCCCGTAAGATATCAAATCAAAGCTTATTCAGAGTCCTACAAGTATGAAAGGGTTTACCCATCACAGCCTAATTTTGAATCCTAAAAACTTGGACGGTGCAATATTAGAATTTCTGGAACAGACAGATCGTGGAACTCGCAAGTCAATTTCCGGAGGGCATAATTTTTAACTCGAGTGGAACCACGTGCCCCGTAAGATATCAAATAAAAACTTATTCAAAGACCTACAAGTGCAATAAGGTTTACCCATCGCAACCCATTTTTGAGTCAAAAACACGTATGGTGCAACTTTAGAATTTTTGGAACAGATAGATTGTGGGACAAGCTTGACAAATTCTGGAGGGCATAACTTTTGACTCGGGTGGAATCATGTGGCTCGTAAGATATCAAATCAAAGCTTATTTATAGACCAAAAAGTGTGACAGGTTTACCATTCACAGCCTAATTTCAATTTGAAAAAACAAGGACGGTGCAGGAACAGACAAATCGTGCCACACACGGTCAACTTATAGAGGGTATAACTTTTGACACGGGTGGAACCACGTGTGAACTACAACTGTGACGGGGTTTAATATAGAATTTTTTTAACAGACAAGTCATGGCACACGCGGGTCAACTTCTGGATGACATAACTTTTGACTCGGGTGGAACTACGTGACCCGTAAGGTATCAAATCGAAGCTTATAAAGAGATCTACAACTGCGACGGGGTTTACCCATCGCAGCCCAGTTTCAGGTCCAAAAAATATGGATGGTGCAGTAGTAGAATTTCTGAAACAAACGGATTGTGGCACGCGCTGGTCATCTTCTGAAGAGCATAACTTTTGACTCGGGTGGAACCACGAGACCCGTAAGATATCGAATCGAAGCTTATTCAGTGACCTAAAAAATGAAATATGATTTACACATGGAAGCCTAGTTTTGTTTCCAGAAATCATGGACGGTGAAGCTTTAGAATTTCTAGATTAGACGGATCTTGGCACGCGCAGGTCAATTTTCAGAGGGCATAACTTTTGACTCGGGCAGAATCACGCCGCCCGAAAGATATCAAATAGAAGATTATTCAGAGACCTACATGTACGATGGGGTTTATCTATCATAGCCTAATTTTGATTCAAAAAAACAAGGATGGGGTAACTTTTGAGTTTCTGGAGCAGACGGATCATTCCACGCGTAGGTCAACTTCTAGAGGGCATAAATTTTGATTTAAGTGGAACCACATGTCCTGTAAGATATCAAATCGAAGCTTATTCAGTGACCTACAAGTATGATGGGGTTAACCGATTGCAGCCTAGTTTTGAGTCCTAAAAACACAAGCATTGCATCTTTAGAATTTCTAGAACAGACGGATCGTGGCGCGCGCAGGTTAACTTCTAGAGACTACAACTTTTGACTCGGGTGGAACCACGTGGCCCGTAAGGTATCAAATTGAAGCTTATTCAAAGACCTGCAAGTGTGATTTAGTTTACCTGTCGCAACCCTTTTTTGATTCCAATAAACACGGTTGTTGCAGTTTTAGAATTTCTGGAGTAGACGTAGCGTGACACGCGTAGGTCAACTTCCGGAGGGCATACTTTTGACACGGTTGGAACCATGTGGCCTGTAAGATATCAAATCGTAGCTTACTCAGAGACCTACAAGTATGATGGTGTAAACATGTCCCAGTTTAGTTTCTAGTCCAAAAAACACGGATGGTGCGGTTTTAGAATTTTGTGGAACAGAAGGATTGTGGCACGCACAGGTCAACTTCCGAAGGGCATAACTTTTTTACTCGGGTGGAACCATGTGGCCCGTAGGATATCAAATCGAATCTTATTCAGAGATCTACATGTAATACATGGCTTACCCATCACAGACATGTTTCAATTCCAAAAAAATAGACGGTGTAGCTTTAGAATTTCTGGAACAGACAGATTGTGGCACGCGTAAGTCAACATCTGGAGGGCATAAATTTTGACTCGGGTGAAACCACGTGGTCCGTAAAATATCAAATTGAAACTTATTTAGATACCTAAAATTGTGATCGAGTTTACCCATTGCTAACCAATTTCGATTTCAAAAAACACGCACGGTGCATCTTGAACTTAGCAGCACCTAGAAAGATCGTCCAAAAAATTGTTTTGCTTTCTGATGTTATATTTATCAGGTTATCAATGCTTTATCATGAGTTTTTAAATTCCTGCATCTCAACTTGTACATGTTTAATCTAATGTCCGGATCCATTTCTAAGTATATTTCAATCAGTTCGCTTTCCAATTAATTGTAATTGATATTAAAGGTATGATTAAATGTTTAACTCTCACATATTATTATGTTATATATATACACACATGATTAAATAATTAATTAATACATCTATTTTTAACATTTACTTTCTCAACCCAAGGCATTATATAACATCCCTTTCCAAAATTATAATGTTACAAATGTGATTTTTCTCACATTTAAAAAGTTTGTTAGGCAACATAAGTTATTAGTACATGTAGTTAATGAAAGATGTTGTCTCTCCTAAAATAAAAATCACTCAAGTGGTACTAGTAAAAAAATATGTGTTTCGCACGTGTTAAACAACTTTAATTATAATGTATATATGATTTGAAATTAAAATTAGCTATCTTTGAAAATTGTTGTAAATCAAAACTAATTGTAAAATAGTAATAATAAAAAATAAATTAGCTTGTTTATAATCTTTAAGTTGTACTACATAGTTATTGCTCTTTGAATCGTATAGAAAAAGATTTGATTTCATCAATTTATAATATTCTTAAAAATGATTGTTTATAATAGGAGATAATTTCTCATTTTTTAAAATATATTAATGTTTTTCACTTTCTTTAAATATTTTTACATGAATTTTCATGTTTCCGATAACATAAGTTTTACAACATATTTAATTTATAAATTTTTAACAAAAACTTATTGTAGATACAAGGGTGTCACGTGTGTGAGGTGCATGAGTGGTCTAGTCCTAACTCGTGATTGGAACAACGCCTGAGAACGTCAGGGAGGACGCGAGGAGGTGAATGGGGAGCACTCTAGGCACTTAAGGGTGGTGACAAATGCTTGCTCTCTCTCTCTCTCTCTAGAAGTGGGAGTTTCTCACTCTAGAAATGAGAGCTTCTCTCTCTAAAACGGGAGTTTCTCTCTCTAAACTTCCAATCCCCTTCAAATGAAAGAGGAGTCCTCCTTTATAAGTGAACAAAAGGATGGGGGGACCATTGCAACTAATCCCTTGATTAGTTACAAGTCCGCCAATCGAATCACCCCACCTAAGCTGATTGATCATGCTTAGGTGAGTAAGAGGAGGATTACGCATGAGTCAATCGGGTGGCGACATGTGGGTCTTTGTGTAGTGACCATGATCTAAAGAGAACATGCCTAGCCGGTGGGGCTTAACGGCGGTGTTCACCCGATGCCTCCTCTCAAGGGTTCTCTCAAACCAACCCCTCTCCAAGGTGGGAGGATAGCACACCTCAATGTCCATAGTGGTCGTACCGAGTAGGTATGTCCCCCGTCCAATACAACGTAGCCTCGCTCTTAATCCTACTAGTCCACAACCTCCCGAGCGTTCCCAGACAACCATACACCCACCTAAGTCTTTGTTAGTTGACTTAGTATTTTGGAATGTGATGACTTGTTGTGATAACAGAGTGATGCGCCTTGTTTGAAGTACGTCATCGTTGTCTCCAAGTTTCATTACAGACGGTGATCCAGGCACCTCCATGGTACACCCATGAAGGTGACATCAATGGTGTTGCCGTGAGGGTGACATTCACAGTGCCAATATAGGGGTGACACACCATGGTGCTGCCACGGGGATGACCCACATAGGTACCTCAGTGGTGATACCCCATGGTGTGCACCTCAGTAGCGGTACCCCATAGGGTGGTGCACCCCATGGTGTGCCCCTCAGTGGTGGCACCCCATGGTGTGCCCCTCAGTGGTGGCACCCCATGGTGTGCACCTCAGCGATGACACTCCACGGTGCATCAGTGGTGGCACTCCAAGGTGCGTCGTAGGGGTTGTGATTCACGGGGAGTCAACGTCAAGTTCGTCAACCCTCATGTACATTTAGTCTCATGTGCAATCACTGATGCTATGGATGCGTGATAGAGATTATGGGGATTCTACTCCTCGCAAGCTACTCGTCCCCCGTGCTGCTCGCATGCCTCGTCGAACGATAAAGCTCAAAGTGTTTTAGCTGAATCAGACGTTGAGATGGACCAGAAGCTTAGCATCTCCTCCGAAGATGTTAGATGTTCCAATGGTTTATAAGGGTGACATCACATTTGGCCTCATTCCAAAACCTAAGTCCGGGGTGATGCATTCTAAGACAAGTCAAGAGGTCACTTCGGACATTCAGCCAGTGGGAGTTTCGAGTGCGGTGCAAAATGGAGGCACATCTAGGGTCCCTATTACTGTCCAGGTCGCCCCTACTAAAAATAGTCATACGATCAAAACCATTCGCCTTAAGACCAATCCTGTAGCCGGTGCTTCTCTAAAGTCTAAGTCTATATCTGAGGGGTTCGCCACGCGCGGGTTCGCCATAGTAGAGACCCTCTTCTTGATGCTTCGTCATCACCTTTGATGGTATTTAACTCTTTATTTGTATGAAGACTTATACTTTCTTATTGACCATTCACTGTGCCCTATGTTCAATGAACTAGTTGATTGATACTTGTATTTGTTTCAAAGGTCCCCTGGGGAGTTCTGGACAGGGTAGTGGCGAGGACTAGTTCCCACAATTAGTGCGGCAGGGGAAAAGGGCAGCACCCACGTTGGAGGGCACATCCTCAACTAGGCTAGTCCAAGCCAGGAAGGCTAGGACGTTGGTATATACATGTCTTCCTCTCATTCTTTTCTTTTTTTGCTAATTAACTCTCATAAGATTATTATTTGCCTTCTATCTTTTGACATGAGCATAGTCGTGGTCTGATCGAGGAGGATCATATCATGGTAGAAAGAACTGACAGGCACATGCCAGCTATTTTAGAGAGTGTGGAGGCATGTCTCGAGGTGTGTGAATTGTCTTGGTGCGTTTGTGCAATGGTTGTGAATTTCCTCTTGGTCTAAGTTGAAACTGATGTTTCCGTATGCAAGATTTCATAGCACTGATGCCAACACAATTATCCCCTTTCAAGGATGAACTAAGTGACTGAGCTTCGTCTCCATCTAGCGAGCGAGGGGCGCTTCCCACCATTGTTGTGTCTCAAGATGACATGGTTGATTCTACGGCTTCCCCTCTTGATATCATGCAATTGGAAGGGGTAGGGGAGTCTCCTCTCCTGGAAGATTCCCACGCGAGGATAGAGGTAACACTTTCATTGCATGCTTTGATACCGTGGTCTAGCGTATTTGTAAATGCCTTGCCAATATGAATTTTCTTGGTTGTTATGGACAAATTCGTCATATTGACAACATGTTTATTTCACCATGCATGGGTCTAATGATGTGAATAAGTATGGGCTGATTGTTGTGACAGGAGGTGTTCGCCGTAGGTTAGAGATTGGAGGTGACGGTGCGGTAGCACGCTCCTTGGATGTTACTCCCGTAACTTCTAACACAGTTACTACTACTATGGTAACAACCAATGCAAGATCATGTGTTGATGCGGTAGTGAGAGGAGAGCTCGAGTAGGGTAGCGACATCTCCAAACCATCGAGTGTTTATTGATGAAGATCCTCATTGGATGATGATGATCAAGCTGTGACCCCTCTTCAGAACCACAATAGGGACAGGTCAGATGGTGACAGTTCCAGGAACGATAGCATAAGTTACGAAGCCTATGGCGCACACGAATTCAACCTGGAGCTTTTTGGACGGGTGGTCCAGTATGACCGGGTTTTAGTGGACGAAAAGTTGATCACGTATCTATATAAGGCCATTGAAACTCATTCTGATTACGGCATTCAGTTTCTAAGCTTTACCAGGCATATCCACCAGTCTTGCATCGTTATGGTTGGTGAGACATTATCCATTTTGGCCCATCTTCAGTACAAGTATGCCCACCTGGAGGTAGTATCTTATGTGTTGAACATGTGGAAGGAGATGAAGTTGTTGCATATGAAGTTGGACTGGTTGAGACCTGCCATTTGTAACTTTCGACGGTTGCACCGATGATTGGCAAGGGAGGTGTACATAGAGCATTTAAAAGAGCGGTGTTGCTGTCAACAAGAGCAAATGCTTGCGGCGCAAGCGAAGATAGTAGATTTAGATGCGGAGATCAACGAGCATTGTTAGCTCCAAGCGAGGAGCACCGCCGTTAGGCTTGACTCTTAGAAGCTTGTGGCGGGTGATGTTTTTGGAAACCACAGTTAGATTGGTTGTATTTCTGCATGTAACCCTTATGACTTTTGATCTAATAATAACTCATACTATTGTGAACTTTTATTCGTGAATGCGATGTCATCTTCTTATCTTCACATGTGAAATGTTGGCTCGCTATTTCTCTTCTTTTATATGCATAATTTATTTGCTTGTTGCCTTGTAACAGTAATACATTGTGAGTGTCCTTGGTGAGATCGTGTGAGGTCGTTAGAGCCTGACACACGAGTTTGGGTGATACATCAAATATGCGGATTTGAACGGAGTATTACAAGTATTCACGATGTCTATCTTATGTGTTCTTTAAGCAGGAATGTGAAAGCCTAGCATCTCACCAAGCATGACGCCTATCATGGGTGTTTTGAATTACGAAGGACGTGAAAGCCTAGCATCTCACCGAGTATGACGTTTATCATTGGCGTTCTCAAATAGACGCGTAAAAGCCTATGCAACTCACCAAACATGAAGTTTATCATGGGTGTTTCCAAGTAGAGGCGTGAAAGCCTACGTAACTTACCAAGCATGATATTTATCATGGGTGTTCTTAAATAGCGGCGTGAAATCCTATGCAACTCACCGAACATGAAGTTTATCATGGGTGTTTCTAAGTAGAGGCGTGAAAGTCTATGCAACTTACCAAGCATAATGTTTATCATGACTGTTTTTAAATAGCAGCGTGAAAGCCTATGTAACTCGCTAGGCATGAATTTTATCATGAGTGTTTCCAAGTAGATAGATGAAAGCCTACGCAACTCACTAAGCATGGCGTTTATCATGAGTGTTCTTAAGAATGGTGTTATAAACCCATTAAGTAGCAATATTTTGTAGCACGTTTTTAGAGTCAAAATTTTTTGAAGTTCCTCCGTTCATTCCAAGTTTGAGTACAGAAGAGTAGGCCAACTGGTTTATATCATGCTTAGTTGCCTTGGTGGCTATTATTTCAAACAATGACAAAACATTTTCATGTATAAAAAGAAGCAATTGACAAAATGCCTACACATAGTATTTCTTGATAAACTTGAGGTTGAGAGGTGATGGTAATGAACGTCTTGTTTAGGGATCAACTAAACGACAATATCCTCTTTCGACTAAGCATACTATCTCGTAGGGGCCTTCTAATTTTGGTGTGAACTTTTGAGCGAGCATACCCCACATGACATAATCTGCCGCTTTCGATACCAGCTCACCTTCATGGAACACCTGTGGACGTACCATTGCCTCATAGGTTTTGATCATTCTCTCCCTGTAGGCTTGGATGCTTTCCTTGGACTTATCTCTCCTTTCATCTATTGCTTCTAGATCACCAAAAAAGGTTGGGCACTCAACTCCTACTGAAGACGCTAGCTTAGCTGATGACACCATTACCTCTGCATGTATGATTTCTTCACAACCATAGTTCAAAGAAAGGGGGGCTTGCGTCAGAGACCATTTTGTTGTTCGGTATGTCCATGGTGCTAAAGGAAATTATTCATGCTATGTGTTATGGGCTTCGTGGACTATACGACTAAGTATCCTCAGTAATGTCTTATTAGTTGCCTCGGCTTGACCATTTCATTTAGGATAATAAGATGTGGACAGATATCGTATGCTTCGAACAGTTCAGCCACCACCTTGCTTGTGAACGCCGTCCCATTATCCGAGATGATTCATCTTAGTAGACCAAATCGTCATATGATGTTCTCCTTGATAAAGTTATAGACCTGCTCACCTATCTCTTTCTTGAGAGCTATGGCTTCTGCCCACTTAGTGTAATAATCTGTAGTAACAAGGATCCATATGTAACCTTTTGACGCAGGCGAGATGGGTCCAAAGAAGTCTAGAGGCCAAGTATGAAATAGCCAAGGGACCTCCGTTGGGTGCAAGGATATGGATGGGGCGTGTATAACGTTTCTGAGGACTTGGCAAGCGTGACATTTTCGTGCATAGTCCAATGTATCAGCTTCCATTGTAGGCCAATAGCACCCTATCCTGAGCAATTCCTCGTATAGCCTTCTGCCTCCTTTGTGTCCGTCACATGCCCCTTAGTGTACTTCCTGCATGATAGTTCATTGATCATCAATACCCAAACACTTGAGAGGACGACCGCCAATACTAAATTTGCATAACTCTTCATTGAGTATAAAGAAACGAGGACTCGCTTCTTGATAATAGAGGCATATGTTGTGCTTAATGGGAGAGTACCATCGTTCAACTATGAGATGTAAGGTTGTCGCCAATCTGTCGTAACTTCCACTGGATGAACTTCTTTGGGATCAGGGATCAATTGACACTTAAGATAATTCTTTTGCGTAGTCGTGGCCTTCGAGGTCATGCTTAGCCAATAGAAACCCATCCTTTAGAGATGTCGGTGTAGGAGCGGCGCTTCCCTGGCACAATAGTCTTCATGTAGACGCTTGAGGTGGTTGTGGCCTACCTCCAAACTCACGCATCGTGAAAGTATTCCATCAACCCCCTATAGAAGAGAACTCCACTCAAATTAATAAAGTCCCTCAACTCTTTGTTCTTAGCAGCTTCCCTTTGAGATAACTGCGTTTTGATATTGCATCTCCAATTTTTGGGATGGTGGATCAGTGTTACCCTCAGCTGTGATGCTCGTGGCTTTAACAATGACTCCAACCACTGGAATAGGCTTGGTGAGAGGGAGTTTGGTGGCCTGAGTTGCTAGGGCATCTGCATGGCGATTGTTAGATCTGGAGGTGTGTTCAAAAATAACATCATCAAATATGGCAACAAGCTTTTGAACCTCATAGCGGTATTGTGTGAGAGCAGGTTCCTTCACGGTCAAATCTCCTCTAACTTGATAGTGGTGGCACCCTTATCCTTTGCATATCGAAGTCCCAATATAAGAGCTTCATACTCCACTTCGTTGTTCGTACATGAGAATGTCAATTATATGCCATTGAATAAATGTTGCCCAAGGGATCCTCCAAGACAAGTCCTGCTCCACCGCTAGAGTGGGTCGATGACCCGTCGAATGTCAGAGCCCATGGCGCACCTCACAACTATTCATGTATGTCTCCAGGTTTGGTCACGTCTCGGGAATTGGGCCAGCAAATCAGCCAACGCTTGACTCCTTTGCGCCTTTAGGGTGAGAGGCATAATGCCAAACTCATCAGTCACATTGTCCATCGGGTTAGTCTCCCGTTCAATGTAGGCCTGGTTAAGAGAAAATGAATAGGATTGGACTTAGTCATTAAATGAACTCGATTACCGAACATGTAGTGTCAGAATATTTGCGTGGCAAATACAAGAGCAAGACAATGCTTTGATAAGGTGTATATCTAAGCTCAACATCTCTTAGTACCCTAGTCAAATAATACACTGGGCTCTCCGCCCCCTCCCTTTCTTGTGTCAACAAGGCTCCAATAGACTTGGAGTTTGAGGTGATGTAAAGCAGGAATGGTAGGTCACTACGTGGTGGCACCATGGTGGCCGGTGCGAGGAGCACATCCTTTATGGAATCATACTTCTGTTGGTGCTCTTGTGTCCATGAAAAGATGTGACCTCACTTCAATAGTGGTTGTATATCGCTGATGGACTCGGCTAGGGTGGGTATGAATTGGAGGACTTTGAATACCTTCCCCAAGAACGCTTTTAACTCCTTCGCGGATTGTGGTGGGGGCATGTCCCTGATAGCTTTCACCTTGGATTGATCAATGTTTATACCCCACTTGTGTACATAAAATTCTAAGAACTTCCCCCATGAAACAGTAAAAGCGCATATCAACACATTCATTTTAAGCTTGTATGCCCTGCACCTTTCAAAGACACTCCTTAACCTCGACTAGCATAGGTCGGGCAACTGGTGCAACGTACTTCTCAGCTCCGGAAGACCACTCTCGGCAACTTAGACAATCAGTGTTGAAACAGGACCTCTGGCAGATCTACGAGGTATAGTGCAGGGGAATCATGTTGGCGGACAACGGAGGGGTATTGCCTCACTCCGAGCAGAGGCAAACTCTTAAATGGCTTGGATTGCAACGACCATAGATGATCACGTAACCCTCCATTTTTTCTGGTGAAACTTGAGAGGATGAGTTTCTGAGAACCCAAAGTGAAGCCACGTGTCTCACCGGAACTACCACAGGCTCTATCTAGTCACAACAACCCATATGAATCTACAGTACAAATAATCAGATTTGCCATTTTTCTAGATCTCCATCCTCCGAGAAGACCTATAGAACCTACAAAGGATCCCAAGTTAACCATGGGACCAGAGATGGAGGCTACTCTGGCGATGAAGTCGAGAGAAAACCTTGGAACGAAACCTTCAGCCTCCATAGATCTTCGCCAGAGGGAAAAAAACAGAGCCCAGCCCTTAGCTCCAATGAGCTCAGGGCCATCTCGATAGAAGCTACACAATAAACCCTCGGCGACTAGGGTTAAAATTTGGGAGAAGCTGCCAATTATCGTCTTTTTTTAGTAAGACTGAAAACAAATTTTTTTACTCTTAAATCATAATTTCACTCAGACATTACCATTTCAGTTTTCACATATAAAGTGTTGTAGATGAGAGAGAGGATGATTTCAGGTTTGGAGGAATCTCTACACTTTGATAATTGAGTATTACAAAGTTGAATTGAGATATGATTAGACATTTAGTGAAGAAAGTTTATACTACATCACAAGTGTATGAGTAGAAAGTGGATTTTATGGCTGCTCTCAATACTCGGTGATGGGTGATTATCGATACTATCTTTTTTATTGTTTAATGCATATTATTTTATTTATAATCAAGTAAACAACCACAGGAAAAAAATTTATGGTTGTGACTTCTCCGCATGGTATGAACATGATGATGGATTTGAAACATCCATTCAAGTGTTGAAAAAAGACAGGTGGTCGAAGATGTAAAGAGAGTTCTAAAGAAAAATTTGAAAGCAATCGAGGAAGAACTTGAAGCTTTAAACAAACCACACTGAGCTATCGGTGGATGAAAGTGGATGGTTTTGTAAAAAGATTAAGAAGTGTGACTTGTGGTTATATTATCGTTGTTGTTGATTGATTCATGGTTTATCATTAGATTAATTGTCTAGAAATATGGGATGAAGTGGTCAATGAAGGTATTTGCAGACAATGGTATATTTTGTAGGTGCAGATATATTTACTATCGATGATTTGTGTTTTTGTTAATTTGATAAGCATTGTATATATATCTTTGTTGTATTATGCATTTTATTTTGTATATTTGTCCTTGTAATTGTTTATTTTGGTCATGCAAGTTTAATAATTAATTGAGCACTGTTATTTTTTTTTCCTGCAAGTACTTTTTGTTGCATGCCCAATAGCTTTGTTCTAACAGATTTGGATGTGGGTAGCAGTATTACTACTGCTGCATTTACATTTTGTAAATATTTTGTGCTAGTGAATATCATTTTCTGTTGTCGATCACCTATTGATCCGGTAAATGATTGGAACAATCAAACAAATCAAACTCTTTTTTAAAAAAACAACAATAAATGAACTATTTGTTTCACCTAATGAATTGCATACCCAAAAATTATATTTTTTAAGATCTTATCTTGATGACAAGATCTTATCATACCCAATAAATGATGCAACGGAATATATTTATTATACTTAATAAGTGCGATAAGTATAGTCAATATTGTAACTCACAAAATTTTTCAAATAAATGCTCAATCTACCCTCACTCTAAAAACAAATAGTCATTCTAAAGGCTTTATCGATAAGCTATGTTTGTAGAATATTAGTTATACATATGACCGGACAATAACAACAAAGATCTTTAGCCCACGTTACATAAGTGTTGTAAATATGGATTAAAAAAATCAGCTACCTTCAGATTTTTTGAAGTACGACATTTTTCCGAGGATTGTAAAGTGTATTTCCACTCACATATTTAAATACACATTATTGCATTTTCAACAACAAAGGAAACGTTGGAAAGTATGCTAAATAGACTTGTTCAGCCAATTTAATCTGTCAGAATAGGTGTTTTTATCACGAGAGCATGGAGAAAGCCAAAGATGAGAGCAATTCTACATTCAAGGACTTCTTGCTCACTCGTTATCGACATCCTGCGAGTACTATTCTTTAAATTACTCATCCTTTCTATGCAGTAGTCATTGGCTTTTTCTTACGCATCCTTAAGGTCCAATTCTGGTGACACTCAGACCATATCGACAACATACATTCCAACTTGTATAAACAAATCAAATTCGACTAAGAACATGGAGAAGTAAAAAATGAATGAATAAAAAATCATAATCTCCATTAGGAAAAAGTCGATTGTCATATGTTGTTGTTGGCCAGAGGCACCATATTTGTGTCGTGCTTTTTTCAAAAATCGATTGTCATATCCATTTTTACGCCAGAGGACTCATAACCCTATATCCTTATCACTCTCGGTGCAATAAAAGCATTGTCGAAAGTAAGTGGAATAAAATTGAAGGCAAAGGGATACCGCAAGGAATTTTCAGCATTGCACAATACATATCAGCCACAGATATGCCAACATGTACAGATCAACCAAATGAATGAATAATAATAAAAAGAGAGAATATTACTCGCAAATAATCGTCACAGAAACTCAAAACCGAGTGAATGAAAAATCAGAAACCATCATTTGGAGAATGATATCACTCATAAGTGTTGGCTGGAGTAACAAATGTACAGATAAATAAATTACATTGATCCGGTTTTGTTCCAGTAAGTTTCTGAAACCATGCCTAGAGGCTTATAGCAATAACCTCAACCAGAGTAAACGATTTAGAATACGGGTGTAAGCAAAACTGAGAAACTGATAAAATCGAGTCGAACCGAACCGAACCGAACCAAGATGGCTCGGCCGGTTAGTGAATTTATTTAATTTCCTTCGGTTCTAATAATAGGAAAATCACATTTCTCGATTTAGTTTGCGGTTGAAGGGGGAGAAAACCGATTATAATCGAACCGCACCGCATATATTGATACTAGTAAATTATTTTCCAAATCCTAGGTACTAGCTCACTGGTTGGGACGCGTCTCTGGCTATTTGGCACCCAGGTTTGAATCTCCTAACATACTTTTTTTTTCTCTTTTTTCAATATTTTCAATACTTAAACTTAAATAAAGTAAACCCTAACCTAACCATCCATTTTCTTTCTTCTTAGTGCCGCTTCCCCCTCTCTCCCCCTCTCTCTCTAACCCAACCATTTTCATTCTTTTATCGCCACTTCTCCCTCTCTCTCTCTAAGCTTCATCTATGTAGCAAACCCTAAGAAGCTTCATTAATCACTGCGACAACAAGTTTCATCTCTTTTCTCCCCCCTCTCTCTCTCTCTCTCTCTCCCATTTATGTCTATTTCCCTCGCTTCCTTCTGTTTCTCAGTCGCTCTCTATGTCTCACTCCCTTGGCTCTCTCTCTCTCTCTCTCTCTCTCTCTCTCTCTCTCTCTCTCACTCACGCTCTCTCTCTCTGTTTCCTTTCTATTTTTTGTTCCCTCCCTATGTGAATGAGGGAAGAGTGGAAACATTGCCAGAATTTTCATACGAGTACTCATTTCAATTCCTTCATTAGGCTTAGAAGTTTCATGAACAATTTTGAGTTTATTATATCTAATTTGGATCTGTTTTAGTTTTAAGATTTGATTCCATTCTAGGTGTGCTTGTTCTGCATATGTTCTTGGATCTTCTTCACTTTCCTTTCTTAGTTTTTTTTTCTTTTTCTGGAATTTTGTTTTTTTTTTCGGTTCGGCAGTTCATTCGGTTTTTATGGATTTTATTTGGTTTGGTTCGGTGCGATTTTTATGAACTGTCCAGTTTGGTTCAGTTTCCATTTGAAGAAAATTACATTTTTGGTTTGGTTCATTAAATACACATAAACCACACCGAACCGAACCGCTTACACCCTTAATTTAGAAGCCTTCTGGCCAGAATGGGAATGTGATTTTAAGCAAACTTACCTTGAAAGAATCATTTAGCCGCGCAATTTCTTTTTCATCCAATATTATCCATTAAATTTAAATACTAAAAATTTCATGAAAATGATACAATGTGACTTATTCAATCTCTGAAAGGTAAATACAGAAGGGATACAAAATTCAACATGAGAGGATAAATTTAGTAGATCCCTTCCGCCAGCTCATATCTCAATAGATTCAATTTGTTAGCCCTAGTCAAGGTGTTAATTTTGATGATGACAAATAATTATTGCATTGATATATTTATTTAGTGTATAGAAAAATTATCAAGTGTAAATTAAAATACAATACAAGAAATTATGAAGAATTAGTTTGGTTCTTAATGAAAAATACTACACACTGAACAATGATCAAATTTGAGAAGTTATACGAATCCAATGTATCAGAAGAAATCAATTAAGGAGAAAAAAAGGGTCATGACCAAGAAGAGAATCAGATCAGATGAGAAAAGGAGACAAAATACATTGAACTGGAATATCTTTAGGGTAAGATCGATCAAATCAGTGTGAGACCGATCAAACCGGTCATTTGTCACTACTGCATTGGTTTGCAATTAAGGAATACATTCCTTAATTATCATATCAGTATAATCGGTAGGAGAACTAGTGCACCGGTTTGACCTAAAAGAAAATTCTCCTTAATTTAAGGACCGGTACAACCATTTTCCTAAGCTGGTCAAACTGGTTTGCACAATGTTTTGACACATATAAATACCCCACGACATTTCATTCTTCAACACACATTTTAAAATCTCTCTACTCATCTCTGACGAAGTTTTACAAATTTTTATTCTTTTGAGAGGCTTGTATTATAAGCGACGATTTGAGAAAAATATTCTAGAGAGAATTTAGAAATACTATGATTAAAAAAATTAAGAGATCTACTCTTTGAGAGAGTGAGCTACTTTGTAAGAGATCAAAATCTCGACCGAGTTACATTGTCAATATCTAATTGGCACCATAAGTCAATAGGATTTGTAAAGGTTTAGTCTTCAATCTTAAGAAGATCGAAAGAGAAAATATTTAGGAAGGATCCTTGAAACATGAACGTAGGGATTGACTTTCCAGAATGACGTAAAAAAAGTGTGGGACGAATCTCTCTTGCATACTCTTTTCTTTATGCGCATTTTACTTTTCATATTTAATTTCTCACATGTTTATCATTCTACACTTTAATATTATACATATTATTTATTTTATTCTTAGTTTGTAAAAAATTGAGTTTCATTTTAGATCATTCAATTTCTACTTGGGTTAGTTTAGCTTAATTGCTCGATCATTATATTATTGCTAGATTATTTATTCATAATAATTATCGTTCATTTCAAGCAATTAGATTTTCAACTTTACAAAAATCCTTCTTTTTAATCTTTTTCTTTAATAAAAGGGGATTCATATTAATCCAACAATTGGTATCTAAGCCTGGTGCTCAAATGTATAAGGTTTAATTCTCTTAAGCTATCACATCACCTTTTTAGTTTTAACAAGGGAAATCAATTTCAAAACTCCATTTTTTTTATGGAACAAATTTTAATTTTGAAAAATTAGAATGAGAATATTTCTTTAATCTCCTTATTATAATTTGTGGGATAGTGTCAAAAATTGTTCTGACATGCCTAAGTCACGAGATTTGACTAAGAATGAACAAATTATATTGTCTTGAAATGCTCAAGCCATAAATATTTTATATTGTATCTTAACTATAAATAAATATAATCATATTTGCATGTATGAATCTGCAACAAAAGATATTTGACATGTATAGAAATCATATATGAAGGCACAAGTGAAGTTTAAGGCTCTAAGATTGATATTCTCATGTAAGAGTGTGAAATGTTTAAGATGTGTGAAATTGAATGCATTGATTATTGCACACTTAATAGCATTCTAAATTTTTTCCTAGAACTCTTGGTAAGACCTTTACTAATAGTGATTTGGTCACAGAAGTTCTTAGATCTTTATCAACGTCACGGGAAAACAAGGCAATTACTATTGAAGAAGCGAAATATCTTAAGACGTTTTCACTTGAAGAACTTATGAGATCATTGATGACTTATGAAATAAAATACATGGAAGAGGATGTGGATTATGTAAAAGGAGAAAATCTATTGTTCAAAACTACATCCATTGAGAGAGAAAGGGAAGAAGAAGATGGAGATCTAATCCACTTCATAAAGGAGCTTCGAAAGCTACTGAACAAGAGATGATGCATTTCAAAGAACAAATCCAAGGAAAAGAGAAGTTTGATTAAGAGTGAACATGAAAATGTACATATGTGCATAACAACACACATAGACAATGTTAGTAAGCCCAACCTTCATAATAACCTTGATTTTAGAGAAATCACATTAAAAATTAATTTTTACAGGTGTGTGAGAATTTTGAAAAATCCAATTCTTTTTACTTTGAAAATTGCATTAGTTGAGAAGAATTGTTAAAAAATGACATGTTTAATTCTTTTTATGATTTCAAATGGGAGAAATATGGTTGGCTGCCGAAGGGGCGGTTTTTTTAAAAACTAGAAAATGGGGAGAATTTTTTTAAAATTTAGAAATATTATTGCAATAAAGTTTTGCTTGCAATCAATTATTTATCATCATAAAAAAGAGTGAGATTGTTGACCATAGTCAAGGTCTTAATTTTAAAGATGACAAATTATTGTTGGACTAATGTTTTATTTATAGTGTAGAAACAATTATCAAGTGTAAATTAAAATGTAATACAAGAAATTACGAAGATGTAGTGCGGTGCTTCAAGAAATATACTACACACTGAATAAGGATGAAAGCTATACGAACTCAATACATCACAAAAATTCAACCAAGCAAAAAAAAGGGTCAAGGCTGAGAAGAGAATCAGACCGAACAAGAAAAGGAGAAAAAATACATTGAATCGGGTCATCTTTAGGAAAAATCAGTCACATCGGGTAGCATATCAGTCAGACTGGTTGCTTTTAACTGGTGTAGCGGTTTGCAATTAACTAACACATTTTTTAATTAAGAATTCAGTCCAACCGGTAGGAGAAACCGGTTATACCTAAAATGAATTTCTCCTTAATTTAGGGACTGGTGCTACCGGTTCTCCAAATTGGTGAGGTCAATTTACATAGTATTTTGACACCTATAAATATCCCAAGGCATTACATTCTTCAACACACCTCACAATATCTCTCTACTCCTCTCCGATGAAGTTCTACAAAGTTTTATACTTTTGAGAGACTTGTATTTTAAGCATTGATTGAAGAAAAATATTCTAGGGAGAGCCTAGAAAATATTACGAGTAAAAAATTGAGATAAATACTCTTTGAGAGAGTGGGTGAGTTTGTAAGAGATAAAAATCTCGACCAAGCTGCATTGTCAATGTCTAATTGACATCATAAGAAAATAGGGTTTGTAGGTCCTCACCTATAAGAAGTTGGCAAGGGAAAATCTTTAAGGGGATCTTTTGAGAGTAAACTTAGGGATAAGGTTTTTTAAACCATGTAAAAATATCATGTTGAATCTCTCTCTTCCCTACTTTTCATTTACTTGCACATTACTTTCTAAATTTAATCTCCCGCAGTTTATTATTCCGCATATTATTAATTTAGTTCTTAACTCGTAACAAATTGAGTTTCATTCTTAATCCTTCGATTTCTACTTGAGTTACCTTGATTTAATTGCACGGTTATTATATTATTGCTTGATTGTTTATTTGTAACAATTATCTTTTATTTCAAGTGATTTGATTTTCAAGTTTAAAAAATCTTTCTTTTTGATATTTTCCCTTAAAAATGGGATGCCATATCAATTGATGGAGATCGAGGTACTGTTTTTAAATATTCACAAGATCCATTAAAAAAATTGGAAGTCCAATGACTCGGACGAGAACAAAGAGGATGAAAAAGTAAAACAAAGCGTGATCATGGAAGTGCATGACAAAGAGGCTATTCTAGAATATTTCAAAGCATCACCAAGGATGGTCACTTATCTTTTTATGCAAGGCTTGAGTAACCAAGTGCCTTCATCTCCAATGTTTGAGTAACCTGTTATGTTGTTGAGTAACCAGGTGCCTTCATCTCCAATGTTTGTAATTCACGTAAAAAGGTGGAAGTATAACATAACAAGTTTTCTAAGCCTTATGTAAAAAAAAAAGTGAAGCCAAGTTAATAGAGATTGCAGCTTAATTGTCAAATTCCCTTGTTCTTAATTTCTATTAGTTATCCCCTGCGGATTTGTAAATGTTGAAGTATGTTGTGCATGGTTCGAATATGATTGCCTGAATTAGAGTTTACTAGATCAATAATCTTGGATTTAGACTATCTTGAGCATTCAGAAGTGGTGCTACTCCTAGTACACACTCACAGAAGGAAATTATAATGTATCTTAGTTGAGCATGTTGAGAACATAGTTGCTTTTAAATTTTGAGTATGATAGTGTTGATGTAGAATGGCCAATGAGTTGAAATTTTTAGCTTGTTTTGAGATGCATAAATAGCTTAGGCTAGGTTCAGTAGCCATGTTATTTCGAGTCTGTTTAGTTTAGATTTACATCACTCGAGGACGAGTAATAGTTTAAATTTGAGGGTGTAATAACTCTAAGATTTTAGAGTTATCTTAGCATTGCTAAGTTTGAATTGTTGCTTATCTTAGGGTGATTTAGTGTTGTTATTGCATAAGTCTTAGTTATTTGTTGTTTATTTAATTCTAGGTTTAGTTTTGTTATTATGCTAGCCTTGTTTGTATTTTTAAGGAATTTTATGCATTAGAGTTTCTTCGGTGCAGGACCTTTTACAAAGGTTGATATCTTTCGATGTTGTAGTAGGTCCTCTTGCTATCATACTTGTAGCAATGTATTGAAATCTTGGTGAGTAGTTTGTCGCGTAGTCTAGCTGGCGCTAAAAGCAAAATGGAGATTCATGTGCGTCAGAAACCGTTATTCCAAGTGTCCACAACGCCTGCTTTTCATGGTCCCCAACTCTTGGAAGCTCGACACGTGTCCCAGT
Organism: Datisca glomerata; assembly: GCA_003255025.1. NCBI lineage: Eukaryota > Viridiplantae > Streptophyta > Magnoliopsida > Cucurbitales > Datiscaceae > Datisca > Datisca glomerata. The sequence continues at coordinate 160,726 of QANY01008257.1, forward strand.
GCTACGGAGAAACCCAAATCCCAAGGCTCGTATAAACGGGAAGTGCATCTATTTTTTAGAAGAGGGATTGGACAGAGCAAAAAGGATCTGACATTGATTAGTACAAAAAAGACTTTGCGTAGAAAGGGAAGAGGAAGAAGACAACAAAAAGGAAGAAAGGAATTCGAGGAAGAAGACAAAGGCTTAGAATAATTTGTTTATTCTTTTTCTTTTCTCTCTCTTGTTTACCTCATTTCACTCTCTATTTAAGTTTCATTATATTTCTTATTCTGCTGGAAAACATGGAAATGAGATATTCTATTTTTACATTTGAGCTCATTATGAGCTAAACACTTGGTGGCTAGTATGGTAATATGAGCTTGAATTTTACTTCATCTTATTAATGTTGTTTTTGTTGTACATGCTCTTTAGCATTACAATTAAGTAAGCTTAAAGTTAATTTTTATTGGTGATTGGCCATCTCTATTAGGATACAAGTTAGATTAAGATCTGAAAGGATTTAGTTTAATGGAATAGACTTAATTGATACTTGAGTGTTTAAATAAAAATATATGAATATGAATCATGTAGATGTAGATATTTTATGAGTTACATAGACTTATGAACTTGCCTCGCGACCCTTTGGTTGGGACTTAATGAACCAATCTCTACCCTTACTAAGCTTAGACATAAGATAGTTAAGGCTATATTGGTAATCTGAAAAATGACAGTTTATTGTGCTTAAGAGCTGAGGTAATGTTATTGAGATGCTATAGCAACTATAGCATAATTAATTTAGATAAAGTAATTGATAAAGAAAATTGACCATACTAGCTCGCTCTCTCATTAAATATCTCGCTAATATTAAGTAGTTTCTTTCTATGCAATTGTCATTTTATTTCAGTCTTTTAATCTTATTAGTTTCTCTTTAATTTCAATATTATCAATCAATCATTTTTGTTACTGCCCTTTCTTGCAAATTAATTCTGATTTGGTCATAATTATTGCATACTCACTTTGTCTCTATGGAGATCGACTCATATTTACTACTTTATTACTTGTTAAATGATACGTGAACTTGCGTAGACACATGTCACACAACACTTATCATATCATATTTTATCTTATTATACCTTTCATATCATATCTTATCTTATATTATCTTATGATATCTCATCATATCCTATCTTATCTTATCATATCATATCTTATATTATCTTAACATATCTTATCATATCATATGATATATTATCTTATCTTCTGTAAAAAAAGAGAGAAGAATTCTGAAGTTGCAACAAACTTCTTTTACTTTTAAGTACCAAAGTTCTTTTGAGTGCAAAGATTTCCAACTAAGCTGCATCCTAAAGGAGACAATCCATTTCAAGTGAAGATTAAAGGATGAATCCTTTTAAGGAGAGGGGAAAGGATAAGAACCACGAAACAAATCAAAGAGAGCCAATTGCGCATTCCAAATGTGCCTATTACATGGGCTAATTCTTAGAAAATCAAAGAAAATCTTAATGGGCTAATTAAGAAGTTTTGGTCTGATTTTAGAAAATTGCATGCAAAGATGAGTTCAAATGATAATCAAGTATACTCGACTAAAAAATAGGTGTCTTTTCATATTTCAAATGTAATTTCAATTTTCTAGAGCAGTTATCTTTCCCAATAGCTTAAATTGCCTTTATTATGTGCTAGAACAAAACTCTATATAAAGAGGGTTTATTTTTTGTAAAAGGGAGAGATTATTGATAATATATTTTAGAGAAAATCTCTCTTGTTCATCTGACCTCTTCAAACTTATCATATTTTTATTTGTGGCATTCACCCCGACTCATCAATTTGTTCATCCATATCAAATTGTGACATCTTCGACATGCCATTTCGCCTTTATAGCTTTGGTTCTCTTCTACAAGATCTTATCCTTTCTAGTTTGAAATTGATCCTAAAGATCTTGAATCATCAATGTTATCGGGTTTCATCGTAAATCATTGGTGGGGTTCATATCATCGATCATACATAATCTGCTAAACAGGTGGACCTATATAAACGTTTTAGTGTGATGTTTTTTCTTTTATTTAGTTATTTATTTCTTGAATCGTACAGGAACATATTGAGTGCATATGTTGACCTATACGTACAGGAAAAGATTGAGTGCATATGTTGAACTTCCAATGTAATAGTAGATGAAAAGACTAATCAATGTACTAGTCTAAAATCACCCTTAACAACACAGTCAACTTACATTCAGAAATAAGAGGGGCATTTATCTTCGAACGATCTATTTCATCTAATGTATAAGGAACCACCCAGATCCTCTGGATCTAAAAATTAATAAGGTATTTAAATCTATTTTTTCTATGTATTTTTTCAAAGTATTCTAAGCCGTGAGTTTCTAAATCGTGATAGTCATTTGTTCGTACTATACTCCATCAAACATTAGCAACCATGTAAATCGATTCATAATTGAGTTAGTCTCTATGAGCATCTTACACACATTCCTATTGATTGTTGGCATTACCTTATTGAATCATTGAGGTACTTGTAACTAACCTTACTACTTTAACAAAATACAAACCATTAACTCATTATAACCTGGCATTTTGACATGACTTTGTAATTAATCACCATAGAGGCATTCTTTACATTGTTATTAACGTTGCACATGTAGGTTCATATGGATTCGGTACATTCAAGTTGACCTGTGAAAGGCTATGGGAATGAAGATTGTTCATTTTTACGTGAACTGTATCGTGCCTGATGCATCTTGCCTAATTCAGGGGTCTTCTACAAGTGAATGACATACTGAGTTGACTATGATGTTTAATTATTATCACAATATCAAAAAAGTTAAACTCGCCATTCTAGATGAATCCAGCTACAGTTCAAGTGATGAGGAAATGGGTAACTCCTAGGCCGACTTTGTTGTACTTGGTCGACCTAGTTGTTTTGTGTCTACTTTGTTTTCGCGGTGCAAATGCACTTCTTATCTCATTTTTTTAATTATCTTTGATCTTTATTAGTATATTAATGTATTTCAATTTTTTTTGTTATCTTTATTGCTTTTTATTCAAAATTACATTGTCTTATAAAATTCATTATAAGAGTCGTCGACATCTTGCTCTAGAAATTGTTGACCTCAGATATTAAATGAACCATTTAAATTCTAGATAAAATTAATATGTCTGTGAGTGATATCTCAGCCTACTTGTCTAAAATCATACAATTAGAGTTTAAAGCATTGCTCTCCTCAAAGGTTTGAGGATAATTTATGAGAATTCTCTCGTGGTGTATGTAACACTGCTAAATATTACTAAATACTGTCTTTAATTCTTAAGGAAAATAATTAAATTATCATGATGTCACCCAGACAATGAATGATTATAAGCAATATAATGCATACTTTCGACTACCTTATTTCCTTACACGCATACAAAAGGACTCGGTATATGTGATATCCTATTTGAGCATAAGATGGAAATGGACATTTAAAAAGTGATGCATTTTTAGGATCATGAAATTTTTTCTTACCAATATGGATAATATCATTTCAATGATTTAACTTGGGTCTTTCTACAGTGAACTTATGATTGGGTCGGCCCATCTTTTTTCATATGTTACGCTCATTTTATTGTTCAATAAATAGTTTTTGCTCCTATAGCCCACTTGCCTTGTGATCCATTTTTTTCATGGGAACTACCCCAAACGAAACTACGTCTGGGATTCCACAAGGTGTATGGTGTATCAATGTCATTTAGGTGGGAATGATTATAATAGAAACTGACAATGGTTTATGTTAAATCTAGATCTCATGGAGATAATTTTGATGATGATAAAATATTTTATGTGTACTGATCTTTATAATCAAGTTGTAGGAAATTACAAAATATTGATGTACGCATGAAGTATAAATGTGAAGTATATCAATACTTCAAGTAAATATTCATAAGGTATTGAGTTTAGTTTAAAAATTGCCCCTTGGATATCTGAAGCACATTAGGATACATAGTCAAAAGTGTCCATGGTAAAAGATTAGAGAAAAATAAAGGTAAGTGATAAAAACATAAAAGAGTTAAGGATTTTAAAAAAACTAGAAATTTTGTTTTACGTGGTTTTAGAATAGTTATAGAATGTTAGTAGAAAGCTAGAGTCAATTTCCCACAAGCGGACAACGGTCATCCGCTCCCTACTTTATTCTCTAAATGGTTATAAATTTTTTAATCTCTAACGGACCGGCCAACCATTCATGGACAACGATCGTCTGTTCACTACCGTAAACCCGCAATGGATCTATATTCTTCGCCTACAAATAGAGGGTCTTTTTTATCCTAAACACACATTAATTGGGCACAAAACGTTTCCCTTATCCTCTTTACATTATTGTACAATTGCTTAATCTCTTTATATATTTGTTTACATTGATTACTTATACTTATTTTTTGAGATTATTCATTTTTTAAACTCAAATTTCACAAAACACGCTCGCTCTAAGGGTGCCATACAGATCCAACAATTGGTATCAGAGTTTTGTGCTCAAATTAATAAAACTTCACTGTCTTGAGCAAAGGCAATGAACAATGACAATCTATTTCTAGGCCTTCTCTATTTGATGAAAATGATTTTAACTATTGGAAGGCTATAATGAGAGTTTATTTACAATATCTTAATAATGAATTGTTGAAAGTAGTTGAAAATGGTCCTGATGTTCCAAAATCATTTGATTTGACAAAGAACGATAAAATAAACATTTCATTAAATTCTAAAACTTTGAGTGTATTATGTTGTGCATTAGTTAGAAATGAATTTAATAGAATATCCACGTGTAATTCCGCAAAAGAAATTTGACATGTGCTTGAAGAAATGCATGAGGGAACTATTGAAGTAAAAGATTATAAAGTTAGCATGCTCATGCATAGTTATGAACTCTTCAAGATGAATTTTATGAATGTGTTAGTGAAATTTTTTACCTATGTATGAATATATAAATAATCTTAGATCGTTTGAGTAAACTTACTCGAATGAAGAGCTTGTTAGGGAAATCTTGAGAAGTCTTCTAAAATCATGAGAAAGCTAGGTAACTGTGATCCAAGAAGTAAAAGATCTTAACATGCTCTAACTTGAAGAACTCATGGGATCAATGTTAACATACGAGATGAAATTCAAGGAAAGATAAAAGTACGCTATAATAAAAAAAGAGCATGACATTTAAATCCAATGGAATCTAAACAAGTGAAGAAGAGGAAGACGATGATGAAGACTTAGTTCATTTTATGAAGAAGTTACAGAAATTGTTAAAGAAGAGACAAGGTACCTCAAAGTATAAATCTCAAGAAAATGATTGCTAATTCAGACAACAGGAAGAGGAACTACTTAAGTGTTTCTAATTTTTTTAGGGGGGGCCTGTATGGAGTTTTTGAATAATGATTTTAATTTAAAAGTTCTTTAAGACAAATGCATATTTTGAGGGGAGCTAAAATATTTATTATACAAATGTTTTGAAAGAGAAATATATTTGAATGTAAATAAAAAGTTTTGTTATTTGAAATAGGGGACTTTTAAAATATAGTTTTGAATATACTTCCCAAACTTTTTTAGGACTGTGAGCATCATATTGCGTCTCTTTAGGGGGAGATCTATGTGTATTCTAAGGGGAGAAAGATTTTACTTTTGATTAATAAAGTGTAATCTTAAGACCAAGAAGATGGGTGAACATTATTAGTTTTTATGATAATAAAGGGGGAGAGGGAGTTGTTCATTCCAATGCTTTTATTAGTTTTTTATTTTATTTTGCAATCAATATTTTGTCATCATGAAAATGGAGAGATTTTGACTCTAGGTCTCATAGAGATTGTTTGATGATAACAAAATATTTTGTGTATTAACATTTATAATCAAGTTGTAAAAATTTTAAAATTTTGATGTAAACATGAAGTATGAAAATGGAGTACATCGAGACTTCAAGTAACTATTTATAAGGTCTCGATTATAGTTTGAAAAATGCTCATTGGATACTTGAAGTATATTGGGATATAACGTCAGAAGTGTTTGTTGCAAAGATTGGAGAAAAATAAAATAAAGTGATAAATAAATAAAAGAGTTTTTATTGGGTTTCATAAAACCCTATAAACTATGGTTTACAAGCTTTAAAAGTCAGAGAAAAATAGGAGTCAATCTGCAAAGAGCGGATGCCCATCCATCACCAGCAGTTCTCTGCTCCTTGCCTTATTCTCTCAACGGCCAAAATTTTTAATCTCTAACAGACCGATGATCGATCGATCATGGACATTGGTCATCCATTCCCCATTGTAACATCACAACAGATCTATTTTTGTGGCCTATAAATAGATGGTCTTTTGGAGCCTAAACACCCATCAATTGAGCAAAGAACTATTATACTTTAAGAGAATAGGTCTTCATCATATTTTGAGAGTGAAATTTGTGTTTCTACTATTTGACCAAGTCTTGTTTGTAATATTTTTATTTATAAAGCTATAAAAGAGATGTGAGAGGCATGATTGTAACCCATAGAAGCAATCGACGAAGACCTAATTAGTGCCTATGAAACTAATTTTTTGTAAAGATTTGATCTTTACCCTGTGAAGAAGGTCATGGTAGTGGATTCTTCAAGGAGGAGTCTTCGAGCATGGACGTAGGCAATGAGTGCCGAACTACGTAAAAATCATTGTGTTCGATTCTTCTTCCTTTATCCTCTTTACATTATTTCACGACTACTTAGTCCCTTTATATATTACTTGCATTGGTTAATTATACTTATTCTTGGAGATTATTCACTTTTAAAACTCAAATTACACAACACACGCTCGCTCTAAGGATGTCATACCAATCCAACAATTTGATGGATCTTTATACGCTATCGTCGTAAATTGAAAAATCGTAAGCTTATTGTTTAGTTTGAGACAATACATACTAATTCAAATAATTTCACCAATGAATGGATTCTAAAGCTCAATCAGTTTATAGGCGGGTGGGTAGAGGGATTAATATAGGTAGCTCGAATGATAATTTCGTTCAACCACAAACTTGCTCTCTCAGCAGCCCGTTGTCAACACCAGCAAGCTTTCACAATAGTAATAGCTTATTCAAAAATAAAGTTGGAGCTATGGCACCAAATATTTAAAGTTGGTAATATATAGTATGTAAATCATGGAAGCAAACAAGCATTTCATCAGTCTTTGAAACCATGAAGATATTTACTGAATGAAGATTCAACTTGAAAATTTGGCAACAAAATTCAGTTCGACAAGATGGACACCAACATTCGAATCGTGTAGGGGCTTTTCCAACTAAAATGTATGCGCGTGCTCGTTGAACATGAAATTCTCTTTTTGGATTGAACATTAATTGTTGAACACGCCTATACTTAGTTTACCAATAAAAATTAAGGTGGTACATTTCCTATTCCTTATATAACTAGAGTTAAAAATTGTCTTTACATAATACAATACAAATTGTTCAAACCAATTTGGTAACTTTTTTAATCGGGTAAGTGACCGGTATGTACTCCCGGCATGATACTAGAATTCTTCATCCCGGTACTGCACATTAATTTGATAAGAACCTAATCAATCAATTTATAAAATTAATTATGATGTAATTATTGTTAAATATGATAAAATTAGATTAGATATTGTGGTGAGATCACATTGTTTGTGCCTACCACGCAGGGACCCTATGTGTGTGACTTGTCTGCCATGTCCCCAAGTGGGTGGTGGTCAATTATCTGATAAGTTTATATGATTATTTAAAGTGGAGATTATCAAGTCACTAATTAGATAAATGTTATGTTATGATCTAAATCGTAGATAATCCTATTAAGAGAAATCTGACAAGATCAAAGATACTCAGGATGATCATCTCCTCTTAAGAGGTGATTTATTAGTCTATATCTATATGAGATAGCTTATGATGATAATAAAACATTGAAGTTACTATTAAAATTAATCTAGTACACAGAGATTAGTGAAAACTACCACAAGACATGCCAATTGAAGAACATGAAGATATTTATTTTCATAAGAGCTCACAAAACATGAAGATTGAAGATCATGAAAATACTTACTTTCATGTAATTTTTATTAAGAGCTTACTCATTTTATTTTTCTTTATTAAAGCTCAATTTATTTAAGTGTACCCAACCTTAAATTAAGTCTTCATCCATAAAAGAATTTTTCAATTCTAAAAAAACGTGCAAGGGTTCACGTGAAGTTGGTTTTTTTACCCAAGAGAGAAATAGAGATTTCTATTCTCCTTATTCTACTTTCTCATGTAATGAGATCATAGTGAACTTTGAAAAAGTGAGTGCGTAATCAATCCTTTTTTTATTAAACGCTACCACGTCAATCCATCTAGTACCCGAGATAGGCATGAAAAATCTAAAGAATTAAACAAACAAGTTTAGTGAAAAGTTTGAAGAAGCGTATCGCACTTGAAGAGTTTAAGAGATCGATCTCGTCATCATCATAAGGTAAACTATTCTTTACAATTCAAATTAATATATCTATAGTAATATGTTCCTGACTCTGAATTGATGAGATCCGTTCCTTGAACTCATCAAGAGCCTTGCTTATTCGATTCCTCATGTCACATTAAATAAGCATAGAATTTTTATGAAATTTGTTAAGTATCAAAAGTTTATACATACGTATATAAAATGAAAAATTACTTTATTCATTAATTACCAATAAATATCTACATCATATACGTAAAAGGGAATTATTCCTGGCATTTTTCTTATACTGAGGGAAGGTGTTAGCACCCTTTGATACCTCTACTGCCAGGGTTGCTAGTTTTATTGTTGATCCTTGGACGGATCGATGATCTTAGACTTGAGCCTAGCACGACGGTTTCTTATGCTCAATTATTAACCTAAATTGAGAACGTTAGGTGAGCTACTAATATAAATCTAAAGATTAAAAGTTATTACTGAATTAGATTATCTTGAACCTTACCTAAAATCGGTTGATTATCCTACATTTTTAGGTAGATCTGATTAGTCATCTTAGCCCTAATATTACTAATCACATGTACTCATCATTGTGATGCTAATTCTAGTGTCCTAAGATTAAAGGCTTGGTTATATTTTTACATAACCATGCGAGCTAGGTGGTTAATGGTTAATTTTAACCATACTCATGCATTCCATCATATTCTTAGCCCTAAGAATACATCTAATCATGCTTGGAAGGTTGATGACTAACCCTAGTCATGCTTAGATCTAAATACTTATTAATCAACCTAGGTTGATTTTAATCAAGTTAATTATCTTTGCATGCTTGGTGATGGTGCAAAATTTCTGCATACCTGCCTTTAGCAATTTCATGAAAGTTTCGGTAGGGTGTTGACTCAGATCCCCCGTTGGTCTAGATGGAGCAGTTGGGAATGCTGATTTGCATTTTGGCAGCTGGGATCAAGAGAGGTTTTCTGATCTGTTAAAGCATCCTGATGGGGGAGTTTAAATGTTTCTCTTCTGATTGCCTTGCTAGGCAATTTGGAAGGCAAGGAACTGCTATTCTTTTTAAGGAAATGTGGTGGATCCTTTAGTTACTGATAAGGTAGCTGAAAAGCCATTTCAGGTATACTTATTGGCAAATTCTGTCTCAATATCAGAAAGGGGCAGTTCTTATAGTTTTGAGAATGTGATTCCTCATGATTGGAGTGCTCCTAGTCCAGGTAGCATTAAAATTAATATGTGCTTCTTATGTTCCTGAAACTGGTTGTTGCTCTGTGGGAATTGTTGCAAGGAATTATGATGGAGAGGTGCTGAGCTATTTGGGAAATAATGTAAACGCTTTTAGTGCTAAACATGGAGGGAGGGCTTCTTGCTGTTGAAGAAAGTTTGAATCTGGTCACTATGAATAACTGGAGAAATGTTGTTATTGAGTGTGATGCTCAAAGAATTGTCAATTCGATCACTAAAGTATCTTGCTGAGATTGGAGGTTGGGTGTGTTGGCTGCTGATATTAGTAAGAAGTTAAATCAGATAATAATTGAAGTTATAGTGAAGTATAGCAATAGTTAGAGTTGTATTAGTTCGGACAGTTTCATATAACCTAATAGTTTAGTTAGTCTGATTGAGCAAGAAAAGTTGATTGTCAAGGGTCGTAGAAGACCTCCTTAATGTATCTGCTCTTTGTTGTTAATGAATCTCCTTTCTTGAACAATCAAAACATATTCCCATTCTCTCCGAAAATTGCTCCATCTTGAAATATCCTAAAGATTCCATTTCCAAAACATCATCCTCCTAATCATTGTAGATTGTAGATTGATTCTGAAGCTATCTACAAAGATATTTTTAACGAACTCCTTGTCAATTATTCATCCTCTTCCAATTCTTTACCAATTGGATGTGGATGATAAATCATCAACGTCACGATAAACACTAAGGCCTCGTTTGACAGACATGATAGTACTGGATTAAATAATATTGTCCAATATTTGGTGTTGTATTTGTTAAAAATTTGTATTACTTGTACAATATTTCATAGTACTGGATTTTAAAACTGTTTATCATAATTTGATTTACGCAAATTTATTTTGATAGTAATTTACTTTAAACACTTTGGTATATTTAAAATTTTTATTTGAGATCACATTTATTTGACAATTGTTTTGGAATCAATTGCCCTTTTTCTCTCAGTTAGTCGAAGGCCATCATTTTGTGAGCTCCAATACACATAGGTATCAAGTTTTTTCTTGTCATCATCACTAAAGATTTTTTTGTCAAAAAAAGACTTCATTAAACAACAGAAAATACAAAGTCTACAATGCCCTAAATGGTATGGGAAATGGAGACTAGAGACACAGTAGCAATCCTCAACAAAGCCTAATCTTACTCAATTTTGAGCAATGGTATTGCTAGCTCTAGGCATGAAATTGAACAGAACAGATTCATATAACAGTAATATCAAATATCGAAGATTGAAGATTCCTTTCCGGTGAGCTATAACCATTCAGCGAACTGATCAGATTGAGAACAACTGAAAACACTGAGATCGATGAGAGACTCCATTGAAGACATTTCTCAAGAGCCCACTCAACAGCTAGAGCTTACCCGACTGCTACATTTAGAACTTTGTTGATCCTTCCGTAACTTGCAGCAACCACTGAGTCAAGCACCATCCTAGGCCACTCTTACCTAAGGACGAAGACCACACCACATCAATAAACAACCTCCAGGTTGAAGGAGAGCTGATTGGTCTTAAAGAAACCGAGGAGGAAGGCGACGAGCTCCCCTATGTTAAAGCAGAAGACCGCACTTCATCTGGGCGGACCACATGCCAGCACTCCACAAAATCCTCGTGGATTTTACGAAGAATTTCACTAGGAAGGATCCATTAAAAATCATCTTATTCCTTGCCTTCCAGATTCTCCATAACGCGTAGGATATCCAAATATGCAATAGTCTAGATTCTTTGAAGGCAGGTTGTTGATCAACCACAATCACATATCCAAAAAATTGCTACCTGGGATATCCTGCATTTTAAGATTTATGGGGGAGCCAAACCTAAAAGCTTGAGAAAAGGAACATCTGAAGAAGAGGTGTCCACTGTCTTTCAATTCCTTACAGCAGAAAGAGCAAAAAGAGGATATATTCATCCCTTTCTTTACCAAAATGCTTTTAACGGTTGTGAAATTATTCAACAATTTCCTAAAAAAAAACTGAGCTTTGATCAAATTTCCAGCTTTCATAAAGCCTTTCCATGCTTTAATCAACTTGTTATCTAGGCTAGAAACTCCAGTGGAGAATTGTCAATAATTGTCGTAGAGTGCGGGATAACAAAGACATAAATTTAAAAACCTGTTGATCCTAAGAGAATATCAAACTCGTGATCCCTTTGTATGATCATGAACATTGAAAATGAGAAAAAACACACAAATTTCACTCGGTCAAAATTGTTCTCTAGTTACACCTCAGGAAGCCATTTAAAGGATTAAAAATTATTTTTAATCTATCTACTAACATATACTCACTTGCATTTCTTTTAAAAGTAAGAAATAATCGGTTAAATGAAGAAATAAAATATACAATCCTCCTTCCGAAAACAAAATTAAAAAATGTAAATTACAATATTTTTTTATGATTTCTTCCTAATTTGTCGTACAAGGACTTCAACGTATGAGAGAGAGGGAGAGGCACATGCAGCTAAGTCGGTGAAGATAATAAGATATTTGGTTGGTAGAACAAAACGGCTAAGCACATGACATATGTGCTCTCATGCCTGTTGCAACTGCTCTGTCTACTGGCCTTTGAGTCTTTTGCTGTCAAAATTTCTTTGCAACATGGCCTGCGACATGTCTGGCATCCCCACATTGTTCTTTGTACAAAATGGGCCCAACAAAACCCATCTTTATCTTGTTTCACACTTCGAAATCATTGCTTTCTACTGTTTCCATGTTTCCTTACATTATCGGGATCAACACTCAACGGTAAATTCAATTCACCTAGTTATCTTTTTTTCTGTTTTATTTCTTTTTCAAAATTGACCACAATACTCGGAAAATGAGGAACTACCCGTAATTGCAATTGCCTTCACTTTTCAACTCTGTGAGGAGATGGCCCCTGCAATTTTGAGCGGCATAAAATCTTACAATCACCTTGCTTATTAATTCTTTTTTGTAGGCTTACTGAAATATTATTTTTCTCAAATTTATAAGCATAAATGGCTGTGCTTCAAAAATGTGAAATAAAGTATTGAAGACCACACCCTTGACCTTGATTCTATAAAGACAAGGAATGTATATTGATGAACAACAAACACAAGTATTGATGAACGACATACAAAAAGATTAAAATGTAATGCAATAAATTTACACAAACTTTACAGGTAAAAGACAATAATCATCAAATGTTGTTTACAGCAATATATTTTCACAACAGATATAAGATAATCCCAAAGAACTACTGAGAAACATATAAAATAAAACTCCACCCCCACAATCTTAATTTCACAACAAATTTAGATTCCAATTAAGAAAAGAAAGAAACCAGAGAAGCATGCTCGTTTTGCAATTCAGTGACATCAAGTTGATTGGATATATGAACTCTGCAAACAGCTAAGCAATAGATCATTTCAGGTTTAATAAGTGATGGGTTTGGTCTTGGATCTATATAAGAGCTTCTTCTTCTTGGAGCTTTGGTTGTCAAAGCTGAGAACCACCTTGCCTGGTTCACCAACTCTATAGCTGTTAACAATAACAGGCTCATCGGCTGGGCCAACCTTCGTTGTCTTCTGTACAATGATAGTATAGCCACCCTCAGCACTCGGCACAAATTCAGCCCCATAGATCACCTCCCAACCCACAACTCTGGTCTCCCAAACTAGGAGGGAAGTCTGTAGAACGCAAACAATGATGTATTTTCAGCAATAAGTAAAATTTAATTGGTCCTAATAAATATAAATGATTGGATTGATCTTCCAAGGGCTGCATACCTCAGAAACTGGGAATTCAACGATATGTTTAGATGCAGGCTTAATAGTAATCTCTGTAACAGAGTCTGAAATGGAGAATTCCTGTTCATCTTCGCTGCTCAGTCCACCATATTGAACAGGTACTTGTTCAGGAGTTATGTATCTGTAAGCAACATCCAAATTCACCGAAGATAGAGATGAGAGAGAGAGAGAGAGAGAGAGAGAGAGAGAACGAGAAAGATAAAGAGAAAGAGATATGAGATCCATATTGCTGAAAAGAGGTACAGAAATGAAGTTATTAAGGAAATCGTTGGAACAAAAAGGAAAAGGGAAAAAACACCCACTTGAAAAGGGTTTCAGCAGACTTGGATGGTCCTGCAAACACAAACTTGCTCTTAGTCCTCTGGGTCAGGAATGGACTGATCATTCTATTTACAGCCAAGTACCACCAGGGGACATTAATAAACACCTTCATAACATCCAAAAATAATCCCGAGTTATTTTAAGATTACAACAACAAAGAGAAAGATGCCAAATAATCAAGAAGCCATTAGTTAAGACGAATGAAAAAAGTTAAACAATTCAGTGATTGGAAACAATCAATGTTTCGAAATGAATAAATACATACCTGTTTGGCAACAAATTCAGGATAATTGTCCTGGAATAATTGCAGAGCTTGCTTGGTCACAGTCCTGAGCTCCCACTTGCCTAGTCCGGGGGAGTTTTTGAGGTCGTTGACCTGAACAATAGTACAGATACCTTTGGGACTAAAGTCAAGATTTCTTATACTCTTTTCAAGGAATTGCACTCTCCATCTGAGGAATTTCAAGCGCTTTGCTTCATCGGAGAAAGTACTCTGATAAAGCTCCTTATTCTCAAACTCACCAAATACGTTGTAGCAAACAGAATGGCCTTCTTTGTCAGATCCATGAGTGAAGACGACCTTGTCCCAATCGTTTCCGAGATCCTCTTCAAGAAGAGCATCGATTCCGAATTCCTTGCGCCAACGAACTGTGTTCTTGATCATTGTAAAGGCATCTTTCACCTTGAAGTCTCTGGCTCTCAAAAATTTCAAGAGGATCACTTCGCTTCTCTCATCCCCGAGAAGAGGAATTCCCCATATGAACACCTCCTCCGGTGTAGGTGGAGGAGGTGCGGGTGCTTCCGCTTCTTCTTTGGGCTCGGCCGGAGCAACGTCAGCTTCCTTTGCTGACTGCTCGGGCTGAGAGGTAGATACTTCTACTACGGTCTCCGCGATTGCTTCTACGGTCTTGGCGCCATCCTCGTCTATCACCGCGAATTTTTCCACAGTCTCCGTCACAACCACGGCCTGTGGTTTCTCTTCAACCGGTGGATCAGCCTTCGCCTCTACTTTTGTTTCGGCCGGTGCTGCTGATATAGTCTCGGTTTCCACCTTGGCAGGCTCAACAATCTCGGCTTCGACCTTGGGAGACTCTTCAACAGCAGCTTCTTTCGAAACTTCGGTGTTTTCTCCGGTAGCAGGAGCATCCTCCACCTTCTCTTCCTTTTTCTCTTCCGCCACGGTCTCTGGTGCCTTTTCTTCTTCTTTTGTTGGAGGGGGAGGAGGTGGAGCGGTGAACTCGTGCTGGTTGAGTGCCTCCTGGATTAGCTGTTTGAGCTCATCAAGCGCTTTCTTCTGCGATTCAGGAAGTTCTCCGACTACGTTGCTCTCCTCCTTGAAAGAAACAGATTGACCAATTTTTTCAACCTCTTCAATCTTAGGAGCCTCGGCCTCAACAACTTCCTCCACCGCCGCAGGCTTCTCCGGTGCCTCAGGTTCTGGTTGAGGAGCCTTCGGTGGTTCATCCTCAGCTACGGATTTTTCAGCCGGTGGTACATCGAGCACGGTCACTTCTTGAGTTGAAGGAGCTTCTACAGATTCCGGCTTCTGCGTTTCCTTTTCCTCAGCCATAGATGAAGATTGGTGCAAACTTCGGCGTGTGTATGAGAGTGCGGGAGACGGAGAGGGAGACGGAGAGGGAGCGGGAGAGGGGAGGGGAGAGAGAGAGAGAGAGAGAGAGAGAGAGAGGAGGGAGGTGAAACTGATGGAAGAAACGGGGGTTAAAAGGAGGAAAATGGAAGCGACGTTTGTTTGTTGTTGGAAGAAGGAAAGATTGGGGAAGAGAACGACTGTCAGAGCCGTTTGCCAGCTGGTACAGCACTTCGTTATTGGGGCCCATTGGTTTGATTCCTATAAAAAATTCTCATATAGCCGCTTTTTTACTTCCCTCGTTTCTATCCATACGGAATATAAAAATGGTGTTTTTTGCACAAAACAAGAAGTAAAGTAACTGGTATTCTTGTCGATCCTTTTTATCTACAGGGTAAATATATTTCGATCAGTTATACAAGAGATATATTTCATGCATACAAACAGCATAATAGTATAGGACTGTTCAAAACCACATATAGTATTTGCAGATGCTGAAAATATGAGGATTTCAGTTATGATTTATTTCCTTTAACAATCTTGAGATTACTTTATAGAGGTAATATGTAGCTACTATTTCCTATATCAATCATCGCATTTTTGTCACGTTAGAGAGTGAGTCTCGTCTATCTTAGGTAGCCATAACCGTGAGTATGAGAGGACCTCGATCATGAAGGTCTTCTGAAGGGAGAACCGAGGGGTTGCCTTTCCTTGGAAGAGGGAGGTCATCCTTTAGAAACCTTTGGTGAACAAGTTCATTCAGGGTAACGATCACTGGTGGAATGTTGATCTCTAGGATGAATCTCGGTCCCAGCCTGTCTACGACACTGACCCTCTCCCGTGAGCGCTTGTCCTCCTTCAATCTAACATACCGCTCACATCTCTACCTTCTCTTCTGACATGAGGGGAACTCTCCCACGTACTTCCTCTTCCTTTTTTCTTACTCATCTCCTCGTCTAGCGAGGATCTACCTCCTCGTCTAGTGAAGATCTACCTCCTCGTCTAGTGAAGACCCATGACCCTATCAGAATGTCTTTGGAAGGCAACGAATTCATCCATGACTAATAGTCATCCTAGAGACCAACCTTCTTCCCATGTTCGTTACCCTAAATCCATTGGTTCAACATACCGATAGGAAGGATCTCATGCCTCAACCTTCACAATTAAAGACGATGATGGGGAAAAGGAAAACCAACACTAGTTTTGTGATTACCAAAGAGATTATGGGCATAAGATATACGACTGTTGGAAGCTCAATCGTGAGATTGAGTCTCTAATAAAGAAAGGCTTCTTAAAATTGTAATTGGTGGACAAGCAAGTAAATAGCCGAGGCCCTAGATCGAGGACATACTCTAAGAGGAGAGCTCGGAGAAATGAGTAGTGCACATAATCCATGGGGGAAGTTAAGCGGATGAGCAACCACCTCAACCAGAAAGGGGTACCTAAGAGCTACTCATCTCACTGTATTTTTAATGGCAAAGTCGTAAAAGGTTTAGCCAGGCTTAAAGATAGAGTACACAAATGAGGATATGATCAGTATACATTACCCGCACGATGTTACCTTGGTGATTTCCTTGGATGTGGCCAATTGCTTGGTCAAACAGATATTGATGGACCATGGAAGTACAACATACATAGTCTTTTCTTAGCTTTGAAGAAGATGGGGATAGATGAATCACAGATGACCAGATATGATTTAGAGCTTGTGGGATTCAATGGCTCAATCACCAGAGCAATTGGAAGTGTACTTCTGCCCATGAAGGCCAAGCTCGTCAATCTGATGACGAAGTTCTTGGTGGTTAATGAAGGGTCAGCCTACAACGTGATTGTAGGAAGACCATGGGTACACACAATGAAGGCAATCCCCTTTTCCTACCATCAAAAGCTTAAGTTCCCAACTCCATAGGGAACAATGGAAATACGTGGAGAACAGGCGGAGGCTAGGATTTGTTACCTCACCAGCTTCAAACAAATGGGAGAACAATAATAACTACAGGGATGGGGTCAAACCTCAGATACACCACTCATAGAAGAGATGTCTTGATCCGTCTGTCAGACTCCAAGAGGGTTATGAGCATAGTCTCGGACCTAAGATATTCGTTGAGAAGTGAGTCGATCACCTTTCTGAAGGAAAATCGGTAGACCTTTACTAGGAGTATTTTAGACATGCTTGGGATTGACCTATATGTAATCTCTTTCAAACTGGAGGTAGAACATACCCACAAACCGGTCAGACTTAAGTCTATGAAATTTTTCTCTAACAAGAGTAAAGTCAATAACAAAAAGGTCCAAAGGCTATTGGAAGTGGGGTTTATCAGATAAGTGCCCTAGCCTAACAAGTTGGCTAAAGTGATGGTGGTGAAAAATAAGAATGGGAAGTGGAGGTTCTGTATAAACTTCACAGATTTGAACAGAGCATGTGCGAAAGATAGCTTTCCTATTTCGAAGATAGATCAACTAGGGGACATTATAGCGGGGCACGAGATGCTTTAACTCAAGGATGTCTTCTCAAGGTACAACCAAAAACTTATGCATCCCGTAGATCAAGAGAAGACATCCTTCATAACAGAGAGAGGGACTTACTACTACAAAGATGTTCTAGGAGTACTTGGGAAAGATGGAGGTATACATAGATGATATGATGGTTAATTCAGTCTATGCACAAGATCGCACACAGATCTAAGGCAGGCATTTGAAGTACTGAATAAATAAAACTATGAAAATTAATCTATTAAAATGCTCTTTTGACGTGCCATCATGGAGATTCCTGGAACATCTTCTCACAATGCTAGGGATTGAGACAAACCACGACCATATCAACATGATACTAGAGATGGTCATGCTGAGGATAATCAAGGAAGTACAGAAACTGAATGGCAGGTTGCATGCGCTGGGTAAATTCATATCAAGGTCTATAGACAAGTGTATGCCCTTCTTTAATGTTCTAAGGAATAGTAAGAATATTGGATGTGATTAGAAGTGCGAGGAAGCATTCGTAGATTTTTAAAAGGTATCTGATGTCCGCGCCACTTTGTCAAAACCCAGGGAATAGGAAATATTGTATCTGTATCTCGTTGTATCAAAGAATGCAGTCATCTCAAGCACTACTTCTAGAGTCACACAATATTCATAAGAACCTCGCATTCGCTTATATCTGTTACGCAGAAGTTGGAGATGGAAGATAGACTAATGAAGTGGGTTGTGGATTTGAGTGAGTTTCACATCATAATGAAATTTGTATAACAATGAAGGCACAACACTTGCTGAATTTGTAGTAGAGATGGCACCCATTTCCCAAGATGATGAGGAAACGGGCCCATGGAGGACATCACAATAGATGACATGGCAGACATAGGCTTGGATATAAAACCATATGACATGGTTTGGACACTGTACAAGTACGGTTCTACGAACGTACGTGAATGTGGAGTAGGATTGATACTCAAGACACTAGATGAGACTATTATCAAAAGAGCAATACAATTCGGGTTTAGGACATCAAACAATAAAGCTGAGTATGAGGCTTCGTTTACGGGCATAAGACTAGCAAAAGACTTGAGGGAAGAGCATTTGTAAGTGTTCACTGACTCTCAATTGATAGTTCACCAGGTCAATGGAGACTTTCAGGCTAAGGACATAATGATGAGGGCACAACAGATTGGAGTTCTAGAAATGTAAGAAGAATATGAAGAATGTTCCATAAAGAAGCTTCCCAGAATAGATAACAACCATGCAGATGCTCTACCAACCTTAGCCTCGATGATTGATACAAAGATGAGAAGAACTATCATGGTTGGTGTGTGTGTGATATATACACAAGTTTACATGTCATTAACAAGTAATAAAGTGATAAGTGAGTGTTTATCTCCATAGAGACTAATGAGAATTAAGCAATAAAATAGATCAAGTTAAATCTAATCTAAAACAGAGTAACAACAATGATTGATTTCAAGTAACTTAAAGTAAAATTAAAAAGCTAATGCTAAGTAAAAATGGCTTAGAGTGACACTTGCAGAATATAGGGTTCAAGTTTAGTAACGATGGTGTATTCAATAATTAAGTGCTAGCATGATTAATTCCACTTTCCATTAATATTCTTAGTCAATTTCAAAGATAATTCTAAAGAAACGAGTATAGGCCCTCTCCCCCAAACTTAACACTTAGAGTGTCCACACTAAAACAATAAAATGATAACCATAAAACCAAAAACATAAATTTGAAATGTTTAACCAAATCAGCCATAATCAGAGATTCATCTAGCGACCAGAAAGAAGATAGAAACAACAAGCAAATAAAAAGAGAGCAGCCAGAAAGGTACTCCTCTGATACCGTTGCAGGATGCTGAGCAATCCAACAGCTTTAACTGCTTGGAGGAGCTCATAAATACACCTCTCTCTTTAAAGGTAGCTTTAAGGTCTGAAAGCTTTTTCTTTGCTGATTGTATTTTTACTTGAAGTTTATACTCTAAAGATTACTCTCTTTTTTTCAATCGTTATGGGCTTCTTTGTTGTTTCCATCTTCATGTCAGTCGAGTTTCCCTTAGACTTGACAGTCCTAGGGAATCTTATTCTTTCCTAGGGTGTTGCTTCTCTAGACTAGGAGTTAACAACTTTCTCTTCCCTTTGTTTTTTGTTTCTTGGGTGATGGCTTGGGTGGTGGTGTTGGTAATACTTCCTCCTCACTCTCTTCAACTTCTTCTTCTTAGTGCTCCTTTTCCTCATTATCACTCTTTTCTTTTTCCTCTTCACCTTCATCTTGATCATCCTCATTCTCATCATCTTCTTCCTCGTCAACTTCTTCTTCGACTTCTTCCTCTCATTCTATTTCTACCTCATTCTCAGGGGCTTCATCTTCTTAGATAAACTACTCTTCCTCACCATGCTCCGCCTTTACTTTCTCCTCTTCTTCGACCGTCCAAAGGCGAAGAATGACATATGGAAAAGGAGGCCACGACCAAGTAGGTTTTGTAAAAACCCGTAGGCTATTTTGTAGCGGACCGTCTCTTGCTTGAGCATATTCCCAATATGCTCGACTTTGGTGCTCTAACTGCTGCAGCGATTTCCCGGCCTTTCCTTGCTGGGCTTCTTAGTGACAATCTTATCATGTAGTGTCACCAACATTTAGTTAATGTCAACGGCGTCAACATCCTTTTGCTTACCTGCATGCTTGGAGGATGATTGCTCCCCTAAGATCATTGGATCCTTACATTTCTCAACTGTAAATCTTGCTATAGCAGTTAGAGTAATAGCACCATGATTTATCAACTTTTTCTTAGCACTTATGAAAGGAACCAGATTAACAAAATACAATTTAGTTATTAAGCGAGGGAAAAACAAGCAACCTATTTTCTTGCCAGCGGCACAAACTTTATTTCCTTAGAAATGATGCAACCAACATGAACAGATTTACCAGATAACAAAGCTTGCAACAAAAGTAGTCGCTCATGTATGTCTGTTTGGATATGAGAAGTGGTCATGATGACGGTGCAAATAAAATGGTACCAGTCCTTAGCCCTAGGTTCAAGTGCTGACCTAAGACAAGTCTTAACTCACTTTGCAAACACAATATGGCATTTTGTACTAGAAACAACCAACTCTTTCAATATACAAATTAACTTAACCTCAGATATTTCTTTTACAAACATAGAGTATTCATCATCTTCATCATCTAGATATAAAAAACATAATTTATGGCTTCAGTTGTGAAAAAAACTAAGGCATCTCTTATTGAAACATCAGTCTGCTTAGGATTTAAAAGATTACCATCAAATTCTCTTACCCGAAGAACCACGATATTATCTTAATGTGCACAAAACCTTTCCCAGCCTCTTTGCATGCTGTAATGTCCTTTGGAAGGCCAAGAGAGCGAATACGCTATATCATGAAGCCTTTTTCTTCATGGAATTTCTTCGCACTAATTTCCTCATATATTTTCTCAGCCTTCTCGTTGATGAATTTTTAAGTGTTCATGAACTTTTTAAGTTGTCCTTTTGCTTTCATTTTGTTCATTTGCTTCTACCCCTCCACCATTGAATCAACCTAAATCTTTCAAAACAAAGATACTTGTGGGGGAAATTTGAAATTTCGTGAATTTACAATGATTCGTTGATTTAAGCGCGAATATTGGAAAATGTTTTGGCTGAGCTGGCATGTGCGTGCTATAGCTTTCTTTTTAAGGCGTTACAATAATTAACAACCAATAATGCTTTTCTTCGCTTGCAAGCTTTCCTCTTGGTGGGGACCCCTCCTATTGTACCTCATGCAAACAAACTTACAACATCTCCTTAGACAAGATATCAAAATTAAATGAGGATATTTTATTTGGATATTAGACTAAATGAGGTATATTCTCTAATCATGATGGGAACAAAGGAGTTAAATGTGAGATTTTCTAGCCTAATTTAAATGAAGAGAATAATAATGAAATAAAACTACTAAAATGGAATTAAAAACTTCCTTGGCTGCCTCCCATAAGCGCTTGTTTTTTAGTCTTCAACCTGACTTGGGCTTGTTCTTCGCAGGTCATTAAGTTGGGTTGAGATCTTCATTCTATGCACCTCATCGCCCCATTATTGCTTCACTCTCTACCCATTAAGTTTAAACTCGCTCCCAGTCTTTTTACCCAACAAACCATCATGATTTTAACTTTCCAGGAAATAGTTTATGTACTGAATTGAATAACAGAAGTTGGGCCCCTTGCTTCAACTCTCGATCCATAATTCTTTTATCATGTCATTTCTTGGTCTTCTTTTTGTACGAAAATAGCTTGAATTCATCCAGTTCCAATTGCAAGGCTCTATTTTCCCCAGCTGTTTGTAATTCCCAATTCAACTTCTTGATAGCCCAAAAAGTTTTATGATGTAGCTCCAATGGTAAGTGGCATGCTTTGCCAAAGACTAACCTCTAGAAAGACATCCTAAAGAAGTCTTGAAGGCAGTTCTATAAGCCCATAATGCATCATCAAGTCTCATATACCAATCATTTTTGTTAGGCTTTACAACTGTTTCCAAGTTCCTCTTTATTTCTCTATTGGATAAGTCTACTTGCCCATTTGTTTGTGGGTGGATGTTGTATGAACCTTGTGCTTTACCCTATACTTAGCCAAGAGTCTATCAAAAAGCCTATTGTAAAAATGTGTTTCTTCCTCACTTATGATGGCTCTAGGAGTCCTAAATCTTGTGAAAATATTCTTCTGAATAAATTTTACCACTGCCTTTCCAAAATTTGTTCCTAATATGAAGCTTCAATCCACTTGGTGACATAATCCACAGCCACTAAAATGTACAGATTCCCAAATGAAGGTGGGAATGGCCTCATGAACTCTATCCCACATACATCGAAGAGTTCAACTTCCAAGATGTTATTAAGGGGCATGTCTTGCCTTTATCACAACCACTCTGACATTTATCACAGCTCTTTGCTAATTCATGTGCATCCTTGAAAATGGAACGCCAAAAATAGCCAGACTGTAGCACTTTTGCAGCTGTCTTAGTCCTCCAAAATGCCCACCATAGGGTGAAGAGTCACATTGTTATAATATGCTTTGGGCTTCCTCTTATGGGAGACATCTTCTAAAGATTTGATTAGGGCCTTGCTTGTAGAGATAGGGGCCATCCCAGTAGTAAGCCTTGATTTGTTGAAAGAATTTTTTCAATTGTTGAGAATTGAGCTCAAGAATTAACACTCCACTTGCTAAATAATTCACAATATCAGCATACCAATGGGCTTCTACTTTTGAGACTGCCAGCAACCGTTCATCTGGAAATGTTTCCGTAATGGGTGGATTTGCCATAGCATTACTACCTGCTTTCAGTAATGATAAATGGTTTGCTACTTGATTTTCTATGCCTTCTTATCTTTGATCTCAAGGTCAAATTCTTGAAGCAGTAAAATCCATCTTATGAGCCTAGGGTTTACATCTTTTTTAGAAATCAAATACTTGATGGAAGAATGGTCAATTTAAACAGTCACTTTAGTGCCTATAAGATATGCTCTAAACTTGTCAAAAGCAAACACAACAGCTAAAAACTCCTTGTCAGTGGTGGTGTAATTCAATTGTGCCCCAGTTAGCGTCATACTAGCATAGCAGTAGAGTGAAAATTTTTACCTTTCCTCTACCCCAAGACTGCTCCAACTGCGTGGTCACTAACACACACATTAATTCAAATGGTAACTCCCAATCAGGTGCTACGATGATAGGCACTGAGACTAAAACCTTTTTTAGTTCAATAAAATCATGTTTACATTCATTAGTAAATTCAGAATCTCTATTTTTTTTCTAGTAACATGCATAAATGTTTTGGTATTTTAGAGAAATTTTTAATAAACCTCCTAAAAATCTAGCATGTCCTAAACAAAGTTATAATTTCTTTCACTGTTGTGAGGCATGAATTTTTTCAGTGACTTCTATATTTTCTCTATCTACTTCAAATCCTTTCAAAGGCACTGTATGTCGTAAAATTATCCCTTCTTGCACCATAAAATGACACTCTCCCAATTCAGGACCAAGTTAGTTTCTTCACATGTTTTTAACACTTTTTCAAGGTTAGACAAACATTTAAAATGTGATTCACCAAAAATTGAAAAGTCATCCATAAATACCTCAACTGTTTTATCCACCATGTCTGTGAATATTGCCATCATACATATCTGAAATGTTGTTGGAGCATTCATAGCCCAAAAGAACCTTTTTGAAAGTAAAGGTTCCATCGGGGAATGTGAAAGTGATATTCTCCTGATATGAATAGCCATCCAAAAATAGTAGTATTCTTTTTCAGCAAGCTTGTCCAACATTTGGTCAATGAAGGGTAAAGGGAAATGATCATTTCTGGTAGCCTTGTTCAGATTCTTGTAATCCATGCATACCCTCTTGAAATTTACTATTCTTGTAGAGATCAATTCATTGTATTCATTGTCTATAAATGTTGCTCCTCCCTTTTTAGGCACATATTGTACTTTTATCTCATTTCTGATAGTGCATGGGTAACCCATGCATTATCATAAATGAGATAAATTATTCCAGCATCAAGCCATTTAATTATCTTTTTCTTGATAACCTCTTTCATGATTAGATTCAGCCTTCTTTGTTGCTATATGGAATTGTCATTCCCGTCTTCCAACAGTATCTTATGCATGTAAATAGGAGGACTTATCCCCTTGATGTCAGCCATTTGCCACCCAATTGCTCTTTTATACTTTGCCAAGACTTCCAACAATAACTTGTCATTTTCGTTGCTTAAGGAAGAAAAAATAATAATGGGCAGAGTACTGTTCCCAGCTGACTTCTTCAAAAACCTACTGTGGGAGAGCTCTATAGTCTCGAATTCTTCAAGCCTTCTCATTTTGATCAAAATATATTTCATAAATTTGACATAATTTGGCATATGCTGCAAAGCTTCTTTCAAAGATATGTATATATCAGCTGCTTCAGCATGTCAATAAATTTAGTGAATTGGCCATCCATCAATGGAGGTAAATGCCTTTTTGTGTCTTCCACTCTCTGTTATGTAGACTTAAATGCTACAACAACAAGTTACCCTATTGCATCTTTGGTCTGGCGTATTTACTTGTTCCTCTTTTTAGACTTCTCTTTGGTTCTATCAGTTGGTTAGAATGCAATCTTTCCACTTCTCAAGTGCATTGCCTTGCAGTGTTCTTTTCCTTCCCTTCTAGGATTTTTAGTACTGCTAGGCTAAGCGCATTGAGATCTGGTATTCAATGCATTGGCTAATTGTGATACTTGATTTTCCATATCACATAGAGATACTGCTTGACTCTAAATCATCATAGATCGGTTATACATTACTGATTCATTCTAGGTTATATATTCTTTCAGGAGATTCTGTAATCTGTCAGGTTGCTCAGTTAGTACTTGCTTCTGTCCTTGAACTTGCTGTGCAAAACCAGGAGGATAGGGTGGTCTGCTTTATGATTTTGAAGGCCCTGACCTTGGTTACTCCAGGAAAAAATCCGATGCTGCCTTTAGCCAGGATTATAAGTGTTAAAATATGGGTGATTGTTGTTAATTCTGTTAAAATTCCCAACATAATTCATAAAAGCTGGATTTCCTAGGAAACTTTCAAATAAATATTTTTCACCACAGTAAACACATGATACATTTGCCACTTGACTCACCAAATGATGCATGCCTTGATTTTGATTCTGAATTGTTGGAAATGCCATACTTAAAGTCTTGATCATGTTTGTCAAAGAAGACACTTGAGGTGTTATAACTGTCATAACATTTAACCCATGAACTCTTATGCTGTAACTATAATAGTTGATCGTTTGTAATTGTTACTTGATATCCTCTCCAAGATTTCATAAGCATCATTGTAAGACTTAGACAATATGACTCCATCTGTTGAAGCATCAACCATCAACCTTGTAGAAGAATTTAGTCTCATGTAAAAAGGATTCCATTTGAATGCAATGTGGAATCCCATGTTGTGGACACTTCCTTAGCAACTCTTTAAATCTTTCTCATTCCTCGTATAAAGATTCATCCTCTAATTGGTGAAATGAAGTAATCTCATTCCTCAATTTGGCATTCTTTGTTGGTAGAAAATATTTCATAAAAAATTTCTCAGTAAGGTCATTCCAAGTACTAATGGAATCTAGAGGTAAAGAATTTAGCCATGCTCTAGCTCTCTCCCATAAGGAGTAAGGAAACAGCCTCATCCTTAGAGCATCTTCGGAAGCTCCAAGTATCTTAAAAGTATCAATAACCTCCATGAAAAGTCTTAAGTGCATAAGGGGATCTTCAGTAGGTAGTCTATTAAATTACCCAAAAGTTTGTAGCATTTGGAACATAAGATGCTTCAATTCAAACTTTGGAGCTTGAATAAATGGTCTTACTATCCAAAGGTTCATCGCTTGTGACTGAAGAATGGCATGGTGTATAATTGATCTTTCTTTATCATCAGCCATGTATATGACATTGTTTCCATTGTTATCTTGATTTCCATTTTGATTCCTATTATCATTTAACACCATTTCTTCTTCCGATGTGGCCATCTCTCTCACAACAGCCAATCCTCTATGCTCTATTCTCAAATGTCTTAGGGTTCTGTCTATTTCTGGGTAAAAATTGAATTCCAGTAGTTACTGTCTAAGCATAAAATGAGTCCCAACTTCCTAAAATAGAGCAATAACAACTTTAGAAATGTAGCACACAAATTAGATTCAAGTTGATCTAAATAATGAAATTTCTCCTTCAAACCCTGACAACGAAACCAAAAACTTGTTATGTGTGATATATATATATATGTAAATGTACGTTTCATTAAGAAGTAATAAAGTGATGAGTGTCAATCTCCAAATGAACTGATGAGAATTAAGCACTAAAATAGACCAAGTTAAATCTAATTTTAAATAGAGTAAAAATAGTTAATGATCCCAAGTAACTTAAAGTAAAATTAAAATGCTAATGTTAAGTAAAAATTTCTTAGAGTGACACTTGCAGAATATTGGGGTCAAGTTTAATAATGTTGGTGTATTCGATAATGAAGTGAGCTAGCATGGTTAAATGTCAGAGATACACACTCATACCTAGACGACCCCGGAAGAGCTAAACCCATTATCGTCTCATGGTAGTTCATAGAGTGGGGGTGGACATAGTGGGCCCAATGCCACCCGCACTTGGACATAAGAGATTCCTACTCATGGTCATGGATTACTTCTCCAAATGGAAAGAGGCGCAGTCTTATGTGAATGTCAAACAGAAGGACGTTAAAGGGTTCATCTGGAGGAGCATTGCGTGCAAATACATAATACCAAAGGTTATAATCATAAATGGGCCATAGTTCTCAAAAGTATTGTGAAGTAATTTTGTGAGGAGCTGGGCATTCAGCGTCTCTTTTCAGCATCCTGGCACCCTCACAAAAATGGGCAGGCCGAAGCCTCCAATAACATCATACTTAACACACTCAAGAAAAGGCTCAGCCTAGCCAATGTGAAATGGGTAAAAAAACTCCCGACAATATTGTGGTCATATAGGACGGAGAAATGGGCTCCCACATGGGACACACCCTAGTCATTGGTTTATGGAGCTAAAGTTATGATTTTTTTCGAAATTGGAATTCCCAACATTAGAGAAAAACTCAAAGAATATGACAATAACAGAGAAGCCATGACCCAAACACTATATGCTCTAGAGATAAAAGGGAATTGAAACTGATCAAGTTAGAGGCTTATATTTAGAAAGCATCACAGTACTTCTATTAAGGTGCTAACATTCCCAGAACCATAGTTGGGCATCACATCCTCCGAAGGGTATATCAAAATACCGAAGAACACATTGTTGGTAAGCTTAGACCCAATTGGGAAGGCCCTTATGTGATAGCAGAAATCATTAGACCTAGAAATTACACTCTCTAAGGCCAAGAAAGAAAAATAGTTAGTAAAGGTTGGACTCCAACTAGCTTTAGGGCGTGCTTTCCTTAAGTACCTTTAAGTTGTACTTTCTTTCTATTAGTATCTTATTTTAATAAGTTGTACTTTCCTATTTGTAATAAAGTTCAGTCATAATACGTAGTATTAAATTTACTTGTTAAATGCTAAGTCCTATTCTAAGGCAACTACAAAGCATTTTTATGACTCGAAAACAGAGTCCCCACTTTGTGGCACCCGAGATCATGAAATGCTCAGAAGAAAACATCACCCAAGGCCACGACCGGATGAGGCCTCGTGGTCACTTATGATGATCTAGAGAAAGACCATGCATTGGGCAAAAGGACCATGGCAGCACTTCGTGGCAACTGAGATCATGAAATGCTCAGATAAAAGACCTCATCAAATGCCAAGCCCGAATAAGGCCTCTAAATTACTTGTGATGAACCGAAAAAAGACCATGCACAGGGTAAAAGTAGCATGCCAACAATTTGTGTCATCTGAGATCATGAAATGCTTGGACGGAAGACCTCACCAAAGGTCATAGCCGGATGAGGCCTTCAAATAACTTGATCCGAAGACAAAGGGCAAAAGGACCACGGTAACACTTCGTTGAACCCGATATCAGGAAATGCTCAAACGGAAGACCTCACTTAAGGTCGTGGCTGATGAGGCCTCCTGATCACTTGTGAGGGCCAGAGAAAGTCCTAACACAAAAAAATAAACCAAGGGATTGCGATATGCTTCACTAAGTAGCCTAACCAAAGGGTTCAAAAATATAAAAATGCGCATGGGACAAGCACTAAACATAAATATCATACATGCTTGGCAAAAAATATATTCATTCGCTTAATACTTTTGGAGAGAGATTGAAGTATAAAAAGTAAAGACAAAAAATACAAAAGGTAAGAGGCCATATACAGATGAAAAAAAAGCCACGCAAGACAATATATCACATCTCAGGAAGACCCTAAAAAATTCAACATTCAAAGGCGCTGGGTCTAAGACATCAGTCTCCACCAAATTATTTAGGTTATTAGAGACCTCGAGCTTGGCAATAGGTTATTGAAGATCTCTAGAACGAGAAAAATCACGTCCTTAGAGATGAGGCCACCATTAGCTATATCGATGACCACATCATTAGCATGCTCGACTCCGTCTAAAGAAGAGGACAAGGGGCTCCACTGGTAGTTGAAGCTCACCCGCCTAGGCTTCCAACTTCATCTTTCTTAGGCAATCAATGAAGCTCGTGTTGTACTTATTCAAAGCCTCCTCTTTAGCGGCCTACAATTCCAATGAAAGCTCACAATGGGTGGTCTCCAATGTCTCGAACCGGGCCCTTGGCTCATCACGCTCCTGTTTCACCTACATTATAGCCCTCTCCTTTGAGAATAGCTTAGACTCAGAGATAGTCACCCTTTCCTTCAGCCCATCCATGGTTGACCGCAACAAGGTCATCTCTGACCTGACCATATCCAACTCATTTGTCTTGCCGTCATACTTCAACTTCATAGGGCACCCTTCCTCATAGCCATAGTCACAACAAGGGAAGACGAAAGGAAAGATGGAAAAACTCCGAAGTAAGTATATTGCAAATAAAATGTAAGTAAGAAAGGAAGATAGTCTTACGCAGATGGTATGAGCAACAAACTCCTCAACAAGATCCTCTATGAAATTGTCTCTCATCATCGCCATGTCTTCGTAGAATCTTTTGACTATCTTTCTCGTAAATCGTAACCCCGTTTTTGAACTAACACATTAGGAATACCATATCTTCATAGGACATTTTTCTACATGAAACTTTTTACCTTCTTTTCGTAGAATCTGGATATGGCTTCCACTTCAATCTACTTGATGAAGTAATTTATTTCTACAAAGAGAACTCTTTTCTGAGTGGGAGTTTCTAGGAGCAATATTACTATGTCCAATCTGCACTACATGAATGGGGACTCAACAAAGTTTTGGATCTCTTGGTACCATCTTCAGGACAAGACCAAACTGATGGCATTTGTCGCAATCTCTAGCATATTGTCTTGCTTCTTTATGCATCCTTGAATAGTAATACCCTTCATCTAGTATTTTCTGCGCCAGTGATCTTCTTCTAGTGTGGTTCCACAGGTCCTTTCATGCACTTCTACTAACGGATACTTGGCTTATCTTAGTGTGAGGTATTTCAAGTATGGCCCCGAGAAATATCTACAATCTAACTTTCCCTCAATTAACGAGTACATGACATTTCGCTATTAAAGTTTCCTTACTTCCACCTTATTAACGGGTTTCTCTCCATTTGGATGATATCGAATTATGTCATCTTCTCAGCTTAAATCTTGTTCTTCTGCTTCTATGTGTTCTATAATAGGTAACATATGTTTATTGTTTGGTCCCTCAAGGAACTCCAAGGGGAGCTTCTCTCATCAAAAAGTTCTAATGAAAATCCAAATGTTGCTAAGACATTTGAGTGTACATTTTTTTATTCTGGGTGTTTGCTTTATCTCAGATGCTTTGAGTGCCTTTAGCATTTCCCTCATCTGTTGCAAATATTCCACCATTCTAAAGTCTTTTTCCACGTATTCTTCTACAATCTACTTAACAATTAACATAGAATAAAAAATATTTTAATTTTTGTAACCTAAGTTCACGAACAAGAAGAATTCATGTCATTAGTGCTTCATATGATACTTCATTGTTGAACGCTTTGAAGCCGAATGACAGTACATGTTCTAAGACTTCACCATGTAGAGTTTGAGTGACAATTCTTACCCATGCCCATTAGTGCTTAGAGGCATTATACATACAGTGTTGAATCATATTCTATTGGTATAACCCTTTCTATCTAATCTTGAAATGCATCTTTGTAAGTAAACTCTACAATGAAGTCTGCTTGGACTTGTCCTTTTATGGAAGTTTATTTTTCACATAATGGATGTCATATTGTGCCAGCTCAACTTTGGCAAGCCTTCCAGTCATCTCACGAGTGCAACATGCTTTGAATTAAGAACTCTATCATTACGGCCATAGTGTGTGACTGGAAATGCGACTCAATTTTCTCATGTTTATTACCAAGGAGAGTATTAGTTTCTCCATTATTTCATATCTTGTTTATGATGATACAAGGGTCATGCTTATGAAGTGTACAGGATATATTGTTTTCCATCGTCTCTGGCTTTTGTTGCACTTACTTTCATCTCAGATAATGCGAGATAGAGCTTCAACTCTTCACCAGGGAGCGGCTTGTAAAGCAGTCACTGAGACGCTAGATTCTTTAACCTTCTACAAGGTATCTTCACACTCTTTGACCCACTCATCTCCATAGTTTTCTTAAAATTGGTGAAGAAGGGTCTGCATTTATCCATTTTCCTTGTCAAAATCTGTTAAGTGCTGCCAACTTTGATGTTAGGCTTTATATGTCCTTCTGATTCCGTGGGGATTCATCTCTATTACTGAATTTACTTCAGTTCCTTTATGTGTGACTACACGTCTTGACGTTTTGCTCGCTGAAACTCAAAATGTACTCTTTTTTTCGTTTGAGTTTCACTGTTTTTTCCTTATAATAAGAAGGTTTCGTTCAGGTGGTGGGTGTGTTTTACAGGCCGTCTACTTTCATGAGCAAATCATCCACGTAAGTTTCAACTCCCTTCCTATATGTTTTTCAAAAGTTATGTTCATCAGTCTTAGGTTTCCCCTGCACTTTTTAGGCCAAAAAGGATTTAATGAATAACAAAATGTTCTTTACTCTATTATAAAATAAGCTTTTTACGGATCAAGTTGAAACATTTTCACATGTTTGTATATGGAGTATGCGACCATGAAGCTTAGTTGCTCGTGTCCTGAGGTGAATTCCACTAGTTGACATATTCATGGTAGCAGATTATCATCTTTCTAGCACGCTTTGTTCAAGTCAATAATGTCTATGCAGATTCTTCATTTCCACGTTTCATATTCACCATGACCACATTTTCCAGCTACTTTTTATAAGTTACCTCTCTAATAAAGCCTTCGCTTAGTAGTTTCTCTACTTATTCGTTTATGGCCTCCTTCCGTTTTGAATCAAATGTTCAATTTTGACAAGTTTCATGACATGATCTATATTCAATTTATGGTAAAATAATCTTTCATCAATACTTGGGATCTCTGCAGTACAATCATGTATTGAACGTTTTCTTTTCCAAGAACTTCATCAGGTCAAATTTCTATTTTACTGAGCCTTTCCCCAATGTTGGTTGTCATTTTCCTACTGTCTTCAAGATGTACGAGCATTGTTTCACATGTTTCCTCATACCTAAGGAAGAGTTGCTTGTCTGTCTTTTTGTTAGTTGATTGTTTTCCTCTAATTTATGTTTTCCTATCTCCATGATCATGTTCTTTTTAACTGTGTAGAGGGCCATAAGAGTGCGGTAGCGAGCGAAGGCTCGTCCATTCTGATTATTTTCACTTCGTCTGAGGAGGGGTATTTAAGTGATTAGTAGTATGCCTATAGTATTACCATCATTTATGGATCAAAATTCTCCCTAGTATGGCGCTGTAAAATGATGGAGTATCTATGACTGCAAATTCCATCATGTAATTATGCAATTCCGCATGTATGGGGAGCGAGAGGATTCCTTTAGAATCCAAGTTCTACCTAGGAGTTCCATGGACAATTTCTTTATCGCCGATCAGTTGAATACATTGAATACATTATCCAAGCTCACCATATTATAGCATTGTATGGTGATGTAGCTTCTATAACTGTAATTATATCATATGTTTTTATGGTTCTGCATGTAAGGGCATCGAGAGGATTCCTTTAGAAAATGTGATTGCTCTTTTGAATCCCATCAATAGGTGGCATGCTCCAAGCAGCTCTGAAGCCCTCATGTGGATTTTTTCTATTATCGATCAGTGCAATACATTTACTACATTCTGGCATCCATAAAAATCCTTCTTAATAAATGATTTCTTATCTGGATTGTGATTACTAAGGTTTCGTTATGTTCATTCTGATTTTCAATGTCCAGATCATCAAAGTTGATTTATGGGATGTTCTAGCTTTCTGAGTCTCCAATTCGTTCAATGCCTCATTGCACGATGAGCTTCTTATAAAATATCATCCCTTCTTTCTTTAATGTCCCCTCATGTTCGGTCAGCGCAATAATAGTATTTATTGTCCACAATGACTCATGATTACTTGGTTGTTCTACTTTTTCTTCCATCCGCTTCTGCTATATTTGTTTTAGGAGTTTGAGATGACCCTCATGTATCACTTCTTCAATATAGTTTTTTAGTCGGTAACAATCCTTTATGTAGTAGCTGTTGCTTTTGGGGTAAGATTAGTACTTATTGATGTCTTTTTCTCTTGTCACAATCATAAGAGTCGTTGGTTTTTTTAGTTAGGGTTTGTCTTTTATGACTTCCAATATCTGATTAACCGGAAAGGTCAATGGGTTTATACTCTGTCCTGTTGGTGGACCTTTTCGCAGCTCCGAATCTATTTTTCATGTAATCTCGTCTATGATCTTTCATTTTGTCCACTCTTTTTGTTCTTTTCATCATATCCTTTCCCACATCTAGATTATGTCTTCCTTTTTGCTATTTCTGAATGTTTCAACATTCAAACTGTGAATATAAGTTCCACCATATCTTTTCTTCTTCATATCTTTTCTTCTTCATATCTTTTCTTCTTCCAAGTTGATATAAGTTTGTCCGTACATGAAAGTTGCTCCCATAATGTGTGGCTTGACTTTTGATAGGTCATCAAACTGTGGCGCATTAAGGTCTAGGGTGCACCTATATGGCAATCTTTCCACGCGGTCATTGCATTTTTCCACTGAGGCCATTTCAACATTGAAGCATTGAGTATAATCTCGTAATGGTCAATCCATATGTAGTATATTATTCTAGGGAAACATAAGACATTGTAGAAAATTTATTACTCGAACATGAAGGGAGGAAATGATACCACTTTAGAGAATTGTCGTATAGGCTAGTTGAAAACATTCTGCATATCAATTTATCATCGGGTTGGTATAATTCCATCACTTCTTTGAAATGTATGAGATGGTCGATGGGATCCATCTCCCCTTCGTAACACTTGAATTTTGAAAAAAATAACTTCGTTAGAATTACAACGCTAAGCATTTCAGGACACAATGGAGATTGGGTAAGTGATTCAAAAATTCTACCTGGAATTCTACCCCACCATACCCAACTTTTGTATTTTTGTCATCTTCTTTTCCATAATCTTTTCTACATATTATTCCATTAACAGATCTTTCGAGCGGTTTTTCCTTTTGCTTCATCGTCGTTATCATTAGATAGAACATCCCTGTCATCTTGCTACTGCACATTCTGGTTTGCCACCTGCCTGACATTTCCTGCACGTGGATTCCTTGGTTTTTATAGGTTCTCTACAATGGTCCACTAGCTTTCCTGAGCATGATTCTCTACTACATCCTGTTGTAAGTCCATGATATTCTCTTGCATTGTCTGCAATGTAATACATAGAGCTTCTTTACTGCAATTATCCTATGTTATCTATATATGCTAGCATTACCAGCTCCATCTCCTACATTTTTGTATACTACTACAAAGGCTGGACTAAGGGGCTTGTCTAATTTTCCACCGCATGCGGTGTTTGATCTGATTCAAGGTAGATTCTTGCTCTCAATAAAAGTATATAACTGGAAAGAAAAATTTTATAGTACAAATATAAATTGTAAGAAATAATGAGAGAGAATACATAAGTGTAAAGTGCTTGTATTGATATTTCTGATCACAAGAACATTTATTTGTAGGCTAAAATTGACATTTAATCGCTAACAAAATCATATCCTTTATAACCCCTTATAGCAAGAAAATAAGGCGTAAGGGAAGACTAAAGGAGGCCATTTGACAAGTATGACTTGGTCTTCACCCGTTTTATTCAGATCATCTCCCGTTTAATTCACATCATGTGAGTACATTGATTAAATCTAACGTCACTTTTGAGCTTTGCTTCCGACATAGATTCATCTACTTCCCCTTTTCATGATTGGCGAATAAGCTCCAAACTTGCTGACATAAGTGTACAACTCATTAATCCTGTACGAAAACCCAATAAACAATTCTAAGATTTTTTTTCTTCTTTGTCATTGTGAGTTCAAAATCGAAACTAAAGAAACTGAACTTGAAAATTTAACTCAGAATAAAAAAAGGAGCAGAAGATATGCTAGCCCTTGGTCTTTGTACATGAGAGTTGACGACCTCAACATTGACTCCCCGCGACGCTCAACTTTTACGATGAATCAGGAGTGTCTCCACCAAGGATTTGTCATGGAGTATCACCGCTAAGGCGTACCATGGAGTATCACCGATGAGCCATACCATGGAGTACCGCCACTAAGACGCACCATAGACTGTCACTGCTGAGGTACACCCCTTGGGGCACCGCCACTAAAGTGCACTACTTAGGGTGCCGCCACTGAGGTGTACCTCATGGGGTGCCGCCACTGAGGTACCCGTGAGGTTCATCCCCATGGTAGCACCATCGATGTCATCCCTGTGGTTGCACCATCGATGTCACCCTCGTGGTAGCACCATTTATGTCACCCTCATAGGTGTACCATGGAGGTTCCTGGATCACCCTTCGTAATGCAACTCGAAAATAACAATGACAAACTTCAGACAAGACGTATCACTCTGCTATCACAACTAGTCATCACATCACATACCACCAAGTCAATTGACAAAGACTTGGATGGATATATGGTTTCTTGAGAATGCTTGAGAGGCTATGGACTGGTAGGATTAGGGATGAGGCTACATTGTATTGGAGAGGACATACCTTCGTATATGACCACTCTGACTGAGGGTGTGCTATCCTCCCACCTTGGGGGTTTGGTCCTGAGAGATTCCTTTGAGAGGAGGCTTTGGGTGAATACCATCATTGAGCCCCATCGGCTAGGTGTATTCCCCCTAGATCATGTTCACTCCACAAGACCCATGTGGCACTATCCGATTAGCACATGTGAGATCCTCCTCTTATCCACCTAAGCGTGATTAATTAGCTAAGGTGGCACATTTGGATTGGTGACCTAAGAACGAATCAAGAGATTAGTTGCAATGGTCCTCTCTCATTTCTCTCACCTATAAAAGGAGGGCTTCTCCTTCATTTTGGAGGATGAAAAACCTTAGAGAGAGATTCTCCCACTTCTAGAGAGAAAGTATTTTGTCACCACTCTTGACTGTTTAGAGTGCTCCATTCATCTCCCGACGTCCTCTCTGACATTCTTAGGCATTATTCTGGTCACTTGCTAAGGATTAGACAACTCTCGCACTCACCCACGTCACACCCTTACATCTACATTTGGTGAATCCACTAGGGAGTGGTTTATCACTCTAGCAAAGGACCACCATGGCTGGACGTGTAAAGGGAAGAGCATCTTTTTCACGCACGGAGGGATATGAACCCATACTCAATGACGTACGTAGACAAGAGGAGGAGAACACCTCTCGTGATTTACCACCAAGCACACCTACACAAGCACAAGAGCAAGCCGAAGCCATTCGGGAGGTCCAAGCTTCTAAGGATGAGATGGGGAGAGTCATTGATACGCTGAACGCATACATCAATGCCGTTACACCACAACACCCGCCACCTACCTCCACCAACCTCCATCATCAGCGCGCAACCAACCTCCACCATGGGCGCGCAACTAGCCTCCATCATGGGAGTGCAACCAACCTCAATCATGGGCACGCATCCGAGTTCCTCCATCATGGGTGCGTAACCGACTACCTCCACTATGAGCGTGCAACCAGCCTCCATCATGGGCGTGCAACCAGC
Source organism: Datisca glomerata (assembly GCA_003255025.1). NCBI lineage: Eukaryota > Viridiplantae > Streptophyta > Magnoliopsida > Cucurbitales > Datiscaceae > Datisca > Datisca glomerata. The sequence goes on from QANY01008257.1 coordinate 197,278, forward strand.
ATCCATAATGGGAGTGCAACAAACCGCCACCATAGGCGCGTAATTGACCTCTCATGGGCATCCAACCATCCTCCATTGTAAGCATTCAACCATAAGCATTCACCTAGAACCATGTTCAAACGAATGTTCAAACTAACACTTAAACCATGCAAAAGCTAATGTTACACCAACACCTCTACATTTTGTGATCAGCGGCTTGCCTAGACCTATTACCACGGTCGATGCCCCACCTCTAGATAACATCACTACCTCAACTACTATGATGGCTCAAACCAACCTTACCTCAAACGTGAACATCCTTGTTGTGAGTGGTCATTTCATTACCCATGAAGCCGTTCAGAAGGTGCTTCAAAAAGATAGAGTAAGGGCGTCTCTGAATGAGTTTGTTGTCAACTTCAGACCACCGTATTCGACTGACATAGCCTTGAGGCCATACCCTATGGACTATATTCCCCTAAAGTTTTAAAGTACAATGGTAGAAATAACTGTGCCAAGGAACAAGTGATACGTTTCATTGATGCCATGAGGCCCTATAGTTACAATAAGTTCATTTGTTTAAGGAAATTCTCCAAGTCCTTGATGGAGAGAGCTTACACTTGGTACATGAGCTTGGCGCCCAAGTCAATCTTGACATGGGCGTAAATGGCGTCAACCTTCTTGGTTAAATTCTTTGTCATAGAGGAGAAAACTAGCAAATTGGATCTAGAAGGACAAAAGATCAATGACAACCTTATGTCATAAGTTCAATGGTTCAAGGAGAAGGCTATTGATTACCAAGAGGATTGCAAGGAGGAAGCTTTTGTGAAGATGTGCATTGGAGTGATTTTGGAGGATTACAAGGTCTACCTTGAGAATTTGGGGATTGTCACCTTCGCCCGCCTAAGTAGAGGCACTTCAACACTACTCAGTGGAGACACTTTCAACACTCCTCAACAGAGGCACTTCCAACACTCCTCAGCGGAAGCACTTTAGAACTCTTAACTGGAGGCATTTCAACACTCCTCAGCGGAGGCACTTGAGCACACCTCAGCGGAGGCACTTCAGCACTCCTCAGCGGAGGCACTTCAGCACTCCTCAGCAGAGGCACTTCAGCACTCCTCAGCGGAGGCACTTCAGCACAGTGGAATTGTTTTTCAAAATTCTCCTAGAGGGAAGCACGTTGCAAACGCCCTATGATGGAGGCATGTTCAATGGAGACAAAAATTTTGAAATTTTCCTAAGGGGGAAACATACTATAAACACCGTATGACGGAGGCACGTTCAATGGAAGTATGTCCAATGGGGCAAAAAATTTCAAAATTTTCTAAAGGGGGAAGCATACTACAAATAGCCTATGACGCAGGCACGATCAATGGAGGCATGTCCAACGGAGGAAAAAATTTTCAAAATTTTCCTAAGGGGGGAAACATATTATAAACATCTTATAGGGGAGGCACGTTCATCATGAGACATCCTATTTACAAAAATTCTAAGTATAACAATGAGTATCTCACTCACCAGAAGAGATGAATCCAACGTAGATAGCCTGAATCCTACTAGTGCACATGACGGCTCCTTGATAGTCCTTGAAAGCAAGATCTGAAAATAAACAAAGACTTGGTTATATCAAGAAAATAAAACACCAAGTCCATGTTCTCACTATGCTTCTCAATCAAGGAAGCCGCCACTGGACTCCCACGCCAAGCAAGCAACCACTGGACTCCACCGCCAAGCAAAGCCGCCACTGAACTCTCATACCAAGCAAAGCCGCCACTGGACTCCCACAACAAGTAAAGCCGTCGATGGACTCCCAATCCCATGCCGCCACTAGGCCACCCACAAGCGAGCTCCTGCGCTTGACCCATCCCCCCATCCCATGCCGCCACTGTACCCTCCAACGAGCTCTGCGCTTGACCCATCCTCCCATCAATGCCTCCACTAGACCCCCCACAAGCAAGCTCCCACGCTTGACCCAACCCCCACATCCCATGCCGCCACTGGACCCCCTAGCGAGCTCTTGCGCTTGACCTATCCCCTGTCTCATACGGCCATTAGATCCCCCATAAGTGAACTCCCAAGCTCGACCTATCCTGTCCATCACATGCCACGATTAGAGCCCCGACGCGCTCGACCCATCCACCCATCTAATGCCGCCACTGGACCCTCAAGCGAGTCGGGTCACCCTCGATCTCCCCCATCACATGCCACCACTGGACACCCCCACCCCATTGAACTCTAGCTTGTTAGTCGACCCTACACTGGCGACCCCCCATTCAGCCTCAAGGTGGTAGCATTCCATTTTAGTTAACAAAAAGAAAGTGATGGAAAGCTTACCTCAAACCCTAGCTAAGAAGGAAGAAGACAAGTGTTTTTCTCTTTTTTCTCAAAGAAAGGGGGGGGGGGGGGNGGGGGGGGGGGGAGATGATAAAAGAATGAGAGTGTTTCTTTTGAAACTCTTTATATAAAAGAGAAGGGAGAGGGGACTCCCACATTCCAAAACATTTGAAATTGTTTGAAATTTGTCCCCCCATGAAACCCGTCTATGTTCATCGAACCTAAGGACAAAGATATGCCTACATCACATTAGGAAGTAACATTAAGCATAACGGATTGATGCTTCCCACATACATCATGTAATGAAAACAATCCAAGGACCAAGGACTTGATGATAAAATCAATTTCTACAATGAAGAAATTGTGTACAAGCCCGATTACTCCGAATCGTGCTTGCACAGGAGACTAAATGTATATGAGGGTTAACGACCTCAACGTTGACTCCCGCAAAATGGAACACTTACGGCGTATCGGAGTGCCTCCACCAAGGATGTACCATGGAGTATCACTGTTGAGACGTACCGTGAAGTATCACTATTGAGTCATACCATGGAGTATCATCGCTGAGTCGCATCATGGAGTGTCATTGCTGAGGTGCACCCCTTGGGGCTCCGCCACTGAAGTGCACCCCATGGGGTATCGCCACTGAGGTGCACCCCATGGGGTATCGCCACTAAAGTGCACCTATTGGGGTGCTGCCACTGAGGGGCACCCCATGGGGCGTCGCCACTGAGGTGCTGCCACTGAGGTGCACCCCATGGGGCGTTGCCATTGAGGTGCACCTAATGGGGTGTCCCCACTAAGGTACCCATAGGATCGTCCACATGGTAACACCGTGGGGTGTCACCCCCATGGTAGCACCATTGATTTCACCTTGTGGTAGCACCGTTGATGTCACCCTCATGGTAGCACCATTGATGTCACCCTTATGGATGTGCCTGAATCACCCTTCATAATGTAACTTGAAGATAACAATGATGTACTTTAGACAAGATGTATTACTCCGCTATCACAACGAGTCATCACATCATAAACCACTAAGTCAAGTGACAAAGACTTTGGTGGATGTATGGTTGCGTGGGAACGCTTAAGAGGTTTTGCACTGGTATGATTATGGACTAGGCTACGTCGTATTAGAGAGGACATACCTCTTCTAGTATGACTACTCTAAACATTGAGGGTATGCTACCCTCCCACCTTGGGGAGGGGGTTTAGTCCTGAGAGATCCATTTGAGAGGAGGCTTTGGGTGAATACCACCATTGAGCCTCATCGGCTAGGCGTATTCCCCCTAGATCATTGTCACTCCACAAGACCCACATGGCGCCATCCGATTGACACATGTGAGATCCTCCTCTTATCCACCTAAGCGTGATTAATTAGCTAAGGTGACGCGTTTAGATTGGTGAGCTTGCAACTAAAGGGATTAGTTGCAATGATCCCCCTCCTTTTGTCACCTATAAAAGGAAGGCTTCTCTTTCATTTTGGAGTATGAAAAACCTTAGATAGAGAAGCTCTCACTTTTAGAGAGAGAACAAATTTTGTCACCACCCTTGAGTGTTTAGAGTGCTCCCCATTCACCTCCAGTGTCCTCTCTAGCGTTCTCAGGGGATTAGACCACTCTCGCACTCACCCACATCGCATCTACCATCTTAATCTAATGAAATTCGTGTAGATTATTGGTGATGATATACTCTTGGCATATTGGAATTTTTCATTTAAGTGGAACAATAAAATAATTTAAATTTAGAGACCGTTAAATTAAAGGCAAATTTTTTTTTATCCTACCTTTATGAAGTCAATGAAATATGAGATATGTTTTGCGTATCGAGAAAAGAAAGGATATAATTCCACGACGTTGATCATACGTTTTTAGGAATAGATTTGTAAGATAGTAGTCAAGAAGTAGATGGGTTTTAATAAATGAAAATAAAGGAAAAGAATAATTAAGTGATGAATATGTGGTGGGTGCAATGTCCATTTCAGGACTTCATAATAACAATAGGATTTATGAAAAACTTTGAAACAATGGGCTGGCACAACTCCCGGTTTGTTCACTGATATTTCAGGCAGATTGTTTTTGCGATATTCTCCATTATTGTATGAAATTCTTTGTAATTGAATTTCTATCTTTACATTAAGATAAAATTCTAGTTTGTATGAAATATTAATTTATAGTTTGTTGAAGCAATTGAATTGCAGCAGTGTTATTGTGCATACACATTTTAATAGTTTGGAACACTTACATAGAAAATACATGTTTAAGCCCTTTTTAAAATGCTTTCAAATGTACAAAAATATGTTTCTGAATATATTTAAGTGATGTTTACCATTATTGATATGAGATTTTTTTTTATACGAGATTATTATTAACTAAAATGGAATTTCAACAGATAAAAGTGTTTCTTGTTACAAGCTAATCCGGCCAAAACTATCATGGGAGAAATCTACACTTTCAGGAGAGACAATTCTTTGTCATGTTCAAAGCACCCTCACCTTTCAAATTGACTCGTCCAACCAGTACAAAAGAAGGATGATGTCATCTAAGATTCTGATGTAGGGGAAATTTCAAAGAAAACATAACAATATCAAACAATATTGAATCATGCACGATGACCAGTAACTTGATTTTCTAAAACCTGTTAAATTCTGATATTACCAGGATTTAGGCCAACCTCAATAAATCATGAAATACTGAAAATTTAAATTATAGAGAGAAAACCTCTAAAATAAATATCATAAGCCACCTCCTAAAACTTAAACAAAAGGTATTTAAACTGTCTCAAAAAAACCCTAAACATAAAAAAATGTAAATTTATGTAAATGTCCAAAATTCGTGGAAAGAGCTTTTGGGCCTGAAACCGGGCTGTAATAAGTAAACCCAATTATATACGTAGATCTCTAAAGGAGCATTAATTTGATATCATACGGGGACCGTGAGTCAACTCGAGTCAAAAGTTATGACCTCCAAAAAGTAGACTGCGCATGCGACGATCTATTTGCTTCAAAAACCCCCAACACTACACTGTCGACATCAGATTTTCTTAGTCCGAAAACTTTCATATTAGAGCTTCAAAAACTTAATTCTTTGATGAAAACCATACGAGACATCCAACATAAAAATAAAATTTATAAAAACTACTACAAATCAAAATCTAAGTATAGAAAATTATGGTATATTTAGATGAAGGTAGAGAATCTCTTCACACCAGGGGAATTTTTATTACAATGAAACAACCATGGGAAGGAAAAAAGAAAAACTCGATAAATGATCCTAAATATCTCTCTCTTCGATGGAAAGAAATTGTGAAATAAGGAGCGATCGAAGAAAGAAATACTTATATGATTCATTTATGTTTTGAGTCTATAAACCTTCTGTATGGTTTAAACTTTAGTTTGAATGAAACTTGGCTGCAATACTAAATTAGGGAGAAGAATGGAACATATTTTGCTACTCTAAGGAATATCTTAGTCGGCGGTCTGCTAATCTTGGACTTGCTGAAAGGTGAAAAGTGAGGGAATGCTAAGGCATTCCAAGTTTGTGGGCACTGGAGAGGACTTTCAAATTCCTACTTAATGGAGGTCGTTTGGTACGTGACCATGACCCTTTCCGCCCCTTTTTTCTTACTCTCTACTTTGTATTTTCTTTATTTTCTAACTGTATTCTTTCTATTTTCGTCAGAAAGGAGTAAGAATTCTCATCCGTTTGAAACTCTAGACGATAAAGTAAACGTCTTTGCTACTTACAGAGTTGCGAATCGCGATGGGCAAAGGCTGCTTGATCCTGATGGCGAGGCTACTTTCCTTCCACCTTCTTCACAACCCTTACCTTTGCCTACTGGTCCTATTAGTAATTCTTCTTCAACTTATTCTTCTTTCGCTGAAGCTTTTTAGAGTATGAGGCTAATTTAGCTTTCCCTCTAGTTCTCTGATACATGAAACGTATTTCCAAGGTTGGCGTCTAATTCTGGGCCATTGTCCCCTACAGTAGGCCATTCTCATTCCCCATCCTATGCCCTAGCCAGGCCTACTTCTCCCGACTAATGTTTGGGAGCTCGGAGGCAACTCCTAGATTCTGGACATTGTTTCCTCCGCGTTTTTACCCAAGGATTCCTTATGAGACAAACCTTCTTGCTAACAACGAGGCTTCCCACCTGATCGTGAGCCACCTCCAATGCTCGATCAATAATGTTGATCAGTTTGAGTAGAAACTCCAGAAAAGGATAAACCGCTGTCTCTTGTGGGTAACTCTTAGTTACCTTTTTATTTTTTTCTTGCCTTCTTAATGATCATTTTTCCTTTACTGGCTTCCCTCTACTATAATGCCCTTGTCATCAAGAATAACAATGTAAGTAGTGAAATGGTCAGATATGAGCAAGAAGTATCTGATATAAAGCGTCAACTTACCATTAAGGAGCATGAAATTGGAGAGGCAAATAGTCTGCCCGAAGCGGCCAAGTTAGAGGCTCAGGAGGTTAAGGCTGAGGCTAATCGTCGTGTCCAAGAAACTGTTCAGACGATTATTGAGAGGATGGAAGCTTCAATGACAGAGGCATTAAAGAAGAGGGAAGATGAGGCTTATGAGAATTATATTAGCTTAGTTCAGGATACTCGAGTGGGAGGCTACACCATTAGTTATCTCGATGGTATTGCTTGGGCTACCCCACAGTTTAAGTTAGCTGAAGTAGATCTTCCGCCTACTGAGGATGAAGAAAGTGCTCTTGCTGCGGTAGTAACTGAAGCTGTCACTAAAGAAGTTGTTTCTGAGGAGACGTAAAAACCATACGATCTGTTGGGTGAGCACATCATGCTAGACTGAGCTTGTCTCTTTCTTCTTTTGTAATGAATTTGCCATCATTATTTTTCTTTTTAATTTTTTACTTAATTGTATTTTTCTTCTCTTTTTCAATGCAATAGTTTATCCATTTACTTTCTCGCACATTTGTTCCTTTTTCTTTATTCTGTCACTTTTCACTTGAACAATTCAGTTTTACCTAATGCGGCCATTAGCTTTACTCAAACAATTTTCATTCATCTCACCCTTAGTTGGCCCTCCGGCATACTCTGACAATTTACACTTCTTTTTTGCCTTAAGCGGCCGCTTGACATACGTAGGCAATTTTCATTAACTTTACCATAAACGGCCGCTTGGCAGACTTAGGCAATTGTAATTTAGCATTGCCTTAAGCGTCCGCTTGGCTCAATTATGTAATTTTTGTTTAGCTTTGTCTTAAGCGTCCCTTTGACACACTTAGGAAATTTTCATTCAACTTTGCCTTCGACGACCTCCTGGCACACTTAGGCAATTTTCATTTAGCTTTACCTTAATAGGCCGCTTGGTACACTTAGGTAATTTTTGTTTAACTTTGTCTTAAGCGGCCGCTTGGCACATTTTGGCAATTTTGGTTTAACTTTACCTTAAATGGTCGCTTAGCACACTTAGGTCTTTTTCATTTATCTTTGCATGAAGCGACCACTTGGCACACTTTGGCAATTTTTATTTAGCTTTGCCTTAAGCGGCTTCTTGACACACTTAGGTAATTTTCGTTTGGCTTTCCCTTAATCTTCTTGGCACGCTTAGGCAGTTGTCATTTAGCTTTATCTGAGCTGCTTCTTTGCACACTAAGGTAATTTTCGTTTAGTTTTACCTTAAGCGATCGCTTGGCATAGTAAGACAATTTTCGTTTAGATTTACCTTGAGTGGTCATTTGGCATACTTATGCAATTTTCATTTAGCTTTACCTTAAGCGGCCTCTTGGCACACTTAGGTCATTTTCATTTAGTGTTGCCTTGAGCGACTACTTGGCACACTTAGGTAATTTTTTTATTTAACTTTACCTTAAGTGGCCGTTTAGCAGACTTAGGAAAATTTTCATTTAACTTTTCATTAAGCGGCGCTTGGCACCGTTAGGTTTGTCTAGCTTTTCCTCAAGCCTCCACTTATCACATTTAGCAATTTTGATTTAACTTTTACCTTAAGTGGTCGTTTGTCACACATAGGCAATCTTCCTTTAACTTTTCCTTAAACGGTTGTTTGGCACATTTAAGCAATTTTCATTTAGTTTTGCCTTAATCGATCGCTTGGCACACTCAGAAATTTTTTATTTAACTTATTGTAAGTTTCAAGTCCATCTTGTGGACTCTCCATTTCTTTTATTTTACTCAATCTAATTGTGGAAAAGAAAAGCTTACATTCATACATAGTATTTATTCAAGTGGATTATGTTCTATGGTTTGGGAAGGTATGGTATGTTGCAAGTAGTGAGCCAATACAAGCCTTATCTTTTTGTTGCCTTTACAAGGCATGGTTCTTCCCAATGTGACCTCATCTTTTCATTGTCCGACTGCATGATCCGCTCGAGGACCATACCTCTTTGCTGGAATATCCTTGCCTTAACGTGCTTTTTAAAATATGACATCCTCTTTTGGTCATAACTTTATAGTCGGATAAGAGCTAGTTCTCGTATTTCTTGGAGTAAGTTGAGTTGTTTCTCCATTATTTGTCAGTTTTCCTCTTCGCTGACATTTAAAGTCAAGTTGGGCAATCGATTTCCATGAGTTTGATTTCTTATGCTCCAAAGGAAAGCAAAAAAGATGTTTGTCTAATGGGATCGTGTGGTGTCATGCGATAGGCCCATAATACTGATGGTAATTCTTTGGTTCATTTCTTTTTCATTGTTTCAAGTCTTTTCTCCAACCCCTCGAGTAGTCTAAAGTTTGATTATTAAGCTTGGTGTTTCCTTGGGGGTAATACAGAGTGGAATATATGGCAGTCTGTTATCTAAGATTATAATCTTTGGGGTTCCATACCTGCATATTATCTTTTTCCATAAGAAACATTTTACTTCTTGCTTGCGAATCCTGGTCAGTGCCTCCACTTCTATCCATTTAGTGAAGTACTCTATTACTATTAGGAGAAATTTATTTTAAGATCGGCCTGTCGGTAGAGGCCTGATAATGTCTAGAGTATGAAGTAGTTTTGGTGCTATTCTAGGTACTGAAGTGAGCCGCTGGCATTTATCACAATTTTCATGCATTTCTTTGCTTTTGTTTGCATCTTGGGCCAGCTATATCTTTTGTTGATTACTTCCTATACTAAGGACCTTCCCCTTGTATGATTATCGCAATTTTCTTCATAAACTTCCGCTACGACTTACTTTGTTGGGTGAGGCATTTCAAGTATGGATGATAACTCTACGAAAGTATAGTTATTACATCTATTCTTAACTTAAATATCTATCTGCTTTAGGAATGTTAAGTATATTTAGGACTATAATTTGGTAGAATGAAGTTAGGATAGTTTTACAGCTTAATTCTCGAATGCTAGTCTAGTTATGCAATTCTATGCAATTTAGGGTCTCTTTGTTACAGGACTACAAGCTTGCTTGATCAGTGCTATAGCATTTCATAGGTGTGCACATTAATCGCAAGAAAGTGAGTTGTTTCGCACGTGAGCAAGATGGCACTGAAATCATGAAGGATCTCTGTGTAGCAGAGTCCGTTGCTCAACGTGGCGCATATTCTTAACCCTGTGGTCCCCAAGCTTTTTGGAGAGCATGCCACATGTCCTTTGTGCTATGAAGTTGCCCTGAATTCTAGCATTGTATAAAAAGGAAACATAATATTTTGAGAAGGAGAGCTGGCATGAGCCGACAACTTTTGCAAGAAGCAACAAAGGAAAATCAGTACAAAGAGAGGAAGAGAGAAAGAAGAAGATGACAAGGAGTTTGAACATTTTGTTTATTCTTCCTTTTTCTTTCCTTCTCTATTCTTTATCTGTATTATTTTTCTAAACCTTTCTGATGCATGATTCAATGGATTTTGGACTTTAATTATTACCATTTGAGATCAGTATGAGCTAAACTAGAATAAGACTAGTATGGTAACTTAACTTAGATTTTACTTTGCATCTTTAATGAGGTTTCTCTTGCGCATTTCTTGCATAGCTTGGGTTGAGTGTACTGTTTGATTAAGATTCTGATTGCAACTGGGCATTTCGTTTAGAATGTAAGTTAGAGTAAGTTTTGGAAGAGTTTCGTTTAATGGAAAAGACTCTCCCAATGCATGAATGCCTGCATCAAACATATGTGAGCATTGATTCATATAGATTTAGGTGTTTTATGAGCTGCATAGGAATATGAACTTACCTTAGAACCTAATGGATGGGACTAGATGAATCTATTATAGCCTAATATTACTTTGATACGAGTGAGAATAGGCTAAGTAGGTTATCTCTTAAACCGAAGTTTAACTGCAAGAGAGCCAGGGTACTTTTCTGGAAATCTTAGCGGGGGCTGAATTAAAGTAAGGGAAGAAATTGAAAAGTGAAACTAGTCATACTAGCCTAATTTCATATTGATTACACAATCCACTTTGTTACCTTCTTGTTAGTAGTTTTGGTTAAAGTAGTAATTATTTATTCTTATATACATATAGTTTTCAGCTTATTTGACTTTACAAACGATTATAGCTTCATGTCGCAATTGATTTCTATTTAGAATTTTGGCATTATATGTTCACTATTCCCTGTGGGTTCGACACTCTTCTAACACTTTATTACTTGACTGCGACACGTGCACTTGCTTAGGCTATTTTTAGAAAATAGCAACATGTTTTTGGTGCCATTACTGGGGAATAGATTAGAATATCTTTGCTGAAATTAGATAGAATCTAATTGTAAGAGGAAGTTAAGTAGTTTTTGTTCTGTTTATTGCAAGAGATCTTTTATATGCACAGACAACAAGTTCGTGACATACTGTTTGATCTAGAGAGTGACAGAACACTAAAGAAAATTAAAAGGGAGCAAAGAGAAATCAAAGTTGTTGTTGCGAAGCAAATATGGCTGCACCAATTGGTGAAAATTTGGTGAATGAGCTAGTTGAGGAGAGGAATGAAGTAAGAAAATAATGATAACAATAATGTTATTGTCATGGCAGTTGATAGGGAGAGAGCAATACGAGACTATGTTGTGCTTCAACCACAAGAAATGAATCCAGGCATAGTAAGGCCTGAAATACATGGTCCACAATTTGAGCTTAAGCCTGTTATGATCCAGATGCTTCAAACAATTGGACAGTTTAATGGCTTACCTCTAGAAGACCCTGATCTTCATCTGGGGGTTTTTATAGAAGTTAGTTATGCATTTAAAATTCCAGGAGCTACAGAAGATGGTTTAAGGATGAGATTTTTCCCTTCTTCATTAAGAGATAAAGTAAGAGTTTAGCTGAATTCTATACCACCTAACGCAGTAAGGAGTTGGAATGATTTGGTTGAAAAGTTATGGTTGAAATACTTCCCACCAATAAAAAATGCCAAGCTCAGGAATGAAATCACTTCATTTCATCATATTGAGGATGAATCATTATAAAAAGCATAGGAGAGATTCAAAGATCTATTGAGAAGATGTCCTCATCATGGTATACCACATTGTATTCAATTGGAGACATTCTACAATGAACTGAATTCAGCTACAAGATTGATGGTTTATGCTTCAACCAATGGAGATATTCTGTCTAAGTCATATTGAAGTATATGAAATTCTATAAAGGATTTCTAGCAACAACTATTAATGGCCAACAGCTAGAATAGTTTCAGCTACAACCACCAAAAAGGCAACAAGAATTCATGAGCTAGATCCTATAACTCCCTTGACACTCAGATGTCATCCATGGAAACTATGATCAAAAGTATAAACATGAGGATTCCAACAACCCCAACTCAAGGACAACAAGTACCACCATTGCTTCAAGAATTAAATCAAGTATGACTGCATGTTGTGTCTTTTGTGAAGGAAAGCACCTATTTGATCAGTGCCCTAGGAATCCAACTTATATGAATTATGTTGGAAATTTTGATAGAAACAACCAAAGTAATCAGAATTACAACCCCTACTCTAACACTTATAATCCAGGGTGGAGGAATCATCTAAACATTTCATCGACCAACCATCACCAAAATGCAGGAACATCACAACAAAAGCAGAATTATCATCCTGGATTTATGCCTCAACAAGCTCAAATTTTAGAAACTTGTTTTTGAGAAACACAGCAATTTGGAAAGCCTTCTGAAGGAATATATGATGAAAAATGATCATGTGATAGTCAGTCAACACTAATTTAGAGCCAAGCATTTACAATGAGAAACTTGGAAAACTAAATGGGACAGCTAGCTAGTGCTTTTAACTCAAGACCCCAATGATCTTTGCCAAGAAATACTGAAAATTCAAGAAGGGAAGGTAAGGAACACTACAAAGCCATTCAATTAAGGAGTGGAAGGGTTACATCCCAACCTGATAAGCCTGAAAGCACAGAAAATGGAGAATCCAACTCGAGTAAAAACTGAACTTTGCTACCTTTAATTTTAGCAATTTGCTTGAATTGCAGTGTCAACTTAAATTGTCCATTACAGTAGCATTGATTTATAATACTACTGCACATTCCTCCAACACTTCATCTGGGTATTTCATTGCATCGAACACATTAATGTTATTTCTTAGTCATTAACTCTTATGGTTAGTTACCCTTTTTGCACATCTATAATGGTTCTTCCTGTTGCCAAGAAAGGTTTTTCTAATATAATGGAATCTTCCTTATCTGCCTCATAATCTAAAATGCTGAAATCTGCAGAAAACATGAACTTGTCTACCTGAACCAGCACACCTTCAATCTTTCTTGCAGGATATATATAAGACATGCCAGCTAATTGCAGTGTAATGGTGGTGGGTCTAGCCTCTACTATTCCTAATTTCTTAAACACATAAAAGGTTAGTTCCTGCTCGTAAATCACATAGTGCTCTTCCACATTGAATGTTATCAATAGTACATGGTATTGTGAAACTCCATGGATCCTTCAGCTTTGGGAGAATCTTGTTTTGCAGAATCATGCTGCACTCTTGAGTTAATGCTATTGTCTCAAATTCTCCCAAACTTTTACTCTTAGTGAGTATATCCTTCATAAACTTCACATAGTTGGGCATCTACTACATGGATTCTACCTGAGGTATGTTGATATGAAGTTATTTTAACATATCCAAGAATTTGCTAAACTACACATTCATCTTTTTCTTTTGCAGTCTCTGAGGGAATGGAGTGAAGGCCTTTCAAATTCAACCACTAGTTCTTTTTGAACTTTTGGCTATCAGAGAACAATAGTGATGAGGAAGTAGAGATAACTTGTCTAAGTGAGGAGGAAAAAAATTTAAGATCTGGAAGACAAATTGAATCTTTGTAGGTTTCAAAAAGATCATTCAAGCCATCTCTGCCTTCAGTGGAAGAACCGCCATTACTGGAACTAAAACCTTTACCTGCCCACTTGAAATATGCCTACTCAGGAGAAAAAAGCACACTGCCAATAATCATTTTAGCCTCATTGCACAATGAGCGTGAAGAGCAATTACTAGAAGTGTTGGGCAGATATAAGAAAGCAATAGGGTGCAAAATGGCATAAATTAAAGGTATCAGTCCATCTCTATGCACGCATAGGATGCAAGAACTCCATTGAGCACCAAAGAAAGATTGAATCCCATCATAAAAGAGATAGTAAAAAAAGAGATTATCAAGTGGCTTGATGCTGGAATCATTTACCTAATCTCAAATAGTGGTTGGGTCAGTCTAGTGTAGTGTGTACCTAAGAAAGGAGGAGTGACAGTAGTTACCAATAATCAGAATATATTGATACCCAATCACAAATTCACTAGCTGGAGGGTATGTATTGACTACAAGAAGCTGAACAAAGCACCCCGGAAGGATCACTTTCCTCTGCCCTTTATAGATCAGATGCTGGACAGATTGGTAGGAAAAGAATTTTATTATTTTTTAGATGGTTACTCAGGTTACAACCAGATTGCCATAGCTCATAAAGATCAAGAGAAGACTACATTCACCTGCCTTTATGGCACATTTGAATTTAGAAGGATGCCTTTTGGTCTATGCAATGCTCCAGCCACATGTCAAAGATGCATGATGGCCATTTTCACAGGCATGGTGGAACACACATTAGAGGTATTTATGGATGGTTTTTCTGTGTTTGAGTAGTTATATGTTGCATGCTTAACTAACTTAGAATTTTTTTGGAAAGTTGTCAAGAAACTAACATTGTCCTAAATTGGTAAAATGTCACTTTATGGTTCAGGAAGGGATAGTGTTAGGACTTAAAGTCTCTTTTAAGGGATAGAGGTTGATAGAGCAAAAACTGAAGTAATAGAAAAATTACCCTCTCCATCGCCAGTCAAAGGCATTAGAAATTTTTTAGGTCATGCTGGATTTTACAGGAGATTCATAAAAGATTTTTCAAATATTTCTAAACCTTTTTGCTTATTGTTAGAGCATAATAGATCTTGACTTCAATTTTGATTGCATGAATGCATTCTTGACACTAAAAAGGGCTTTAATCTCTGCATTTGTGATTGCAGCTCCTAATTGAAAGCTACCATTTGTGCTAATGTGTGATGTAAGTGATTTTACGGTGGGAGCAGTGCTAGGACATAGAAGAGGTAAAAGTTTTCATTCAATTTACTATGCTAGCAAAACTCTTACTGATGCACAATTAAATTACACTACCACTTAAAAAGAGTTGCTTGCTATAGTTTTTTCCTTTGAAAAATTCACGTCTTACCTCATTGGTACCAAGGTCACAGTATTCACAGATCACTCAGCAATAAAATACTTAATTGCAAAAAAGGATGCTAAGCCACAATGGATCAGATGGAGATAGAGGATCAGTCTTATGCTAATATTGCTATAAAAGAAACTTTCCCTGATGAGCAACTACTTGCAATATCGATGATGAATTCCTCATGGTTTGCTGACATAGCAAATTTCTTTGCTATTGGTATGGTGCCCCAGATTTCAATTCCCAGGAGAAAAAAATGTTTCTTCAACAGGTTAAAACTTACTTTTGGGTTGAACCATTTCTATATAAACATGGACCAGATCAGTTGTTTAAGAGGTGTGTACTAGAAGAAGAAGTACATGGAATTCTAACTCAATATCACTCTTCTCCTTATGATGGACACTTTGGAGGATTGAGAACTGCTGCCAAAGTGTTACAGCCTGGATACTACTGGCATACCTTGTTTAGAGATGCCCATGAGATGGTAAGAGCATGTGATAAATGTCAAAGAGCTAGAAACATTTCAAAAAGGAATGAAATGCCCTTAACCAACATCTTGGAAGTGGAGCTTTTTTATGTATGAGGGATAGATTTCATGGGACATTTCCCCCCTTCATTTGGGAACCTTTACATCTTGGTGACAGTGGATTATGTTTCCAAATGGGTGGAAGCTATAGTGTTAATGACCAATGATGCTAAGGCAGTGGTGACGTTCTTTCTGAAGTAAATATTTACAAAATTTGGGACCCCTAGAGCATAATCAGTGATTAGGGAACACATTTTTGCAATAAAATTTTTTTGATGGATTACTGGCCAAGTATGGAGTTAAGCATATAATAGCTACAGCATACCACCCTCAAACAAGTCGTCAAGTGGAGGTATCAAATAGGTTTACAGAAAGTGGTATATCCCTCTAGAAAGAACTGGTCCTTTATGCTTGATGATGCCTTGTGGGACTACAAAACTACCTACAAAATACCTTTGAGGATATCTCCTTATAGGCTGGTTTTTGGAAACTCTTGTCATCTTCCCCTAGAGTTGGAATATAAAGTATTTTGAGTAGTGAAGAACTTAAATTTGGAGTTAACTGCTGCTGGAAAGAAAAGAGCCCTACAATTAAATGAATTGGAAGAATTGAGACTATTTTCATATGAAGTGTTAAACTGTACAAAGAAAAACAAAAAAAAAATGGCATGACAAAAGAATAATCCCTGAGAACTATAGCCTGGAGATAGAGTATAGTATTCTAGATTGAAACTTTTTCCTGGAAAGTTGAAATCTAGGTGGTTAGGACCATTTATCTTACTTAAGATCTACCCCCATGGCGCACTCGAGTTACAAGATGAGAAACCAGGTAGAGAATTCAATGTCAATGGACAGAGAGTGAAATTGTACTGGGACATTGATCGAGGCTTGAAAAAAGTCTCTATCAACCTGAGAGAACCTTGAAACTAGGGGTTAAGTCAAGCTTATGACTATAACTCAAGCGCTTTTGGGAGGCACCCCAAGACTGAATTATAATTTTTGCATAGTAATATTAGTCAAGCTGAGTTAGTTAAGTTGCTTTTTTCACTATTGCTATTTTGTAAATATTTGAGTTGTTTTATTTAAATTTAGACTGGTAATTTTTTTGTGTTAAATTTATTTTAAAACTTGCATGCTTTTGTTTAGTATTAGAATTTTTTTAGGTACCCTAAGATATTTAAATAACTTCCTCTAAAAGGTAAGTTTTAATTTTGTTTCAGGATAAGAGTGAGAAAGAGGGGACCATCTAATCCCACTCGACAAAAAGAAGAGCACTCGTTGGTTTGAGTCAGCAGGCTCCTGCATGTAAAGGAGAAGCAATCATTGGGAGAGATTTGAAATATCCCTAAGAATGGAAAAATTGAGTTTTCAAAATCCTTAAAGAATCTGAAGGGTCTTGTATTTGTTGCAGATCTATGGTATGGATTGCATCTCGCAAGCATGAAATGAAAAGTAGTGATTTATAAGGAGAGAGGAAGTTGTTTCGTGTAACATTATGCCCATTTGTTGTCTTCTCCCAAGCAACAACCACTCCCCATTTCAAAACACTTCAAAAGCCCCCATTACTCTGCTTTGCATCCAATAGTCTCACAAGCTTTAGCACCTTCAGAATAAAAAATGTCTTCCTCAAAAGAACCCCATTCCAAAAGCAAGCCTCCTTCTAAAACCTTCCCTGAATTCGAAAGATTTATCAGTGTAGAGGTAGAGCAAAGGTATGAGTGGGAGATTAAGCGAACAAAAATTTCATGAAAAAAAGGGCTTTCTCATCGAGCCAGTACCAAACTTGATCCTTCCTAAAGGCATGGGCGAGATAGTATAGCAGCATAAGTGGGAAAAGTTGTGCAGGCACAACGAGTTTATCTTTATCTCTCTAGTAAGAGAGTTTTATGCCAACTATAATCCTAAGTCGGCAAAGGTGCGCATGTGAGGTAGGGAGTTCTCTATTACTCCCTCGCAGATTAATGGACTTTTAGGGGTAGGAGATTTTGAGGATGATTACTCTTTATAGCCACTAACATCACTGACCACATGTTAGAGAGCATGCTTAGGGATTTAACCATGCCAGGCACTAAATGGTATAGTACCTCAACTGAAAATGCAAAAATTGTTCTGCGTACATCTCTAATTCATGTTGTAAGGGTCTGGTACCATCTCAAAGAAATTGGAAGCAAATTTATACAGGGTGATCGAGAAAGTGAAGAAGAATTCATAAAAGGAGGCAGTGGAAGAAAACAGTGACAAAGAAGAAGAGTTAAAAGAGATAGGAGAGAGTGAAAAGGAGATTGAAACTCCCCCTTCCAAGAAATCAAAGGCATCTAAGAAGACCCAAGATAAGGGAAAAAGAAAACTAATCACCCCCAGCCTTGAAACTAGTGAGAAGAAGAAGGTAGAGCCTAAATCAAAAGCTAAAGGGAAGGAAGTATCAAAAAAAGGTGATGTAGTAAACCCAACAAATATTAAAAATACCAAGAAGAAGAAGAAAGTAATTGACGAACTAAAAGAAGCAGATGATCTTATCGAGCAGATCAAATCTGTAGAAAAGCAACTATCTGAGCTTGAAGAGGCTTCCAAAAAGAGAGGTGGCCTGAGGAGCTCTTTAAAGCGTTGGATGTTTGGGTTTACTGTAGCAACTTACTGCAGTAGCAAAAGGAGTAATACTTCTCTCCTTTCTTCTTATCTTTTAATTTGGTGAACAATTTATTAGATTGGCAGTAAGCACACTACCTATTTTAAGTTTGGGGGGAAGGGATTAGCTCTTTTCCCTTTTATTAGTAGTTTTTGTTTGTCTTTCGGTAGGTGCTAGCTAATTTTGTGTGAGCGTGCTTGATTGTATAGTCTAGTGCTAATTTCCATTCCATTTCGCAAAGTATATACATAAAAAAGCAACAAATAAATACACTTTAGTATGCTGAATTCAGACTCTTAAGTAAATTCCCTCAATAATTTGCACTTAGGTGCTTAGCTAGCTGCTTCAGAAAGCTTTGGATGTCTTAAGTTCAAATGAGGCTTTAAGCTTTGAACTAGGCCTGCTTGGTGGCTAGAACCTGCATGCTATAGAATAAAAGATCAGTTTGGGGGAGGGAAATCAATTGCTGATCTTTTTGTGATAGCTGCTCAAAATAAATAATCCTTGTCTTAAAAAAATCTATGCAAATAAGGTAGAGAGCTCTACTATTTTAGGTTTCTAAGTAACTGGGTGGCTTCATCACCAATGTCGTCATTCACATAAAAAGGCAACCAAAGGTATGGGCTTGCCATAGCATTTCAATGCGTAAAATTTAAGTAGCATCTCGGTTGTTTTGGTGCTGAGTAACCGGTTGCTTCATCACAAATTTCGTCATTCGTGTAAAAAGGGAGCATACCATAATGAGATATCTACCCATATTAAAAAAGAGAGAGAGAGAAAATGAATAATAAGTATCCATATTTGAGTAGCCAATTTTTTGTAGTTCCTGAATACTTTGTTGCCCCATGCTTAAAGTTTGATTATAAATGCATGTTGAGCCTGGTAGCTTAGTAAAGCCTGGTTATAAGTTTTCAGTCAATACTTTTGCTTTTATGATATCCTTTTCTTTTGAAGTAATTAGCTCTGATCCTATGCACACACACACTTAGGAGGGAGTTAACCTAAATCTGAGTTCAGCATGTTGTTATGTCTAGTCCTTTATTTTGCTCTGCATCGTGTGATTGGTGGTAGCAGAAGTCAATATTGCTCAATAGTTGCACAATCAATTTTCTTTTTAGAGTGTTGTGTTTGCATTCCTCGAGGACGAGCAATGATCTAAGTTTAAGGGTGTGATAACTCTACGAAATTATAGCTATTACATCTATTCCCAACTTGAATATCTGTCTGTTTTAGGAATGTTAAGCATAATTAGGACTATAATTTGGTATAATGAAGTTAGGATAGTTTTATAGCTTAATTCTCGAATGCTAGTCTAGTTTGCAATTTTATGCAACTTAGAGTCTCTTTGTTATAGGAATGCAAGCTTGCTTGATCAGTGAGAGTTATAGCATTTCATAATTATGCGCATTAATCACAATAAAGTGAGTTGTCTGGCGCGTGAGCAAGATGGCGTTGGAATCATGAAGGATCTCTGTGCAGCAGAGTCCGTTGCTCCAAGTGGAACATATTCTCGATCTGTGGTCCCTAAGCTTTTTGGAGAGCATGCCACATGCCCTTGTTCTAAGAAGTTTCCCTAACCTCTAGCATGGTATAAAAAAGAAAGCATTTTATTTTGAAAAGGAGAGCTGGCATGAGTAGACAAGTTCTGCGAGAAGCAACAAAGGAAAATCACTATAGAGAGAAAAAGAGAAAAAGAAGAAGACGATAAGAAGTTTGAGCATTTTGTTTATTCTTCCTTTTTCTTTCCTTCTCTATATCTGTATTATTTTTCTAAATCTTTCTGATGCATGATTCAATGGATTTTAGACTTTACGTATTACCATTTAAGATGAGTATGAGCTAAACTAGAATAAGGCTATTATGGTAACTAGAATAAGGTTATAAGGCTATTCTGGATTTTACTTTACCTCTTTAATGAAGTTTCTCTTGTGCATTTCTTGAATAGCTTGCGTTGAGTGTGTTTTTTCATTAAGATTATGATTGTAACTGGCCATTACATTTAGAATGCAAGTTAGAGTAAGTTTTGGAAGAGCTTCGTTTAATGGAAAAAATTTCCGAATGCATGAATGCCTACATCAAACATATGTGAGCATTGATTCATATAGATTTAGGTGTTTTGTATGTTGCATAGGAATATAAACTTACCTTGAACCTAATGGATGAGACTAAATGAATCTATTACAACCTAATCTTACTTTGATACGAAGGAGAATAGGTAAAGTAGGTAATCTCTTAATTGGAAGTTTAATTGCAAGTGAGCCGTGGTAGTTTTCTAGAAATGTTGGCAATGGGCTGAATTAAATTAAGGGTAGTAATTGAAAAGTGAAACTAGCCATTTCTAGCCTAATTTAATATTAATTACAGAATCCACTTTTGTTACCTTCTAATTAGTAGTTTTTGTTAAAGTAGTAATTATTTATACCTATATACATTTAGTTTTCAGCTTATTTGACTTTACAAACAATTATAGCTGCATCTCATAATTTATTTCTATTTAGCATTTTGGCATTATATGTTCACTATTTCTTGCGGGTTCGACACCTTTCTTACACTTTAATACTTGATTAAGACACGTGCACTTGCGTAGGATATCTTTAGAAAAGAACAACAATGGACCTAAGAAGGATCTTTAGTACAATATGCCCTTCAACATGAAATATCTGGCCAACTACTGGCATAGCTTTCGAGCTTCCAACTTATCTAGTGACAGTGTTCCGTCTTGTAAGTAACTATTGGGTCTTGCCAACTAGATGTTTCTTCTTTGGCGATCAGCACTGATGTTTGATCCTCTATGCTTAGTCTTTCTTAGAATTTTAGAAAGATAATTCTTCTTCCTGGGATTTTGTAGATGACCCTAAGGTTCCAAAGGCGTCTGCATAAGTGTTCTTTCCCCTCAAGATTTGTGTTATTCATTACTTTACAAACCTTTCTAACAACCCTCTTGTCCACATAAGGTAATTTGCATTCTTTAATCTTTAGTTGTATAGCTACCTGGAATCTGGTTACTCATTAATTGTGAGTAAGAAAATGTAGCCTTAAGTTATCTTGAGTTCTATAGTGAGGAGGATTCCACTAATAATGTTTGTATTCAGCTTCCTTGTTGGAAGCGTTGGAGTTGGATGATAAAACTTGTCTTATGACTTTGTCGTACGGTGTTTGAATCATGATGCCGGCTCCAACTCCTCTTTGGTTAGACGCCCCATCTGCAAACAATTTCCATTCCTCTGTAGGTGCATTTATGCTGCCATTTAAAGTTTGTTTGTCCGTACTAAATTTTGTAATGAAATCTACTAAGGCATTTGCTTTAACAATGTTTTGGGCACGTAACAAATCTTGTACTACCCCAACTCTACTGCCCATTTAGCCATTCTGTCGACTTAGTCTGGTGAGTACAGAATGGTGTGGATCAGGAATTCTATTGGCACTACTATTGCATGTGTCTGGATGTAAGGTTTGAGTTTTCGCTATGCTATTATTAACACTAGAAGAATTTTCTCCATCTTTTGGTATTGGACCTTTTGATGAAGTAGACAGGATTTTGGTGTAGATAGCGCTAACGGCTACCTCTCATACTGCAAGGTAAAAGAATAGGTCTTCATTTGGCTGTGGGTTTAAGAGTAAAGTGAGTGACACTTAGTACTCTTTGACCGCTTGGAAGGCCGCTTCACATTGTTCATCCCACCGTGACAAATGTTTCTTCATCTTGGAGAAGAATTTTTTCCATTTGTTCATTGACCTTGCTAAAAATATGTCATTTGCTGCAAGCTTTCCTGTAATATTTTACAAGTCCTTCAAGGTTTTTTAGGGCTTCATCTCTACTATTTCTTTGACTTGATCTAGGATTATTTTGATTCCTCCTTGCGTGACCATGTGTCTCAAAAATTTCTTTCCATTGACTCCAAAAATGCATTTGTGTGGATTCATCTTCATGCCTTATCCTCGTAATTTAAAGAAGGTTTCTTCCTTATGGCGGACATGGTCTTCTCGAGGCCTTAACTTTACATGCATATCATCCACATAGATTTACATTATCTGCTCTACCTGATTTCAGAATATGTGGTTCACTACTCATTGCCCCAACATTTTTAAGTGTGAATAGCATAACCATGTAACAGTAAATACCCTGATTTGTTGTAATAAATGTTTCACCAAAGTTTTGGGCACATAACGGATTTTGTACTACCCCAACTCTACTGCCTAGTTAACTACTCTACCGCCTAAGTCTGGTGAGTGCAAAATGTTGTGGATCAGGAACTCTGTTGGCACTACTATTGCATGCGCCTGGATGTAAGGTTTGAGTTTTTACGATGTTGTTACACAAACGCTAGAAGAATTTTCTCCATCTTTTGGGTTTGGACCTCTAATCCCACTAGGCATTTATTGGCAAAGTAGCCAAGTTTTTAGGGCTTATTTTCTTCTCTAACCAATGCGGCGCTGGCGACTGCCTCTAATATGGCAAGGTATAAGAATAGGTCTTCGTTTGGGTGTGGCTTTTAGGAAAGAGGGGTTGAAGCTAAGTACTCTTTGACCGCTTGGAAGGCGGTTTCACACTCTTCGTCCCACTGCTATGGAAATATTTTCTTCAGCTTGGAGAAGAATGTTTTCCATTTGCTCATTGACTTTGCTAAGAATCTGTCGTTTGCTGCTAGCTTTCTTGTAAGACTTTACAAGTACTTCAAGCTTTTTGGGGGCTTCACATCTACTATTGCTTTGACTTGAACTGGATTAATTTTTATTCCTCTTTGCATGACAATTAGTCTAAAACTTTTCTCGGTCTTTACTCCAATAATGAATTTATTTGGATTTAGATTCATGCCTTGTCCTTGTAATTCATAAAATGCTTCTTCTAGGTGGTAGACATGGTCTTCTCAAGGCCTTAACTTTACAAGCATATAATCCATGTAGACTTGCATCGTGTTCTCTACCTGATTTCAGAATATGTGGTTCATGAGTTGTTGATAAGTTGCCCCAACATTTTTCAGTCTGAACGGTATGCCCCTGTAATAGTAAATACCATGATCTGTTATAAAATATGTTTTTTTCCTAATTAGGGGGGATACATCCTCACCTGGTTGTATCAAAAGATAGCATCCATGAATCTTAGCAACTCATGATAGGATGTTGCATTGTTAATCTGATCAATCTGCGAGAGTCGATAATCGTCTTTAGGGCATGCTCTATTTAGGTCCTAAAACTCCACGCAAACCCTCCACTTTCTGTTTTTCTTCTTTAATAATACAACATTCCATTGGCATTCTGGGTACATGAATTCTCTGATGAACATTTAGATTGCTTATCTGTTTCACTGGTTTGGCTTCCAGATAAATATTTAGATTGTTGCATATTAGGTCTACGCTTATTCTGGGCATGTCCTAGTGGTCCAAGTGAATACGTCTATTTTCCTTCAGAGGAAGGTAATTATTTCTTTCCACTCGTTCTCGGGTAGTATCACCCTAATTTGGTGGTCTTTCCATTTCCATCGAGAGACATTGTCTCCATTGATTATGGTTCATCGACCGCTTTCTATTCGCGATAGCCACCTTTCTTGTTGTAGTGCATCATCTAGCTGCCGCTTGGTCTCCTTTGGCTGTCTACAAGCCATTAGGACTCGAATACTTCATTGGTGGTAGGTAGATGGTACAACCTTCAACTTTTAGATCCATGAATGTCCAAAGATAGCATTGTAGGGCAGCGACGTGTTTACGGCATCAAATTCTATTAGAAAATTTTATGGCTCAGCATATATAGGGAGAGAGAGTGTACTTTCAGAATATATTACTTCCCAATTGAATCATATCAACGAGTTGCCCAGGTTTTGAAGCTTTGCTGCGTCTACTCCCATCTTCTCCATGGTTGAGTGGCAGAGCACATTTGGGCCATTATCTACCAGGAGTCTCTTTAGTAAGCAATTCCCTATTTGGATGGAAATTACTGATGCATCATATGATCTCCATTCGCTCAGCCATCTTTGTCATCGACAAATATGATGGGAGAATGATTGGGGTCTCCCATTCTCTCCCATCACTGGACATTGTCGTTTTCTTACAATTTGCTTTCCATTCCTTCTATGTTGTTCCTTTGAGTTCTGTCAGGGCTATTATGTGTTTTCCCCATTATGCCTTGGTTCAGGCTTAGCCACATATTGTTTTAGATAACCATTGTCGATTAATTCTTCTATGTGATCCTTGAGCTAATAGCAGTCCTTTATCATATGCCCATTGTTTTTGTGGAATGAGCAGTATTTCTCCTTATCTTTTTCTACAGGTTCTCTTCTAAGGTGAGGTGGACTTTTCAGCCATGGTTCTTCTTTTATCGCCTATAGGATCTGGTTAACAGGTACACTAAGTGGCGTATATGTCTTCTCATTTCTATTGGTCCGCCCAACTCTGCGGACCTTCTTATCTCGTTTGTATATGTATTCTCCTTTTTATTGGTCCGCTCAGGTCTGCGGACCATTTTTTCTCGTATGTTCCCTCCATGTCAATCTTTTCCTCTGGATGCATCAGCTCTTCTTTTTCCTACACGCACTTGTACAAAACCAATTATTCAGACAATCTCATCATACCTTTTCTTTCCTCTTCTAGGTTGATGTAAGTTTGTCCCTTTAAGAAAGTTTCTATCATAGTTAGTAGCTCCTCAGACAGATCTTCAAATAATGATGATTGTGGGACTAATCCTCTTCTAAATGTTAGCCTTGTTATGCGATCATCACAATCCTCTATTTGCCCATCTCTTCTTTGAATTGCAGGGTGTAGTCACGCAAAGATTCTCCTTTCTTAATTAAGATTGTCAGAAGGTACTCAAAGTCCTCTATGACGGATTGGTATGTTACATATTGTTTTAAAAAGACAGAAGACATGGCAGAAAAATTAGTTATAGAATGTGAAGGGAGAGAGTGATACCACTTAATAGTGTTTTATTTAAAGCTGGTGGAGAACATTCTACACATGAGCATATATTCGTGTTGATACAACGCCATCATTTGTTTGAATCTGTGAGGTAATCAACAAGATCTGTCTTCCTTGTGTAATACTTAAATTTTGGTGCCACAAAATTCTTTGGGATTGGAGCAGACATTAATTCTGGGGCTAGCAGTGTTCTTGGCAGTGAATCTTGTTCCGTCATAGTAGCAGTCCCTAGTATTTTGACCTCAACCATCTTTCTTTCTAGCATTTTTTCTACACCCTGTTCGATCTCCTTGATTTTGTTTTCCTCAAGGCATAAGCTTCAACATGTTTGGACTATGTGTCACGCACTTCATGTAGTAGAGTCTCCTTGTTTAGATTATGGTCTATCCGTTCCTCAGCCGCATCATCCTGGTTTTCTTCTCTAGCCGCTTGGTTCTTCTGATTCTCATGTTCACCTACATGAAAATTTTAACTAAGTTTTGTATGATCTTATACTACTTTACGTTAGTGTGGCTACTTGTTCTTGCAAATCTATAGAGTTTCACAGAGGGTTTCATTATTCTTATTCTCAAGGTTTTCCATTCTTACTAAGACAACATCCGATGTTGCCTGGATCTTCAAGTTTTATCACTCAGGTTGAGCTAGGGGGTTTAACTCTGTTTCCACTGTTTCGAGCAGCGCTTGATCTTGTTCCATGCATCTTTTCTCTTTAGATTTCATTGTAGTTCGGTTCTTCTTGAGTATATTTCTCGAGTTCTCAACAAGAGCACCAATCTCTAAAGGATTCATCTCCTCTATTTAACTAGAATTTTATAACGAATTAAAGGAAAATTTAATGAGGTAAGCTAACGAATGCAAAGTAATGAGAGAGATTCGATTGTCAAGTAAATAACAAGTCTTGATCACATTTTCTTTGATACATGGAATTGTATTTATAGCCCTTCTCCTCATGGTCATTTTACAAAGATAATATTTAGATCTAAACTACTTTATCCTATTTGTTAACAAAATCATGGCGGTTATAAAAAATACTTTGACCATATTCAACTCTTTGTTGATTACTTTGATAGCCACATCATCTTTGCACGCATCTCTTGCTTCCAGGTGTCATTTTTTCATTTTTCAGCTACTACCTTCTTTTGACAACTCAGCTATCCCGTACAATTAGATTATAAGGACACTAATTGTGGCTATTATTAGAACATGATATTGGCGTAGTTGATTAAGATTTTAAACCCACGCTTGTAAGATCGTAGGTTTGACTTACTTATATTAGAGGTGGTAGAAAAGTCAGGCCTGTTTGAGACATACGGTCGGCCATAAGGACCATATAGGCTTCCTAGCTGCTCTGGGTTGGTTGTGTATGAGAAAGTGGAGGACTGGTTTAGACCGCTTGAACCAACTTGCTCGGACAAACCAAACTTTTATGTAGGCCACACCAAAATATTTTTTACACAGAGAAAATGATATTTTTTTTGTCAAAATTGGTGTCCAAAAAAAATACGGTCGGTTTTGCGAGCCTCTCATTTAAAAACCAGATCCGACTAACTCCTATATTATGGGTTCGCTCGATTTTTTGTAAAATTGGGCCAAACTTAGTCTGATAGGGTAAATAATGGGCAAGTTTGGCTTGTCAACGGGTTGAATCAGACTCATTTTAATTGCCACCTTTAGTTTGTTTCTCATACCCTAACAAAGGAAAGGGCCCAAGAATTGGTTTCACTAAGGTCACAGGCTCCAACCATGTTCATGAATATTATTCTAATATATTTATAAAGACAAAAGAGAGTATAATTAGATGTACATGTATACGTATGTATGAGGGAGAGAGAAAAAGATTAAAATATAAAATCGCATTCGACAACATTTCATTGAAATTCAAATTTACAGTTATCCTTGAAATCACAAATTACAACTGTGCTCGACAACTTTTTCATATTTAAAATCACTTTATAATTGTTTCACTCTTAATAACTTCAAGCACATCTTGTTCAATGTATGTAATCAAATAAGCACACAATTATTGATCCCTCATCCGATTGTGCAGACAAATTTATATGAATTTCTTTACAGAAAAGGATCGGGGGAGCCGTTGAAGTAGAAGGGACAAAGGGACAAAATTTATGAGATAACTCATTGATAAAATAGAGAAGAGGAGACTAAAATGAGTCATTTTAAGTAAAAATGTTAAAATTAAAAAAATAATATGATCAAAACTGATTTAAATTAATTTAAAAAGAGAAATTCTTTTGATACTCTTTATAATTTACTTAAATGATAAGGATAGTCTCATTGTTTGAAAAATGACACAAACATTTCTTATTGTTAGATTTCAGATAAAAAATCCAAAGCTGTCAAATTTGAAACTAACACATAATCTCAAAATTATCCCGCATTTTATTCTCAAAGTTGAAAATGTTAAAACATTTTAATTGAAACTAGAATTCAGTTATATTCGAAAAACCTGGTCTGACTAATGTTTTGGGTTAGAAAAATAGTTGGATCGTATTAACTATAGAGATAATATTATCTTTTCACACATAAAATAATAAATTACTTGCATAATAAATTTATTTATCATTTTTTAAACTAGTTGGATGTATCTAGCAATTTAACAAACTAAGAATGTCAGGTGATTTTTTCTTTGAAAAACTAAACTCTTTGTGGAGTTACTCTTAAATTTCAGCTTGGTCAATAATTAAAAAAGGTTAATAATAAAATAAAGTACACAGGAAAAATAGAAGATTTTTTTAGTGTGATCCTACTAATATCCATCTGCTAAACATCTGTAAATTTTTGTCAAGAAAAGAAGAGAAGATACAATAAAAAAAACCTACTATACCGCTGTTACCATTATAGCATAGTATGAATAGAATACTAACACATACACGTTTTGTCTCTTGGCATCTAAGCAACAAACATTCCACCCTGTAAGGGTTCAGTGGACGATAATATTTATCGAACGAAACATTAAAAAACAGTGATAGAAAGAGAACAATATCACTGAAACCATTCATGTAGGGCCACGACCCAACGTCCTAACATTTTATCTCTTATTGGGACACGTTCAGAGAATTTAGATTCAATATCTTTCCGTGACAGGCTGTCTCACAATTACTTACATACAATATTTCAATTTAAAAATATAAACAAAATATGAGGTGGTTAAAATACATTTTTCCTTTAAATTATAGCCATTGCCACTTAACCCTAAACTTTAGGAAACTTGAGTTTGTAGACTTTCTAATATGCTATAGATAAGGTAAGTTAATACTATGATAAAATACATGTTGAAACTAGGGGGATATCTCAAGACATTGGCTTCTTATTATATTTAAATCATATTGAAACTAGGAATAATTTGTTTTCCTTTTTTGTTCTTTCTCTCATTAGATTTGGCTAGGTATGTCAAAATTACTTATGCATTCCTGAAACCCGTGGAGACCCGTCCATAGTAGGTTGAAATTTTGGTACATATATGGGTAACGGGACAGGTACGGAGCGACTATAAATAAACTCTCATGGGTATGAGGCGGGGACGAATATAGTAATCTCCACCCCATCACTTTCCCATCCGCGCCCCATTTATCTTTATATATTTATATTATATTGAAACAATAACCTCATATTCTAACACAACCCTAGCACTGTTTTTTCAATTACCCTTACTAACTCTCTAACTTAGCTGCCAAATAAGATAATTTCTATGTTCTTTGTTTTCTAATCATTTTCATTGTTTTCACTGTCAACATTATCTCGTCATACCTTGAGGTCATCTTCACCTCTACCACCACATTAGCCCAACGTTGAGATATTGTACACATAAATCAAACTTAAAGGAAGGGATGGAGAGCTCGTGGATAATCCGATCCTAATAGAGATTCTCTATCCCCGCCCCGTGTCACTTAAAATGGAGAATGCGGTTGGGATATGATTGACATATAATGATGGGAATGTGACGAGAGAGGCCGCCCCGCCCCATGGACATCACTAGATTTGGGAAGCTATCACCTGAAAATATATGATATTTTATCTTGCTCAAGTTGGGATCCCCTAGTTGAGTGGCTAGCTAACATTAGCAAGAGAAATACTTTTGCTTCTTTAATTTTGAAGCTAGCTTTTAACTCATTTGTCTAATATATGGAGTGAAAGAAATTATAGAGTTTTTTATGCGAAGAGATGAGACTTTCTTAATTAGTGTCGTTGATATTAACATTAGAGACATTATCAAATCAGAAGTATATTCCTGATTCAGCTAGTAACAAGCATCTTGTTTCTCAATGGAGTTTTCCTTCTTCTCTATTGGATGACCTTTCTTAAGCTTCTTGGCGTTATTGTTTTAATTAGGCCCTTAAGTTTGCCCTTTTGTATATTGTAGTGTCTCCTTATGTAACAAAATGAGTTTGATTTTATAAAAAAAAATTGTCACACATTACAGTTTATCATTATTTTTTAACCCTTGAGGTCAACATACTAAAGCGAGTATTATAATAAACTAGAAAATATGCAAGTAATTAGAGACATATTTGACGTCAAATAAATGGTAGAGATTGAAAAACTACTAATCTAAGAAACTAATTTTCTAAATCAATATGTGTTGGGGGAGTAAAACGTAAATAAGAAAAGTACTTGACATTATCGCCCTTAAGAGAAGGGCCGGCAGTGGAGGAGACAGACAGATAGGTTGGACTTGGATAGGAAAAGAACGAAGGGTTGCAAATTTGTCTTCTTGTAAAGTGGAACCCTGGAAAGCAAGACCAGGCCTTTTTTGCTCCGAGAAGCAAGCTAATGATGTTGGCTGGTTCTTCCTTCTGTCACTTTCCTCTTTATTTCTATTTTTTTAGTATTTAAATCTATGATAATGAAACTTGGTGCAATTTAGGTTGTTTGGAGGCTGTTTTTGGTGCAATTTGGGTTGCGTGTAAGGGTCAGAAAAATAATATTGGAGCTTATTCAATAACGTGCATTTGACTTCAAGAAACTTTAAGTATTCTTAGATGATTGGTGTTCACGATGTAAGGAGTGTGACCGTTACGTCACGTAAACGCAGTTATATATGTGATCTAGTCTCAACAAATAATAAGTATAATACGAGAACGTGAAGGTTGAGATTTAAATGGTGAATGATGAACACTTTAAGTTTGCATGTGTGAAAGTGGCAAAATACTCTTAGGCAAAGTAATTTGGAGAGAATTTTACAAGTCTAATGTGGTCATGGATCCTAAAAAATGAGGGGAATGTCTCTATTTATAGAGAACTTCTATGCCGGAGCCACTACAACCACTCCTTTGATTGGTTAGTAGGGGATCCTACATAATCTGTTCGTAACAAAATTGTTAAGGTGGCAATATTCAATCACCACTCATTATAACTTTGTCCGCGTGGGCTAAGGTGTCTACAGGGGAGGATTCTCACATAAGCCACCTATAACGTCGCGCCATGTGTCATTATAATGTCCATGAATCTATGAAAAGTGCTAAAAGCGCACTAAATTGATGAAAGGGAGCGTTCCTCTAGGATTTCTCAAAATGATGTCCAAAAAAATTGAGCTCCTTCGCAAAGTGGGAACACGGCGGATCCATGGCACCCAAAGCGGCATATTAACAAAGGTATGTCATTTTCAATACGATGAACCATCCCCCCAATTCTTCAAGATCACAACCCTCATAAACATTTCAAGTAAGGGACTCATTTAAGTCTCTCTCACTTGACTCGGTGATTACGATAGTGAATCCATCAAAATAGTATATAAATAAAATTACACAAGTCAACTGATACTACAGATCTATCAATCATGTTGGAAGTCAAGGATGACACGTGACAGTAGTGTATAGGAGCAAGCATGTGCCATCATGACGAGTCAAAGTCACAATAGTCAATCATCATATATATTTAGCTCATGTACATGTTTAATGTGGAAGACACAACTTGTACACAAATTCTACCGTAAAGATTTTGAATGTTCGTAGTCTGATAATGAGGTTTGCACAAGCTATAATTTTTTTTTATTTGTAGCCCCTAGTAACTTGTAACTTGACTTTCACTGTGGTGCGATCAATCCCTCATTCTGGGTATGTACTTTCTTAAATTTCTTGTTTTCATTCTTCGAATTGAAATATATGTAATATGTTGCAATCTCTAGACTTCTTAAACCAAGTAGAGGTCTAGTGTGTCCGTATGATGCAGAGGTACAATCTGATCACGTGACACCTGACCATGGTAGAATATTCATAATTGAGCGAGTCCTTGTTGACTTATGTGAAATTACATATAAGGCTTGCAAGTATATCCAAATTGTTCTCAAGTACCAACCGTATATTTTTTAATTAATCTTAATTTTTTTAATAAATTACAACAGTATGCTTTCTCAACAAATACATTCCCACAAGCAGAGATTTTTATTCTTGGTAAAGTTCCACGTGAACCGAAAATCATTCAAGATTTGACTAGAATGAATAAACCCTCCTATCCAAACACTATAAATAGCAGCAGCCGGTGACTAATTCACCAAAATGTTAAACATCCTATGCTAATTTTTATCATGGTTTTATTGAATGTTCAGTTTTTTATTGATCTTCTTGCAATATTAATTTTATAATATTCAAACTCCTTGTATATATATATAAGTAAAATATTGAAATATTGAAATATTAATTTTTCTCACAGTCACGACTTTTCTAATTTTCAATTTTTTATCATGAGTTTTCAATTTTGAATGAGTTACCAATACCAACTCAACCTTTTAAAGTTATTAATATCATCAGAACTATAGAACTATAGTAGCCAAGTCCATTTTAGTGCTCGTTTTTATTTTTTGGAAAAAATAGAATATTTTGAATATTTCAATACTCCAGTGTTTTGTTTCGAAAAAAAATTACAATCATATAAAATAATATTATAAATTTTATCATATATAATATAAGTGAAAATATTAAAATAATGACTTAGAACATATCATAAAATAATTTCTCGTCAACATCAACACATACATCTCATTAGAAAAATCATATAATTCATATTTAGTTATTAAATTTTTATTTATAAAATTTAATAATAAAATGAACGTTAAAAAACACTAAAAACAATTTACACAACCTAGGATTCGAAATCAGGACATGAATGAAACACGCCAGAGCTTTTCCTCAACACCCAGCGCTAATGACCCAATAGTCAGTTTGTTGACTTGGTTTTCAAAATTTGCATCCCATATTCCATTCCACTCCCACGTCGGAATCAGAATATTTCGTTCGTTCTAACTGGAATAAAACGAAATTGAAAACTATGATCAGAACTCTTTAAAGATACTAATATCATGAGAACTCTTTAAAGTGATTGTGATTATCCTGTCGTTCTCTCATCTTATAAAAGAGACACCTAGTCCCTTCAAAGTTTCATCATTCTAGAGTGTTGTAACTGTCATGTTCTAAGGTTGGTTTTTATCATCAATTTTTTTTAACTCTTCGCACCAACATTGCTCATAACTTTTTTTTAACCATTATTGATAGGTCGCTGCAACCTTAGTTGAGACCAATTGCAAGTCATCACCACTTACTATCAACTTGAACTAAGGTAATACGAGTGACCATTGTGAGATGTCGTTGGCTAGGTGTACATTCACACACTTTTTTTTACTATCCACGTCACTTTTTGACTAAGTTTTTACCTTGAAAAAACGTTCGAATTTGATTTTGTTCATGAAGTACAATGTTGTTGGGCTCTGAACTATCTTTCTATTGCTTTTTAAATTGTATCAATCCAACATCGAATGATGAAGTTATGATTGATACTGCAGCTTGTCACGGTGTAGCAACATGCTGTTGCTGGTGTTTGTTTCACCAAACTGTTACTTTCCCTCAGTTTTGACCTTGAAAATGTCCAGATTTTATTGTATTCATGAAATCCAAAATTTTTGGGCGCTGAGTTACCTTTCTACAGGTTTTGTATTCACATCAATTCGATATTGGATGAGCAAATTATGATCTAAATACCTTAGCTGTCACGGTATAGCAACTTGTTATTGCGACGTCTGTCTTGGCTTGGTGCTCATGTTTCGAGACTTTAGTTTGATGGCCCAAGGGCAGTCAAGAATAGTGCTACTGGAAGTATTGAGGTGGCACAAAAGGTTCTTTCTAGAGCCAATATCATTGGCACCATTCACAAATGATGCATACAAAGAGCAAGGGGTACCCATGACACCAACTTTACAAGAAATAACTTGATCAAAGGTGATGGCAGCAGAAATTGAGATCAGATTTGGGTTCCAAGCCAACCAGGTCCTACCATTATTAGCCTGAGAGTAGATAGCAATGCAAGTCCAGAAACCAAAAGTGTTCCTGCTAAATCTAGCATGCGTTTTCTCCCTAATTCTAGTTTCCAGGATATTACGCATGTATAGATTGAATTTGCCACAAAATTTCTTTACCTCAACCTACTTCAGAGGGTTATTCAGACCTCTAATGTTTCAAGAAGCAAAGATGGTCATTAAGTGACGGGGTCCTTGACCTTAGACCTCCTCCTGCATTCAGTCTTAGAAGAACCTTTCAGCTTAGCCTTTCTCCATCTTTTCTTAGCATGCTTGGAGATATTGCTATTACTAGGAGAACTTAGCTCAATTGTGGTGTCAATAACCTCCAACCAGTCAATCTCCTCCTTAACCATATCAGCTAGATCACATGCCTCATCATCCTTGTCAACATTGGTCTCTTGCTTATGATCCACCTTGTCATAATGAGCAAACTGATCATGATCCTCCTTATCATTATTGGAATTTCGCTCCTCTTTATCAACATTGGCGTGGTTAAGATCCTCTCCATCTTCCACTATCAGAATTGCAAAAGCATTCTAGACCAAGACATTGTTATGTAAAGGGGGGTCAACCCTATTGGCGGTTTCTATTTGGACAGGGGCTCCATTCCAGAAGTAATTTGGGTTGTATCTTGTTCCATTTACTTCCTAACAGGAACACATTGTTGCTTAAGAGCCTGGCAGGAAGAAGGCTTAATATGTTGTTTAGAATAGTTCCTTATAATTGTGCAATCATGACAAAAAACTAGGCATTCATGGCACCTCCTAGGGATACTTTGGCACTGCTACTAGGGAGCATAACTTGCACTGATTCAATGATCACAACTTGCACATCAGCCTCAACATAAATCCTAGCAAAGGAAACTCTAGTGCAATTATCAGTCTTAGCATCAGCAAAAACGGAGTGACAACTTCACTGGCAATCCTACTCAGGCCCTCTCCATTCTAAAGCACCAAAGGAACTCCCCAAGATCTAACCCAGACAGGGACACAATGCATATTTTCATGCCAATCCTTAAGCATCACAGGTTTGCCCATAATGCGCCAAGGACCATCAATCATGATAGAGTCTCTATTCACAGAGCTATCGAACTTGAAGAAAAAGAATCTTATGTCAGTAGCCAGAACTTGAAGCAGGCCTCTGCTGCCCCAAAGTCTATTGGCAGCTTGATGGATCAAGGACAAATGAGGCTTTCTGTCAATAAAATTACCCACGATACATGCTTGCCACTCAAGCTTGCCTCTCCACACAATCGCATCAGGCGTCTTAACTTGAGCAGTTTTTCCTTTATTCACAGGCTCCACATAAGAGAAAGCCATTTTACTTGGTTTCCTACTCTTGACATTTTCCAACTCAGAGAATTTGGGAGGCAAGTTGATGTCATTAGAATTACTCTAAAAAGCTTGGAAATCTCCATCCCTTGTATCCCATAAGATTATAAAGCACCCAAAGCCCGAATGGCAGGATCACTCTTCAAGTTGGCACCAAAATTACTATTCATCTCAATACTCTTATTAATATTGTTGGTACTATTCAGTAGGAGAATGAGGCTATCATAGACTTGATTGGCCGGACAAGGGGAGGAAATGTAAGTATTTCATGAGTTAACTAGGGGAGCAAATGCATTTCGTGAGTTGATTGGAGCCTCACTACTCAAACGATATGATGTGTTAACACAGGGATCATGTTGACTTCATCACTGTTGTCCAACTTAACAGCCTCCTCCACATCTTCTTCTTCCTCCTCTCCCAAACGAATGCCTTCCTCCATGAGAGAATGGCCTCCTTTCTACAACTCTATGTCTACATTGTTTGCTGCAAAAATTTTGTCACTCTATAATCTGGTAGTTTCTTTGATTAAGAAGTTCTTATTGCAACGCACATTATGAATGGCACAGTCAGGTTGGGATTCAAGGATTAATTCTAAATTTTTCAAAATCTGGCTCTTAGCTTCTGCAATGCTTGTTGCCTTTACATCCTGATCTTGGTCCTCCAGACCGACCATAGTAGGGTCTGCCTCAAGTTTATCACTTAACAGAAGGTCATCCCTTTGGCGAAACTCCATACACAAACCTTGCACGGAGTCACTGATTGAACTCTTAATTCCTATACCATTCAAACCATCCCCTTCAGAGATGGATGCCAGGCCTCCAGCATGCCCAGGAGCTCTCACACTCCATACTAGAAGCAGAATGGAAAATCCCCCTCATGGTTATTTTGTCATCACATATTTTAAAAAAATACACAGAACTCCATCTATTTAAAAAAAATACACAGAATTCCCCTGTATTTCACATTCTATAACAAATAGGTTCAATTCTTTAACGGAAAATTCTAATGAATTACACAGAACTCCCCCATATTTCACATTCTAAAATCATAATGAATTACAGTGCATCCTACTCATAAACTTCGTTTGAATTTTGATATGATTTTTTATTGAATTGCTTAGTTAATGTATCTTTGAATAATATTTCAGTTTGAAACAGGGATAGATGTTAGAGAAATATTTGTTTATCTGAATAAACTGTTTCCTAAAATCGTAAGGACTCATGTTAAAACACTAAGAACTAAATAAAAAATTTAGAGGAAGAGTACATTAATCTAGGATGATAGATCACTTTGTAGAGTTGGGTTGGCCTTCTAGATCTACATGATTCTCTAAGAGAGAGTCCATTTTATTCAAGTCTTTCTATTTTCTCTTTAACGATGAGATATTAAAGAGAATATAATATTTTCTTAACCATGTGATCTGGAGACCATAACCACTATGCATAGATAACATAACTATTATCATTTAGTATTTCCATTTTAGTCCATCATAAAAATAAAAATTACCCTTAAGTCTCTACACATCAAAGGCCCACACCCTTAGCAAACCTTAGCAGAATCACTTTTCGTTGGGATTAACCTTATTTGACAGTCTGCAACACATAATTATTCATCTATAAACCCAACATTGGATTAAGGATCCAACAATCTCCCACTTGGGCTATATGTGTAAGCTTATAATTATTCTTTCCAAAATAACCGGACGAACTTAACTTTGTTGTCATTATTGAAATGTGTCTATAAACAATTTGATCCATAAATCATACCACATAGGATTAAAGCGACACTCGTTACATAAATCATAACTCAACTCATCAATGGTCACAACTCACACTAGTCTGTCTATGCAGGGTTTTTTGAGTTTTCGAAAGCCAAGTGATGCTAAAAGGTACATCTATGTCTGCAATTACAAGACAGTTGAAGTTGAGACAATAAAGAAGTTTAGGTTATTGTTAAAGACTAGATTTTATTTGGATCGTGATGAAATATTTGTTGTTCCGTCTTGAAATTTGATTTATGTTTATGTTTTGGACAAAGCTGGTATGTTTGTGTTGGAAAATATGATGCACACACGATGGAGGCGTGGTGGCTTTTAAAAAAAATTATTAAAAATGAATCGTATATTTTTTGATAAAACAAAAACAAGCGCGACGCAACGGTTTTCAAATTAAAAACTTTTATTGAAAAATTCTTTTTAATCAGGATATATTATATATTTATATATTAAATTTGAGACATACATGAGTAGAAATCATATAACTCTTGTAGTCTATATCAAGCGTTCTCGCAAACCACCAATCATGCGTTTCCACAAACAATAGACTTTGAGATCCACATCAAGATCTTCCAAGCCAATCCTCAAGCGCACTAGGACGTGTGTGGGCACGTAGAATAATCAAAACAGTTTTTCTGTCTCTAGATGTACTCAACACATGAGATCTAGAGATTTATTGAGAAAAAATAATTTTCGTGAATTCTCTAAGAGAATACGATGATTATTCATAAGAGTTTTTTTATTAACTTTTTACTCACAAAGAAAATTCACCCTGATAGCAAATGTCTTCTTTTTTTCTCTATCAACACTGAGGCCAATAAAATAATATCTATTCTAGATAATGACATATTATATATTTAGGGCAAAGTGAAAATAATATTTAATTTTAAAATTATCATTGTAGTGGCACCCACTGCAATTGGTGCACAACTGCACTGCCACACAGCACTGCAGTTGCTGTGCGCTATAACAGTGCCTCACGGCATTGTGTGCACAACACTACTGTACTGCCGTGAGACACTACAATATTGCACCATAATACTACAGTGCCACGTGGTACTACAGTAGTTCATATCAATTTTTTATTCTCAATCAGTGATTGACACGTGACAATTATTGTGAAATAAATATTTATTTTAATTAGATAAATATCTAGATATTAGATAATTCAAAATTAACATATTTGATTATCCCTACCAACTAACTTATCTGTTACTTCACAAATAACAGATTTTATTGATTCAAAATATTATCTAATTATCTAATTTCACAAATAAGGTAATAATGTATCACTTATTGATAATTAAAAAATTAATTGATATAAATAATTCATTTAATTAATCACACATAATTATATCATAATTACGTACTTGAGCGAGAATAAAAATTTCTCTTGCAAGTCAGTCATTTTCTCATGTCCTGAGATATTCACACACTAAAATACATAGTACAGAGGTGACTTGGGGACCATGGACTTATAATCTTAAGCTCCAATAAATTAGATTATTAATAAAATTCTTTAATTAAATAATCTTATTTATTAATTCCATTATTACTCGACTATAAATATGGAATTGTAGTCTTATAGATTATGGAATGTATTTACACAATATTCTCATGTAGTCTATTGATATGATCATTTCACGTAGTTATGTCATTCAATTATTAGTTCGTTAATTTAGAGCTGATCAAAATTACTGTTTTACCCTTTTAATTATCTATTGATCCTTAAGTACCATTAATTCACTAGTGAATGATTAATTTATAATCGTACTATAAATTTGAGCTCAATAACCATTCAGTTCCTCAATTAACACTTAAAGGAACCAATATACGATCTACTAGAAAAACTTGGATTTTAAATCTTGTAAGATCATGCTCTAAGCCATTCATATCACTGAATCTTCAAAACAAAAGTCACTAGCCTGTTTTACAAATAAACATTAACGAGTGAATCAAAAGTTCTAGTAGACATGTATAAGAGTTCATGACTAATCAAGATTCAGAATGATCTACATATGATCATCAGATAATGTGTATTAAATTTTTATGATAAACAGTACGTTAATAAATATATTAATTCACATTGGCCCTGTCATATATAATCTTATTATAGAAAGTACTTCACTAAGATGCCTATCCACATCAATCATCCGGATCTAGGTCACATGCATTCATAATGTTTAGTGAACCGTACTAGTAACCATTCATTAAAGATTACATACTTTAATATGTTGCTGACATTTTGATTGATTATCTATGATCTTAATCATCTCTACTAATACAATATCATAGTCTCATTAATGAATATGAAATTTTTCAGATATTTATATAAATTATTCAACAATAATTAAAAAAAAATTATAAGAAAAATGTAATTCCATTAAATTTCATATTAAAATGTCAATACACATGCTTTGAGGGCATAAACCCCCAACAGTTTGTTCATTTGGAGATGAAAAATTTGGTTTGTTTCTTTATTCAAATTTGGTTGGTTGCAGTTCTTTATCAGGTTACGGTAAAATTTATTTACTTGATAGAATTGTTTCATTTAATTAATTCATGCAATTCAGTACAAGAGATACTAAAATAAAATTAACTAGTGAGAATTCAGTTGTATTATGGCACATGAGATTAGGTATTATCTCTCGATAGAGAAAAGAGAGACTTGTGTTAGATGAAATTCTTAGTTTCTTAGATTTCACAGACCTTGATGTTTGTGTTAATTGTATAAAGGGTAAACAAACTAATAAAAGGAGATTTGAAGCCAACAGAACTCGTGACATCTTAGAACAAACATACAAATATTTGTGGGTCATTCCCTTCGGTTGCTTGGAATGGTCAACAATACTTCATAACGTCCACAGTCAATTTTCTAGATATGACTACATATATCTCATTCATGAGAAGTCAGAGTCATTGGATGTGTTTAAAAATCTTAAGGCTGAAGTTGAGAACTAACAAAATAAAAGGATCAAAAGCGTCAGATTCGACAGTGATGGTGAGTACTATGGAAGATATGACGATTCAAGTGAACAACGTACATATTCAAGTGAACAACGTACATGATCGTTTGCTAAGTTATAGAAGGAAGAATGCGATATCGTCTTATAGTACACTATGTCAGGTTCTCCCACTATGAATGGTGTTACTGAAAGATGAAACGGAACGTTTAAGAACATGGTGAAGAGCATGATTAGTCATTCTACCTTACCAGAATCACTCTGGAGAGAAGCACTTAAGATTACAATGCGACTACTTAAGATAGTTGCAACTAAAGCGACTACCACGACCCCATATAAACTTTGGACTGGAAATAAACTTAGTCAAAAGCATTTGCATGTTAAGGGATGTCTAACTATGGCAACCTTATAAGCCTAATGAAAAGAAATTGGACTTGAGCACGGTGAATTGTTATTTTATTGGATACTTTAAAAGATCCAAGGGGTACAAGTTTTATAGTCTCACGATTAGTTCGAGACGGGAAATACATGATTCATTGAGGATACCAAGTTTGTGGGGGAGATATGGTTAGAGATATTATCTTTAAAGAGAAATATGTTGATATTCCCAATATGTGTTATTAGCATTGATAAGGACTGTGTTCCTGACCTTGCTCATGACACAATATATCTAGTCAATATCGTAGTACCTCCCATTCAAGAAATTTTTCCTGAAGAATAAACTCTAGCACCTCAAGAACCTATGCCATTAAGTAACTCCACTAGAGAGAGGAGAAGTGTAGTGCCAGATGATTACATTGTATTTCTCCAAGAACATGAGGTAGACACTAAAGTAATGGAGGTATTGGTCGTCGTGGCGTCACGGCGAAAACGTGAAGGCGCGGGACTTTTTAAAATTAAACTTTTAATAAAAATTGAATTTTTTAATAAAACAAAGCTTGCGCATAGCCACGATAACTAAATAAAACTTTTATTGAAAACTCTTGTTCAATCAGTCAAGATCCATAATATATTTATAAGTTAAATCTACAACATTCAAGGTTTGGAATCATATAGCTCTTGTAGTCTATATCAAGTGTCCTTGCAAAAATCAATCGATCCACTGTTCCCACAAAATCGTTCCAACGATCAGTAGAGTCTGAGATCCTCACCAAAATCTTCCAAGTCAATCATCAATGCACTAAGACGTGTGTGGGCACATAGAATATTACAAGACACTTTTTATGTCTCTAGTTGTTCTCAACACATGAGATCTAGAGATTTACAGAGGACTTTAGTAAGACGATTCTCTTAAAGAACGTGATGATTATTATTTTAGAGATTTGATTAACGTTTATTCACAGAAGAAAATCTCTAACACGAATCATGTTCTCAATTTAACTCTTGATTGACGAATTGATTCTCTCCTTTTCTTTCAACAACGAAGGCCATTAGAATAATATCACTATATATTCTAGATAATGACGTATTAGATTTTTAGGGATAAACTCAAATAATATTTAATTATAAAATTACTAATTACAGTGGGACCCGCTACAATTGTGCACAACTACTTTACCATGTGGTACTATAGTGTTGCACACTCGCTATTGTAGTGTCACGTGATACCATAGTGGTCCATGTCAATTTCTGATAAACTATCAGTGATTGACACGTTACAATTATTATAATTAAATATTTATTTTAATTAGATAATTATCTAGATATCAGTTAATTCAAAAATAACATATCCGATTATCCCTATCAACTAACTTATCTGTCATTTTACAAATAATAGATTTAGTTGATTTAAATTATTATCTAATAATAATTTAATTATCTCATTTCATAAATTAGATATTCCGTCTCACTTATTGATATTTTAAAATATTGATAATTATGTATATATATTAATTAATTAATTCTTAACTAATTAATCACACATAATTAGCTCATAATTATCTCATAATTATTTACTTGTCCCAGAATAAAAAACTCTTTTATAAATCAGTCATTTTCTCATGTCTTGAAATACTCACACCCTAGACAGCGTAGTATAGAGGTGACTTAGGGATCATAGACCTATAATCCTAGGCTCAAATAAATCAGATTATTAATTAAACTCTTTAATTATTACTCCACTATAAATATGGAATTTGACTCTTAGATATTATAGAATGTATTTACAGAGTATTATCATATAGTCCACTGACATAATCATTTGATGTAATTTTATCCTCTAATTATTGGTTCGTAAATTAGAACTGGTCAAATTATCATTTTACACTTCTAATTACCTCTTGATCCTTAAATACCATTAATCCACTAGTGAATGACTAAATTAAAATCTTATTATAAATTTGAGTTCAATAACAATTCAGTTCCAGAATTAACATACCAATATACGATCCGTTAGAAAATCTTAGATTTCAAATCATGTAAGATCATGTCCTCAGCCATCCACATCACTAAATCTTTAAAACAAAAGTCACTAGCATGATTAACAAACATGCATTGATGAGTGAACCAAAAGATCTAATAGACATCCATAGGAATTCATGACTACTTAGGATTCACGCTGATCTACATATGATTGTTGAATTTATGTGTATTAAATATTTATGATAAATGACACGTTAATAAAGATATTGATTTACATCGGTCCTGACATATGTAATATTATTATATAAAGTACATTCACTAAGATGCCT
Source organism: Datisca glomerata (assembly GCA_003255025.1). Lineage (NCBI taxonomy): Eukaryota > Viridiplantae > Streptophyta > Magnoliopsida > Cucurbitales > Datiscaceae > Datisca > Datisca glomerata. Next base: position 239,320 of record QANY01008257.1, read on the forward strand.
ATCCACATCAATGATCCAGATCTAGATCACACGCATTCATAACGCTTTGTGAATCGTACTAGCAACCATTCATTAAAGATTTCATGTTTTGATATGTTTGATGTATTTATAAACACGGGATTCGTCAACATGTTGATCGAAGCCATAAGACTTTATAATCTCATCAAAGGTAAAATTTCAAGATCTAGATGCTTGCTTTAATTCATAAATGGATTTAAACAACTTGCATACTTTCTGATCTTGCCCATTTTCCATGAACCCTTCTTGTTGCATCACATAGATTCTTTCTTCAAGAGAGCCATTAGAAAACGTTTCTTGATATCCATTGGTCATATCTCATAGTCAAAACTAGCGGCTATGGATAGAAGGATGTGAATGGATTTTAGCATGGCCACAGGGGAGAATGTCTCTTCATAATCGACTCTCTCCCTTCGTGTATAGCCCTTGGCTACTAACCGTGCCTTGAAAGTCTCTAATTTCCCGTGTGCACCTCATTCCTTCTTGAAGATCCATTTACATCCAATGGGCTTGACATCTTCAGGTGGATCTACAAGTTTTCAGACGGAATTGGAATATATATATTCCATTTCCTATTTCCTAGCATCTTGCCATATCTCCTTTTCAAGATCATCCATTGCTTCTCCATAAGATAATGGATCGTCTTTATTAGTGTCTGACACAAGGACTTGTGCCTCTAGTTCGTAGCAAGTTGGTTGTCTCTCAACTCTTCCACTACGACGTTATACCGGGGTTTCCTTTGCAGGAACTGTGGTTTCTCTGATTTATCGTTTATCAGTAGAAATTGATGATGTTATGATCTTATCAATCACTAATTCCTTGTGAACTAGTTTGTTACAAGGTTTGTAGTTTTTGTATATAGTCATGTTCAAGAAAGGTTGCTTTTGTCGACACAAACACCTTTTGATCATTGTGACTATAAATTTACCCACCTCTAGTCTCTAGAGAATAGCCAACGAATATGCATACCTCAGATCTTGAGTCTAACTTTCCGGTCTTGGGTCTAAGAATGTGATTGGACATCTCCATATACGGAAATGATGCAAACTAGGTTTCAAGCCATTCTGTAACTCTAAAGGCGTCTTTCTTACAGATTTAGAAGGCACTACATTCAAAATATAAGTTGACGTGTGTAGTGCATATCCTCAAAATATAAATGACAATGATGAATTACTTAACATCGACCTATATCCAATAAGGTTCGGTTTCTCTTCTCTACAACACCATTTTGCTGTGGTATCCAGATGCTATGAGTTGGGATAGGATTCCACACTTCAGCAAATAATCATTGAATTATAAATCCAAGTATTCACCACCTCAATCGGATCGAAGGGTTTTCAATGATTTACCTAATTGCTTTTCAGCTTCAGCCTTGAAGCCTTTAAACTTTCCAAATGTTTCAGACTTTCGATGCATTAGGTAACTAACGAAAGTGACAAAATACTCATACCCACCTCTAGCTTGTACATTGATCGGTCCACATACATTACTATGTACCAACTCAAGTGGTTTATTGGCTCTGTGGCCCTTTCTTGTGAATGGTCTCTTGGTCATTTTACCCTTTAGACAGGATTCACAAACATAAAGAGTTTTAACTTTTAGCTCTCGCAAAGCACCATGCTTTGTTAACCTATTTAACCTATCTAGATTAATATGTCTCAACCTAAGATAGCATAAATATGTGTTATCATCATGAGAAACTCTTTGTCATTTGTTATTTTTAAGTTTTTCTACTTTAAATAATTCAAAATTATTTAACGCACGTTCAGTTAGTTTAAGCATATACAGTCCCTTTATAATTTTAGCATAATAGATATTGAATCCATTCTTAGAAATAATAAGCTCTTTATTAATGAAAGAAATTTCAAATAACTGTTCTTGCAAAAATGAAAAAGAAATCAAATTCCTCGAAAAACCAGGAATATAATAAACGTCATTCAAAACTCAGTAAATATATCCAAAAAGTAAACGAATTGTCCCTAAATATATCCAAAAAGTAAAGAATTGTCACTGCCAACTCTCAAAACGACCTCGCCATCAGCCAGCTCCCTTGACGAATCAAGCATCTACAAAGAACATACAAGGTTAGTGGCTCCTGAATCAAGTACCCAGGATGCCAAATCACATTCCACTAAACAAGCTTCAAGTACAAGTAAATCATATTTACCCTTTTTTCCAGCTTAGAGAGATACTTGTTATAGTTTCTCTTTAATGACCTTCAACCCTACAGTGGAAACGCTTTCCTTTGGGCTTGCTGTCTTTCTTATTTTTCTTGGCTTTCAGTGATGTCTTGGATTTCTTTACTGTTTTGTTCTTACTCTTGTCCTTACCATTGTTGTTCTTCCTTTTCTTGTTCTTAACAATATTGGAAGAAGGCTTTTGCTCGACAACATTTGTCTCGCCCTCTTTGCTCATTCTAAGGTTGGGTGACTCAAAAGTCTTCAGTTCATTCAAAAATTAGGTCATGTTGAATTACAACTTAGTATGATGCTAACCTGAGTCCGATCATCAATGGCCACCCCTTGTACTTCTGCTTTGTGCATTATGTTGATCATGTTGAAAACATGTTCTCAAACAGAAGTACCATTCCCCAACTTAGTTTTCATATAGCCCTAGTGGCCTCATGACGACTTTGATCGGAATGCTACCCAAACAATGTCTATAAAGATTCTATAATCTCATAGGCAGTCTTTATGCTTGGTTCTTAGAACATCATTCATCCTCACAAGCATGTAACATTTCACCTTGTTGCTTGATATGATCCAAGCATCATATTTTTCCCTAACATTCTTAAGGACGTTACCAGCGAGCTCCTTAGGACATTTCTCAGTAAGAACGAACTTATGGTTCACAAATCAGTATTAAGTTCATATTTTATTTTCAACGTATGAAATTATTACCATTCAATTTCTCTAGAGCAAGTAAAGCAGTAACAGGGTTGCTCACGGTAGACATAATATTGATAACTGAAATTTAAAACATACATGATTCAATATAATTGATAAATATCTATAATTTGAAAAGTAAATGTGATGCATGAATTCAATCATAATAAATACATAAATTTAGTATTTACTAATCATGATAAAACAATTCAACGATTAATGTGCCACTTTGGGGTCGGTTAGATTAACCTCAGACTGTCTATGAGATATTCTCACCCTTACTAATTAAAAATTAAAATGTCTCATATTTTCTCTTTTAACAATAAGGTAGCATTTGTTCGGTCAAGTCACAACTATCCACATGGAAACTTAATTGACTTTTTTAGTGTAACTCATCTTCATAATCTTCAAGCTTTGAACAAATCCCTTTTTAATTAGAAAAACTATTTTTTCTTAATTAAAACAATTTCTATAATTATCCCTTTCAATATAGTTTACTTTGACTTAATCAATTAAACATTTTATTTGATTTGGTCAAATTAGGGTCAAACTCAATCAACCTATTAATTTTTAATTTTTAAAAAATAAAAAATTAATAATTAATTTTAAATTACATTAATTTCAAAATTAAATAAATAATTAAAAGAGTGAGTTTTAATGAAACACTTAAGTGATAGAGTTGGTTGCATGGTTTCTTGAAAACTTTCCTAAAATGTGACAACAGTTGTCACCGACGATAGGACTCTCTGATCGACATCCATCACCATCGCTGCCCGTCTCACCGTCGACCGCAGCTTGACAGCCACTGTTCACCTCCGACAGAACAATAAATTTTCAGCGCGAACATTGTTTTCATGGATGAACAGTGTTTTCGTGGATGAACAGTATTTTCTTGGATATATAGTGTATTCACGTGAATAGTAAATTTCTGCCGTTCGTCTCGTGTGTTCTTCGTCTTTTCACGTTTTGAATAATTACAATAATATTCAAAATAAAATTACAATAATTCCTACGCCTCAATTCGACTTACACAACATCCAGGCAAAATTAAAACAAAGCATAACCCAATAATCCCCATACAATTAACGATTCATTATTTTTCATATATTCAAAAAACATAATCATCTATCATCATACATATCTCATATTATATGAATAATGCAAGAAATACCACACGACATCACATATTAGATAAAGACCATTCTGATACCACTTGCTGGTCGTCGGGGCGCGTCCGCAGCGTAAGTGTGAAGGCGCATGGCCTTTCAAAAAGTAAACTTTTAATAAAAATTGAATCTTTTAATAAAATAAAACTTGCGCAACACCACAATAACCAAATATAAAATTTTATTGAAAACTCTTTTTCAATCACTCAGGATACATTATATATTTATAAGTTAAATCTACAACATAGAAAGTTAGGAATCATATACCTCTTGTAATCTATATCAGCTGTCCTTGCAAAAACATCAAGATAGAATGAAAAAGACAATATACAGGATGGCTAGATTATAAAATTTATTTACAGAGCATTCTCATGTAGTCCACTGGCATAATCAAGTCATGTAGTTCTGTCTTCTAATTATTGGTTCGTAAATTAAAACTGATCAAATTTACCATTTTACGCTTCTAATTACCTCTTGATCCTTAAGTATCATTAATCTACTAGTGAATGACTAATTTATATTCTTAGTATAAATTTGAGCTCAATAACCATTCAGTTCCAGAATTAACACTTAAGGGAATCAATATACAATATGGTAAGAAATCTTAGATTCTAAATCTTATAAGATCATGTCCCCAACCATCTGCATCACTAAATATCCAAAACAAAAGTCACTAGCCTAATTAACAAACAAACATTAATGAGTGAATCAAAAGATCTGATAGACATGCATAGGAGTTCATGATTACTTAGGATTCAGACTAATCTACATATGGTCATCGATGATGTATATTAAAATCTTTATAATAAACGGCACGTTAATAAAGATATTAATTCGCATCAGTACTGTCATATATAATCTTATTATATAAAGTACATTCACTACGATGTCTATCCACATCAATGATCCAGATCTAGATCACACACATTCATAATGCTTAGTGAACCGTACTAGCAACCATTCATTGAAGATTACATACTTGAATATGTTGCTGACAATTTTATTCATTATCTATGATATTAATCCTCTCATACTAATACAAGATCATAGTCTCTTAATGAATATGGAATTTTTAGATACTTATATAAATCATTCAACATAATTTAAAAAATAAATATAAGAAAAATGTAATCCTTTTTAATTTTTATATCAAAATGTCAATGCACATGCTTTGAGGGCATAACACCCAATAGGAAGATGACTCGATCAACTTTCGTCAAGCCATTAAAAGTTCTAACTTTCAGAAGTGGATCACTGCCATGAATGAGGAGATTAAGTCCATGAAGTACGATGATCTGTTGGTTCTTCTCCAATTTCCAGAGGGTGGGAAACTCATTGGTTGCGAATGGATATTCAAAACCAATAGGGATTCAAAATGTAATTTTAAAAGGTACAAATTCATCTTCTCACAAAGGGCTTTATACAGAAAGAAGGCATCGACAATAAAGATATTTTCTCTATGGTTTCTTTGGAAGACTCTTTTAGGATTATAATGGCATTGGTGGTGCATTTCAATCTTGAGTTACATCAGATGGATGTGAAGAGGACCTTTCTCAATGGTAACATTGATGAGAAGATTTGCACAAGAAAATTTTATGTTGGGAGACCTAAAGTATATGGTTTGCAAGCTTAATAAATCTTACTATGGACTCAAACAACCATCTCCACAATGGTATTTCAAGTTTCATCAAGTGATCATCTCATTCAGTTTTGAGATGAATTGGGTCAATGATTGTATATATCATAAGTTTTGTGGGAGCAAACATATTTTTCAGGTTTAATATGTCGATGAAATCTTGCTTGCCAGCAATGATATAGGATTATTGCAATAAAACTAAGATATTTCTAGCTAAGAATTTTGAGATGAGAGATCTTGGTAGCGCCTTTTTATATTAGGAATCCAATACACTAAAATTGGATATTCTTAGATTATCATAAACGAGCTATATTGAAAAAGTTCTCAAAAGGTATGACATTCAAGACTGCAAACCAGGTAATACCATTGTAACTAAGAGAGACAAGTTTAGTCTTAATCAGTGCCCTAAAAATGATTTTGAGGAAAAGAAAATGTTGAAAACACCATATTGCCTTAGTAGTAGAGAGTCTGATGTATGCTCAAGATTGTACATGTCTAGATATTACATACGTGACTTGGATGTTGAGCATATATTTAAGCAATCTAGGCATAGACTATTGAAAAATAGCTAAACGAATCTTACGGTACTTAAAGAGAACCTAAGACTACATGCTCATTTACTCGGAGATTGATATCGTTGGGTATACTAAATCTGAATTTATTGGATGACAAGATAGTATGAAATCTACGTCGAACTATATCTATTAGCTAGCTAGAAATGTTGTCTCCTAGAAGAGTGCTAAAGAGTCACTTATAACCTCTTCTATCATGGCAACAGAGTTCATAGCATGTTATGAGCCGTCCAAACACGAGATGTGGTTATAGAATTTTATCACAGGAGGTCAGTATTGAGAGACCACTCAATTTATTTTTTCACAATAAGTCAGTAGTTTTGTATTCAAATTACAACAAGAGCTCGACAAATTTGAAGTATATAGACATTAAGTTTCAGTTTGTTACGGAAAGAGTTCAGAGTGGACAGTTGTCATAGAGCACATCGAAACAAACTCCTTTATTATAGATTTGCTTAGTAAGGGATTACCATCCAATGTGTTTCATGAGCACACTGCTCGTATGGGTGTCATATCGATTGATGATATTCAATTTTAGTGGGAGCTTATACTTTTAGATTCTCTTATGATATATACATACTTTCACTTATTTTGGATTATGGATACTTTGAGGTTATTTCCTATAGAAATAAAGTTTTAGTTTATTCACACACTAATTTTTTGTATGGTCTGATATTACTAAGGTTTACAGTGGACCAGTTGAAAATCGATATGTTAAGATCACATTATAAGAAACGTTCATGTTACACATCCACACATAATCCATGTCATTTGATTGTATTGACATATGTGACCATTGATGGGTTGAGTTATGATTGATGCAACGAATGTCGCTTTAATCCTATGTAGGTATGATTGATGGACTGGATTGGTTATAGAATCATTTCCTTAATGATAATAAAGTTGAGCTCGTTCAGGTATTTTGTAAATCATAATTATAAGGTTGCACCAAGTAGGAGATTATTTGATCTTTAATCCAACAATGGGCTATGCGTTATACATTGTCAAATAAGGTAAATCCCAATAAAAAGTGATTTGTTAAGGTTTGGGTAATTTGGACTTTACTGTATCTGATAGGGTGTGTGTCTTTGATATGTAAAGACTTAAGGATATTTCTATTATTATGATGAACTAAAATAGAAATACTTGAAAGATAACAAAGATATTTTTATGTATAATGGTTATGGTCCTCAGATCGCACGATTAAGAAAAACATTATATTCTCTTTATATATAGTGCCCATGAATGCTTCTGTTAAGGCATTTTTAATGATTATGATACACATGTGATTTTTATTTCTCCCACATTTTCATATCTCTCTTGTGGTCAGAGGCATTCTTATCCATAAGAGGTAAGGGATAATCAATCTTTACACAAGGTTGAGGTCCATGACTCAAAGAACTATCAAGAAGTTCTCTTTCCAGGACTTGATGTTTTAGCCATTCAGTACTGAAATTGAATTGATGCAGGCAATAATATTAGTAGGAGTAATAGCTTGAAAGAGAATAACTAACCAACCTACAAGCTCACATAAATCCCAAAACAATAATAACTTCAAACAAAGTTAAACCTCATATCAAGACACCAGGCACTCCAACAATATTTAGACTTTGACCAAAGTATTAACTTATAAGTGATGTCTTGGTCTAGTAATCAAACAATGATGATAAGAACACATCGAGTAAGAAATCTTCCTTTAGGACGATTTGTTGCTCATGTAAACTTAATAATCATCGTGCATTTATATCAATGATGCACATGTAATTCTGTCAAATATTTACCTTCTTTTGTGTCGGTTAATATTCACATAAGTTACCTATACATAACCATTTATATTTTAAGACAAAATTAATTTTCAGAAGAGATGCTACTTTGGAGACATGTTGCTTCAATTAACTCATCTCAAAATATACATAACATATCGGTGTTCGAATTTAAAATTATATGATAATTCATCTTTAAATTAATTGATAAAAATTAATTTTATGATCTCTAAAACTAATTGACTTGTAAAATTAATTTTATTAACAATCCTTAAAATTATTTTAATCAAACTAAAAATTAATTCAATTAAATGCTTAAAAACATTGTTGTGTTGCGGGCTAAAGCTCGTAGCTATTTCTTATTGTTGCCGCCCTAGGCCCACGGCCTAGAAGGGGATTGGGTGGCCAAAGTCGGCAGCCTTGCCTCCCCTTTCCTTTTTTTATTTCAACTGCTATGGGCTAAAGCCCACAGCTTTCATGCAATCACGGGCCTAGGGATCGTGACTCGAATGGTTGAAACCTTAAAGATTCAACCTTCTGATCACCTTGGTGGTGTCGCGGCCAGCTGCCTGATCGTTACGGCCTCTCGCTGGCTCGGCAAGCCCACCACGTCCATCGCCCTATCATCGGCGGTGGTGAGAACGTTTTATTATTATTATTTGTTAAGAACAAAAATATTAAAAGTAACACTTTATTCTATAATCTTTATATTACCCAAAAAATTAGCATTATTTGAATCCAATAACACCAGAATATATTCGTAGATATATATAATCATGGATTTGAATAAAAATATAATTCTCAATGATTCAACATGAATAGCTTTAATACCACTTGTTAGAAAAAAATCCTCTATAGGAATAAACCATTTCTTAAAATTCTAAAAACTCATATTGAAACACCAAGAATCAAATAACAAAATAAGTAAAAGCATAAATGAATACATGACGATAGAACGCGTTATAGAGCCAAGTAGTTGGCCCTCCAGTTCTACGTGATTCTCTAAGAGATCATCCATTTTGTTCAAGTCTCTTTGTTTTCTCTTCAACGATGGGATATTAAAGAAAATATAATGTTTTCATTAAGCGTGTGATATCAGGGCCATAACCAGTGTACAAAGATAACATCTATGTTATCTTTGGGTATTTATAATTTAGCTCATAAAAAAATAGAAATCACCCAAAAGTCTCTACTCATCAAAGTCGCACACCCTATCAGATAAAACAAAGCCCAAATGACTCAAACCTTAGTAAATCACTTTTGATTGGGCTTAACCTTATTTGACACTCTGCACCAAATAATAATTCACATATAAGCCACATGTTGGATTAAAGATCCAACATAGACGTGTCACGTTTCAATGTTCATTTAATTGTCAATTTTTCAGTTAAGTAATTTAAAATATTTTTTAAGGAAACGCAGGCACCCCCTAAGGTTTGCTTAAAAGACACGCACACCCTTTTTAGTTTCAAAAAATACAAAAAAATCCAATCTGTTACAAATAGTTTAATTTTAGGAGGAAATGACCAAAATATTCTTAGATGTTTTACCCATTTCCAAAGACCCAAACTCAACCCAAATTTTTGAATAACCTATTTACTCTACCTTTCCCTGTTTTATCTTGACTCCAAAATGCCCTGAAAATGAAATCTTTTAGGAAGCAAGGGGAAGAGAGGGCAAGTTGACTCTGATGACAAAGAAGATATTGAACAAAGTTGTGAAGGATGAGAGGTTTTGTCATGCACTTCCTACAAGTAAGGATAAGTTTGGGGTCATCGATGGCGTTACTCATTTTGTGGCAAATCTCAACACACGATCATGTGACTGCAATTTTTGGAAAGTTGTCGGTTTACCTTGCAAGCACGTGATAGCATCAATAAGATTCAAACGAGAATCTGTTGAACATTATGTTCACAAGTGTTATTCCATCTAAACCTATCTAAAGGCTTATGCTCACATCATTCATCCAATGCCTGACTTGGACTCCTTGTCTAGTGTAGAGGATATGGGTTCACTACCCTTGAGATGATTGCCTGGTAGACCTAAAAGAAATAGGAGGTGAGAAGTAGTCGAACCACAACCTGGTAATGTTAGAAAACATTCAAGCACATTGAGATGTGCTAATTGCAATAAGTTCAAACACAATAAAAGGGGTTGCCAACGTGCTCCAGTGAATATCAGGGTGCGACCCAAGTGCTACTACTAGATCTGAAGGTATCTCATGAAGGCTAAATGCTTCCACTAGATCTACACCTATTGTCGGCACTGCAAAAGAGAGAGCTAGAGCAAAGATGGAGGCTAGAGACTAAAGAAGGCATGAATTCTTACTTTGAGAGCTAGAGTAGAAAGAATTTCATTCTGACTTATTTAATGCTTAAGACTTATATACCTTGTATAGATTTAACCAAACAATGAAAAATAAATAAAACACATGCAGGTAAATACTGACTCAACAAGAAAATAGCCCTGCTTTAAGATCAATACTTGATGATTGAGTTTTCTAAATGAATTTTATGGTTATGAGTCCTCTTGAATGGGTATGTTATTCTTGTTGTGGAGAAGAATAACATACCCATTCAAGAGGGATGGGCAAGTTCAAGTCAAAGATAGATGATAGATCATACTCTGGTTGTTTTTGCGGATTTTGTAATTCTATAAAGATGTGATCCTTCAACACTCTAGTTATTTTTTATGGATTTGGTAATTATGGAAGAGAAATCGTGCATTGAATAGATGTGACTGTTATGGAGATAGCGTCAGAACAAAACCTGTCAGATCCTTTTACAAATACACGTCCTGCGAAGTCATTTGAGAGTCACGTGTGTCAAATGAGATTGAGAGAAATGTCACATTTACTTTAGGGCAAGTAGGAGATTCTTGGGGGTTATGCTCTCAAGGCATGTGTATTGACATTTTGATATGAAATTTAATGAGGATTACATTTTTCTTATAATTGTTCATTTAAATTATTGTTGAATAATTTATATAAATATCTAAAAATTTCACATTCATTAATGAGACTATGACCTTATATTAGTAAGAGAGAATTAAGATCATAAATAATGAATAAAATTATCAGTAACATATTAAAGTATGAAATCTTTAATGAATTGTTGCCAGTACGGTTCCCTAAGTATTATGAATCTGTGCGATCTAGATCCAGATCATTGATGTATATAGACATCTTACTGAATATATTTTATATAATGAGATAATATATTACTAAACTGATGTGAATTAATATCTTTATCAATGTGTCATTTATCATAAAAATTTTATACACATCAATTTGATGACCATATGTAGATCAGTCTGAATCCTAAGTAGTCATGAATTCTTATGAATAATTATTGGATCTTTTCACTCACTCGTTAAGATTTGTTTATAAAACATGTGCGTGACTTTTAGTTTGGAGATTCAATGATGTGCATGGCTGGGAACATGATCTTGCAAGAATTATAATCCAAGCTTTCCTAACAGATCATATATTAGTTTCTTTAAGTGTTAATTCTGAAACTGAATGGTTATTGAGCTCAAATTTATAATAAGATTATAAATTAGCCGTTCACTAGTGGATTAATGGTACTTAAGAATGAAGAGGTATTTAGAAGGATAAATGGTAATTTTAACTAGCTCTAATTTGTGAACCAATAATTGGATGATATAACTACATGAAATGATTACATTAGTGGACTACATGAGAATACCGTATAAATACATTCTATAATCACTAAGAGTTCAATTTCAATATTTATAATGGAGTAATAATGAAATTAATAAATAAGATTATCTAATTAAAGAGTTTAATTAATAATCTAGTTTATTAGAGCTTAGAATTATAGGTCCATGGTTTCCAAGGCACCTCTATACTACGCAGTCTAGGGTGTGAATATTTCAGGACACGAGAAAATGAATGACTTGCGAATGAATTTTTATTCTGGGGTAACTACATAATTATGAGATAATTATGTGTGATTAATTAATTATGATTTAATTAATTGAATTATTTATATATATAGATATAATTTTTGAAAATTAGATATAATTTTTGAAAATTATATATATAAATAATTATCGATTATTTTTTCAATTATCTATAAGTGAGACAGAATGTCTACTTTATGAAATTAGATAATTAAATTATTATTAGATAATAATTTGAATCAACGAAATCTGTTATTTGTGAAATAACATATAATTTAGTCGATATGGATAATCAGATATGTTAATTTTGAATTAACTTATATCTAGATATTTATCTGATTAAAATAAATATTTAATTTACAGTAATTATCACGTGTTGATCAATGATTGAGAATGATAGATCAACATGTACTGATGTAGTGCCACGTGGCACTACAGTAGTAGGCGTGTAACATTGCAGCGTCGTGAGGCATTGTGATGGTTCACGCCAACTGCAGTGCAATATGGCATTGTAGTTGTGCACCATTATACAATGGGTCTTACTGTATTGGGCAATTTGATACTAAATATTAATTTTTAATTATCCATAAATATTTGATACACCATTATATAGAAAATATACATATATTATTCTAATAGCCTTAGTTGATGAAGATATTCATCACTTCATCAATCAAGGATTTAATGGAGAACATAGTTAGTGTCAGAATGAATTTTCTCTGTGATCAAAAGTTAATCAAATCTCTAAAAAATAATCATCACGTTCTTTTAGAAAATCATATCACTAAAGTACTTATCAGTAAATCTCTATATCTCGTGTGTTGAGTACATCTAAAGACAGAAAAAGTGTCTTGTAATATTCTACATGCTCACACATGTCCTAGTGCGTCGAGTATTGACATAGTGAAACCCTCTCCCACATTTTCTATCTATCCTTAGAAGTAGGGCGAGTGTCCTCCCTAATTCAACGATTAGAATAATGGAGAAGGGAGAGATCTTCAAAAAAACCTATACTCCCACTTCCCTTTATTTGAGATTTCCAAAAGGTGAGATTTCGCAACAGGGTAGGCCCTAAAGAGTGAGCGCTCACTCTTTCTTTATGGGGAGAACTGCAGAACTGCATCTATTCAAAGGAAATGTTTTGGCCTGCTGGAGAGGCATCTTACTTTCCTACAGACTGAATCACTTGAATTAGTTGAAGGAGGTTTCTATAGGAAGATTTGTGACTCAGCGTCGGGGCGGGCGGGGGTTCATGTTGAGTGGGCATGAACAGTAACCAAACAAACAAAAGTTGGCAGCGGAGCCTGTGAGGATCGATCAGTTTTGGAAAGACACTTGACATAGACGACAAGAGGTATATGATTCTCAACCTTGTATGTTGTAGATTTAATGTATAAATATATAATTGATCCTGATTGATTGAAAAAAAAATTTCAATAAAAAAATTTATTTGGTCATCGTAGTGTTGCGCAAGTTTTGTTTTATTAAAAGATTTGATATTTATTAAAAATTTAATTTTTTAAATGGCCACACACCACACACTTTCATCGAACATGCGCCGCGATGATCAATAAGTGGTATCAGAACGGACTTTATATGTTTATATGTTAAATGTTATGTGGGTTTTCTTGCATTATTATTATAATATGAGATATATATGAAAGAATGGATAATTATGCTTTTTGAGTGTTTGGAAAACAATGGATCGTTAATTATATATTGATTATTGGGTTAGACTTTGTTCTTTTAATCTTTTCTTAGATCTTGTGTTAGCCATTTTGGGGCGTAGGAATTTTCATAATTTTATTTTGAATATTTATTGATCGCAAGAAGATGAAGAATGCACGAGACGAACGATAGAGGAAAAAGAAAAGAAATATGAATTCTTTTAGAATTACGACGTCAGCACTGGAAATTAGATTTCTGGCACTGGTGCCGCTGATTAATTATTATTGTAAATGTCACCGAAATTTACTATTCTGGCGACATCGCCAGACAATCGGCGGCGACTGTGGCTGGCGAGCGATGATGGGTGGCTGTAGGAGAGCCCTATCATTGGTGGCAACGTTGTCACATTTGAGGAAGTTTCACAGTAACCTTGATATCAACTAACATTATCACTATAGAGTTTTATGATAATCCTAAGTATATAAATTATGCTTTTAAATTTTGAAATTAATATTTAATTTTTAATTTTATGAAAATTAGAAATCAATAGGTTGATTGAGTTTGACCCAAGTTTAGCCAAATCAAATAAAGTATTTATTTGACTAAGGCAAGTCAAATATTTTTAAAAGGATAATTATAGAAATTAATTTTAATTAAGAAAAATAGTTTTTCCTAATTAAATAGGATCTTGTTGAAAGCTTGAAGATTATAAAGATGGACATCATGTGGAGAAAGCAATATTTGGGAAATATGTATTCTTTGAAATCCCCTTTGTAATTTTATTTCTTTATTTCGAGGGTTGTATTTTAGAAATACCCAATAGTCACTCGGTCCATTATTATTTTATTTAATTATTAAATAATTGTTTAAATGTTATGTTTGATAACATGTCCATACGTTAGTCGATCACATATCATGCATGAAAATCACACACAGTTTCATTTGATGATACATCTCATCACTAAAAACATGATTTATTAGGATTGTCCTAATATATTTATATGTATTGTTTATGAAATCAATTGCATGTAAACTTGCTAGGTTTTAATTAGTTAAAACATATTAATCACAACACACTAAGTGCCATAATAACCTTTAGGATATCTGACTTTAGTAAATGTGTTTTATTAAAGTTTGATAAATTTAATTAATTAGTTAATGTAAGTTCTCATAATTATGATTTAGGCGCTTGAGAAGGTTAAATGATCTTAGACCAATGAAATTGACATAATTGATTATTAAATATTCATTTGATGATTATTTTAAACAATGATTAATTTAAAATTAATTAATTAGTTAAAATGAAAACACAATCCTAAAATAGTGAGTGGGAGAAGGTTGACATGTCAATGTAACATATGGTCTCTATCATTAGCATAACACCATAATGTGCAGTAAGGGTCTCAAGATGATTTTGTTTTCATCCACCTAAGGAAGGTTTCGAGCTGTACCAATACCAAGGTTGGACTTCTTAAGAAGATATAAGAAAGTGATATAGTTTAGTTTTGACCGACCCTAAGGTGACATATTCTAAATGAAATCATGGAATCTGAAATGATGAGTTACACTGACAAAGTCACAATTAAGTTTTCATATGAATAGTTGTGACTTGACTGAACAAGCGATATCTTATTGTTAAAAGAGAAAATATGAGATATTTTAAGTTTTAATTAATAAGGATGAGAATGTCTCATAGATAGTCTGATGTTAATATGACTGACCCTAAGACATCACATTAATATTTGGGATTGTTTTATAGTGATTAGTTATTGTTAAATTTGTATGTTTATTATGTTGCATTCATCAATCACGTTTACTTTTTGAATTCTAGATATTTATCAATTATTTTGAATCTTGTATGTTTTAAATTTCAGTCATTATTATATGTTTATCATGGGCAACGTTGTTACTGTATTATCCACTCTTGAGAAATTGAATGGTGATAATTTCGTAAATTGAAAATCAAATATGAACTTAATACTGATTTGTGAGAACCATAAGTTCGTTCTACTGAGAACTGTCCTGAGGAGCCCGCTGCTAATGCTCCTAATAATGTTAGGGACAAATATGATGTTTTGATCATATCAAACAACAAGGAAAAGTGCTACATGCTTGTGAGCATGAATGATATTATGAGAACCAAGCATGAAAGCATGGAGACTACCTATGAGATTATGGAATCTCTACATGCAATGTTTGAGCAGCAGTCTGGTCAAAGTCTTCATAAGGCGACTGTGAGCTATATGGAGACTAAGATGAAAAAGGATACTTCTGTGCATGAACATGTTTTGATCATGATCAACATAATGCATAAGGCATAAGTACATGGGGGCGACCATTGACGAGCCGACTCAAGTTAACATTATACTTGAGTCGCTCACATTTTCTACATTCACGACCAACTATGTTATGAACAAGTTTCAATTCAACATGATGCAATTGTGAATGAATTGTAGACTTTTGAGTCATTCAACCTAAGAATGACCAAAGCAGGCGAAGCAAATGTTGTTGAGTAAAAACATTCTTCCAATATTCTTAAGAATAAGAAAAGGAAGAAGAACAATGGTAAGGACTAAGGTAAGAACTAGAAATGGAAGAAAACCAAGATATCGCCAAAAGCCAAGAAGAACAAGAAACACAAAAATCCCAAGGGAAAATGTTTCCACTGTGGGGTTGAAGGTCATTGGAAGAGAAACTGCAACAAGTATCTCTTCGAGCTGAAAAAGAAAGGTAAATATGATTTACTTGTACTTGAAGCTTGCTTAGTGGAATTTGATTTGTCATCCTGGATACTTGATTTAGAAGCCACTAATCATGTATGTTCTTCTTTGTAGATACTTGATTCATCAAGGGAGATGGCTAAAGGAGAGGTCGTTTTGAGAGTTAGTAGTGGTGCGCTCGTGTCAGCAAAAGCATTAAGGACAGTCCGTTTACTTTTTGGATATAATTATTTGGTTTGAACAATGTTTATTATATTATTGGTTTTTTGAGAAATTTGATTTCTGTTTTTTTACAAAAATAGTTATTCAAAGTTTCTTTTATTTAGTAAATAATTTATAATTTCTAAGAATGAATCGATATTTGTCATGCTAAAATTATAAACGGAATGTATGTTCTTAAACTATCTGAACGCGCATTAAATAATTTTGAATTATTTAAAATAGTAAAACCTAAATGTAATAAACAAGTAAAAGTTTCTCATGATGATGATAACACATATCTTTGGCATCTTATATGAACATATTGATCTAGATAGGTTAAACAGGTTAACAAAACATGGTGCTTTAAGAAAACTAAAACATAGAACTCTTCATGTTTGTGAATCTTGTCTATAGGGTAAAATGACCAAGAGACCTTTCACAGAAAAGGGTCAAAGAGCCAATGAACCACTTGAGTTAGTACATAGTGATGTTTATGGACCGATCAATGTACAAGCTAGATGTGAGTATGAGTATTTTGTCACTTCCATTGGTGACTACTCAAAGATTTGGTTACAATTATCTAATGCATACAAAGTCTGAAAGTTTTGGAAAGTTTAAAGACTTCAAGGCTAAAGGTGAAAAGAAATTTGGTAAATCATTGAAAATACTTCGATCTGATTGAGGTGGTGAATACTTGGATTTAGAATTCAATGATTATTTGATGGAGTGTGGAATCTTATTCCAACTCACAACACCTGGAACACCACAGCAAAATGGTGTTGCAGAAACGAGAAACTGAACCTTATTGGATATGATTAGGTCGATACTAAGCTACTCATCGCTGTCACTTACATTTTGGAGATATGCTTTACACACGGCAACATACATTTTGAATGTAGTGCACTCTGAGTCTGTAAGCAAGACGCCTTTAGAGTTATGTAATGGCTTCAACCTAGTTTGCGTCCTTTTTGTACTTAGGGTTGTCCAACTCACATTCATTGACCCAAGACAAAAAATTTAGACTCAATATCTGAAGTATGCATATTCGTAGGCTATGTTCCAGAGACTAGAGGTGGGTACTTTTATAGTTTTAACGATCAAAAGGTGTTTGTGTCGACAATGCAACATTCCTTGAGCATGACTATATGCAAAACTACAAACCTTGTAGCAAAGTAGTTCTCAATGAATTAGTGACTGATGAGATCATACCACCTTCAATTTCTTTTGATAAATGAAGAACCAGAGAAACCACAATTCCTGCAAAGGAAACCCCAGCGCAACGTCGTGGTGGGAGGGTTGTGAGACAACCAGTTCGCTACGAACTAGAAGCACATGTCCTAGTGTCAGATACTAATAAGGACGATCCATTATTTTATGAAGAAGCAATTGATGATCCTAAAAAGGAGAAATGGTAAGATGCCATGAACCAGAAAATAGAATCTATGTTTTCCAATTCCGTCTAGAAACTTGTAGATCCACTTGAAGATGTCAGACCCATTGAATATAAATGAATCTTCAAGAAGAAAAGAGGTGTAGATGGAAAAGTAGAGACTTTCAATGCACGATTAGTAGCAAAGGGCTATACACAAAGGGAGGGAGTCAATTATGAAGAGACATTCTCCCCTATGATCATGTTCAAATCCATTCACATCCTTTTGTCCATAGTTGCTAGTTTTGACTATCAGATATGACAAATGGACGTCAAGACAGCTTTTCTGAATGGCTCATTTGAAAAAAACAGTTATATGATGCAACCAAAAAGGTTCGTACAAAATGGACAAGATCAGAAAGTATGCAAGTTGCTTAAATCCATTTATGAATTAAAGCAAGCATCTAGATCTTAGAATCTTACATTTGATAAGATTATAAAGTTTTATGGCTTCGAGCAAAATATTGACGAAACCTGTGTTTATAAATACATCAAAGATAAGATAGTGATTTTCTTAGTTCTTTATGTTGACGATATTCTACTAATTGGGAATGATGTAGAAACTTTGTCAATGATAAAGAAGTGGTTAGCTAAGAAATTCTAAATGAAGGATTTGGGAGAGGCGAACTATTATCTAGGCATCCAAATCCTAAGGGATAGAAAGAAAAAGCTCTTGGCACTTTCTCAGACATCATATATTGATAAAGTGTTGGAGATATTCTTTATGGAGAATACTAAGAAAGGTCAACTACTGACCAGACATGGAATTACTCTCTCCAAGGAACAATATCCTAAGACACCTCAGGAGAAAGAGAATATGATAAATGTTCCATATGTTTCAACAGTTAGAAGTCTCATGTATGACATGTTGTGTACGATACCCGACATCTGTTATGCTGTGAGAATTGTCAGTCATTATCAATCGAATCCAGGTTTGAAACACTGGATTGCAGTAAAATACATATTTAAGTATCTTAGGAGAACGAGAAACTACATGTTTGTATATTCAGGTGGATACCTGAACGCTACTAGATATACTGAT
This sequence comes from Datisca glomerata, assembly GCA_003255025.1. Lineage (NCBI taxonomy): Eukaryota > Viridiplantae > Streptophyta > Magnoliopsida > Cucurbitales > Datiscaceae > Datisca > Datisca glomerata. The sequence continues at coordinate 258,344 of QANY01008257.1, forward strand.
TCTGATTTTCAATCAAATAGAAATAGTCGAAAGGTCGACGTCTGTATCAGTATTCACCCTGGACGCAGGAGCTGTAGTCTTAAAAAATATTAAACAATCCAACATTGCAGATTCCACTATGGAAACCGAATATATAACGGCTGTAAAGCCGTGAAAGAAGCGGTATTACTCAGAAAGTTCTATACTGATAAGAAAATAATTTCATATTTGGACAAGCCACGGATCAACAGTGGGGCGGTAGCGAATTCCAAGGAACCGAGGAGTCACAAGAGGGGCAAGCACATAGAAATGTAATATCATCTTGTAAAAGAGATCGTGCATTGAGAGGATATGACTGTTATGAAGATAACGTCGGAAAAGAACCTGACTAATCTTTTTACAAAGACACTTCCTGCGAAGTTATTTGAGGGTCACGTGCGTAACATGAGATTGAGAGAAATGCCATATTTGCTTTAGGGAAGTGAGAGATTGTTGAAGGTAATGCCCTCAAAGCATAAGTATTGATATTTTGATATGAAATTTAATGAGTATTACATTTTTCTTATAATTATTCTTTAAATTATTGTTGAATAATTTATATAAATATATGAAAATTTCATATTCGTTAATGAAACTATGACCTTTATTAGTACGTGAGAATTAAGATCATAGATAATGAATAAAATTGACAGCAACATATTAAAATATGAAATCTTTAATGAATGGGTGCTAGTACGCTTCACTAAGCATTATAAATGCGTGCGATCTAGATTTGTATCATTAATGTATATAGACATTTTAGTGAAGATACTTTATATAATATGATTATATATGACTGGACCGATGTGAATTAATATATTTATCAACGTGTCATTTATCATAAAGATTTAATACACATTAATTCGATGATCATATATGTAGATCAGTCTGAATCTTGAGTAGCCATGAACTCCTATGCATGTCTACGGAATCTTCTGATTCACTCGTTAAGGTTTGTTTGTAAAACATGCTAGTGACTTTTATTTTAGAGAATTTAGTGACGTGGATGACTGAGAACATATTCTTGCAAGAATTGAAATCCAAGCTTTCCTAACAGATCGTATAGTAGTTCCCCTAAGTGTTAGTTCTGAAACTGAATGATTATTGAAGTCAAATTTATAATAAGATTATAAATTAGCCATTCACTAGTGGATTCATAGTACTTAAGGATCAAGAGGTATTTAGAGGGGTAATACAATAATTTTGACCAGCTCTAATTTATGAACTAATAATTGAAGAACAAAAATACATGAAATGATTATATTAGTGAACTACATAAGAATACTCTGTAAATACATTCTATAATTACTAAGAGTTCAATTTCATATGTATAGTAGAATAATAATAAAATTAATAAATAAGATTATTTAATTAAAGAGTTTAATTAATAATATGGTTTATTGGAGCTTAAGAATATAGGTCCATGATCCTTAAGTCACATCTATACTACGCAGTCTAGATTGTGAATATTTCAGGACATAAGAAAAGGATTGACTTGCAATTGAATTTTTATTCTGAAGCAAGTACATAATTATGTGTGATTAATTAATTAAGAATTAATTAATTAAATTATTTATATATATAAATTTAATTTTTAGAAATTATATATATAAATAATTAACGATTATTTTTCTAATTATCGATAAATGAGAGAAAATATCTAATTTATAAAATTAGATAATTAAGCAATTATTAGATAATAATTTGAATCAACCAAATCTGTTATTTGTGAAATAACAGATAATTTAGTTGATAGAAATAATCATATATGTTAATTTTGAATTAACTGATATTTAAATATCTATCTGATTAAAATAAACATTTACTTTGTAGTAATTGTCACGTGTCAATCAATGATTGAGAAACATTGATCACCATGGATTGTTATAGTGTCATGTGGCACTACAACAGTAGGCGTGTAACACTGCAGTGTCACACAACATTGCTGTGTGACATAACACAAAGTGTCATGAGGCACTATGATGGTTTACACCAATGGCACTGCTGTGTGGCACCTTAGTTGTGCACCATTATACAGTGAGTTCCACTGTATAGGATAATTTAAAATTAAATATTATTTTTTAGTTATCTCTAAATATCTGATACGCCATTATCTAAAAAATATACATATATTATTTTAATGACCTCAGTTGATGAAGAAGTTTATCAATTCATCAATCAAGAATTGAATGGAGAACACCGTTAGTGTGAAAGTAATTTTTCTCTGCGATTAAAAGTTGATCAAATTTTTAAAAGAATAATCATCGCGTTCTTTTAGAAAATCATCTTCCTAAAGTCATTCTTAGTAAATCTCTAGATCTCGTGTGTTGAGTACATCTAGAGATATAAAAAGTGGCTGATAATATTATACATATGCCACACGTCCTAGTGCGTTGAGCATTGACTTAAATTTTTTTGATGTGGATCTTAGAGTATACTATTCGTTGGAACGGTTTCGTGGGACGAAAGATCGATCGATTTCGCAAGGACGCTTGATATAGACTATAAGAGGTATATGATTCTTAAACTTGTATGTTATAAATTCAATGTATAAATATATAATAGATCCTGACTGATTGAAAAAGATTTTTTGATAAAAAGTTTTTATCGCGGCGTTGTGCAAGTTTGGTTTTATTAAAAGATTTGATCTTTATTAAAAATTTAATTTTTTAAATGGCCACGCAATACACGCTTTCACCGCACACGTGCTGCGACAACCAACACTATAAACTAAATTAATCACCATTACATAGTAAAACTACTTGGCACCTATGACAATAAGGCCTATAATTAGAATTACAAAAAACATAATGGAAACTTGGAAAAGAAATCTCATTTGTTTAAGTTCTTCCTTAAGGTCTTTTAATTCCTTGACTTCGGAGATATCATTGTCCTAGGCCTTGTTTTCAATAACAAAATCGTTTATTTCTTCGACCGGGTTACACCATCCATTAAACCCACTTATGTCGTCTTGACAACAATAATATAACATATGTTTATTTTATAAGACTTAGAAATCTTGACAGCAGTCTTTCTTCCACACCGACATCTTTTATTAAAATATCATAGTCCATCATGGACAAAGCCACGGACACACTTGAACTTGACATCTTCAATTACCTAAACATATAAAAAATAAGAGCACCTAATTTACAACACAAATCAATCATCAATTCTAAACAACCAACATACTACTTTTTCACTAACACAGAGCTACATTCCACTGTTTCACTAACACAGAGTTACAAATCATGCATTTCTGCTGCTCTGAAATCTGAATGGACAAGGGTTGCTATGTGCATATTTATATCCTTTTGCATTTTTGTAAGACATTGATGTGGTTTCAGCAAACAAAAGTTTCATTGACAACATATCAGAAATCGGTTCTTCATTGACAACACTCTGAAGCTTCATCAACCAGAAGTTTCAGCAAACGGAAATCAAACGCAATAATCACCAGATCGACTTACTAAATCATAATAATAGAGCAGAAAATAAGACCACAGATAAAAAATTTCAGCAAACAGAAATTTCAGAAAACAGAAAAATCATAACACAGAACCGAAAAAATTACCCAGACAGAACATAAATTTCAGAAAAAATATAAAAACTTACCCAAACAGAAAAACTCAAATCAGTGGAAAAACCTACCCAAATCGCAGAAAAACTTACCCAAATCGCGAATCGCGGAACTGGAATACTCACCCAAACTGTTTGTTCTTAGCGGTGGTGTTTCATGGTTGTGCTTCGCGGAGGTGCTTCGAGTGGTGCTTCACATCCTTCGCCGTTCTTCTTCTTTGCTTCGTCGTCTTTGCTCTTCGTGAGTTCCTCTCCTCTCCTTCGGGTTAAAGTGATGGGTTTGATACAAGCCAAATATCCGGATATAACCCGGAACCCATTAATAAAAAAATTAATTCAGAGTAGTATTAAAATAAATTTACCGCCATTAAAAAAAATAACGATTTTAAATTTTTTGGTCTATAAAATAAAATGTTAAAAGAAGTTTATATATATTTTGAAACTAGATGAGATATTATATTTTTTAGGTAAGAGAGTGTACTGTTTATTTTTTTTTTTATAGAAGATAAAGTATATGAGAAGTTTGTGTAATTTTAAATATAGAAGTGCGTGCTATTATAATTTAGATAAATTATAGGGATCTCAGTGTAATTTAAAAATTAAGCGTATGATTTTTTCGTAGAAAAAGCACATGATATTGGAGGGCCACCAAAAAAGGTGGAACAGTGGCTGGAAATAACGGCTAGTAAATTCATAGAAAGAGGAGTCTTCAAGTGCTTAATTTATCTGTGGAACTCTTCTTTTGGAGGCAAACTGTTATCTATCAGGAAAAGAGTAACTAGACCGAAAAGCAAAGGTGTTGCTCATATTTCAAGTGAAAATTTTCTCTACTTTGATTTTAGACTTGATTAAATTTTACTGACTAATTCTATGATAAACAAGTTATAGATCAAGATTTATTTGTTCAATTGATGTATCAATCATTTATAAATTTATTTTACTAAATATCAACATTTAAATTAATGACAGATCACATAAAATATAATATATAATTTAATTGGTCTATGATCATTCAAATTACATTTCGTATAAGTTAAAAGTTTGATTATTTTATTTGAGTCATGTGTTAAGAAACCATAACATTTTTTAACAAAGAACGCAACCGATCTCTCTCGACTCTTTCTTCGGGCGTGAGAGTGAGCAAACACCATTGAAATCAAACATGCAATGCGTGCGCTATACAACCACATTCCCGTAATTAACAATATACTACTTTCAGGTTACAGAGGTATAATTATCCGTAATTGTTGAGTTATCAAATTATAGCATAACTAGTCGATTCAATTTTTTAAATTTAACGACAATGATGACGCCACTAAATTTTTGAGAAAATAAAATATTGGCATATATCATTTCAACAAATTTTAAGATTTTAGTTAATTAAAATTTATTTTTCGAAATGATAAAATTTTTATGAGAAGTGAGAGAATTATGAGTTAAACAAACCATATCTTAGATATCGATATATGGCATTTATCATCTGTAAACAGATGAAATTTTGAAAAAAAAAAAGATACTTTGTCATGGTTGTCAAAGATTAGTTGAATATTGATTCAACTCTGTTTGTATGATACGGTCTAGTCAAGGAAGGGGGAAAAATAAAAATAACAAAAAAAAGGAAAGAATAGAAAAGGGTGGTCAGTAGGTCTATTATTCCCTTGAGTATTGTAAGTTATCAACAATTCCAGCCAAAACAATATCCAATCCCACCTGTTCCTCTACATGGGAACCTCTCACATGATGTAAAGAGAATGATTAGACAACACAACTATGTTTTTGAAGTTTCTTTCTTAAATGAGCAATTTTTTAGTGATGACATATACCTTTTCAAAATTCATAATCATGAAAATTTGAATATTTATATCTCCCTCGTCGGACATTATCTAGCATGAAAATTTGAATATTTATATAAAAAAAGCCAAGAAAGTTTTACTTTTGATCAAAAATGGTCCGTAGACTTTTTCCAACAATTATGCTGCTCAAATTTTATTTTAATCTCTCTTGGTCATTCCATCGTTCCCTTAGATAATCTTCCCTTAGTATATGTTTTACACGGCCACCGTTTGTTTACATATATCATGACATTTTTTTTTACTTCTAATTGTTTAAATTTTGTCTATTATCCATATGAGCAAATCATATCAAAATGTTGGAGTCACTAAATAGAAATGAAAGTAAAAGTTTATGGGTAAAAATAACTGAGTTTAATCATTTTAGTTCGTGTAAGCAAATTTTATTACATCAAATGGATTATAAACGTTAGTTCAAGTGGATGGATAACAAATTTTACTTCTACAGTTGTTAGATCAGCAACTAATGACAAAAGACAACAAAGCTTTGAGAAAAGCTATTTTCTATCTGTACTATACGAAGAAATACTAAAATATGATTTTGTCCTTTGTCATCTATCTTGATTCTAAATATATAATGGATTTGAAATACCAATTAACAAAGTCTGACAGTAGCAAAACTGCATATAATTAAGTCAATGTGTGATGACACCATCTGCTTATGTTTTATATATATATAAAATTGACTCTCGAAATATTATTAGCTCCACTAATTTGACTCTAACTTCATTGTACAAGTTTTTGGGTGTTATTTCAAACCATTTTGTAAACGTCAGAAAACTATCTATCACGAAATTCTTGAATAACCTTTATGAGTTGTTGACTTAAGTTCGAAATTTCGCTGTTAATATGCACTTATTAAACACTAATATGAAGTTAATTTATATTGCATATCCCATCAGTTTTAATATGCAGCAAACTCACTCGAAGATGGAATATGTGGGAATCCAAAATTTACTTGGGCCGAAGCCCAATACACAATATGTGATTATAGACAAGGCCTAGACCATTCTTAAATCAAGGCTCTTCTGTTTAGGCCAAGGTCCTAAGATTCGAGGTCCCTCCACCACTATAATTGAGGCTACCTTGGCCGAATACTATAAGAGAAACAAATCTATAGACGAATCTTCACGATTATAGAAATTTCATGAATAGTCTTCATTCCTTATTAGAATAGAGTAAAGTGTTACACTCAACACGGATGAACCATCATTTAGAAACCCTTATAAATAGATTGTGCCCCATTCGCTTAGGTATGCATTCTCTCATTGTTCAATGCATTCTCTAAAAATCCTCTATTAACTTGATCATCAGAGTGTATTAGGATGGGTACTCCACCAGTATCGAGTTCATACTTCGTCAACATTCTTTGCTTGCAGGTTATAAATTCATCATCAAATGACACATGGAAATACATTTGACTGTAGATTTTCGCATCTAGAGTTTTGATCAAGTTCACCCCGCTACTACCGTATGGTTAACAGCCGAGCTAATCCTGGACAAGACGACAATCGCGAAGATGTCTCCATAAAAATCTCGCCAGTAATCTGGTAGATATGATAGGAGGGCAGAATGTTGGACATACAGTTCGAGCGCTGAATGTAACGACATAACCACTCAAGAATGTGACTGATCTAGCTATCCTCCTATTACTAGAAAGAGTGGAATTCATGACCAAGGAAATCGTAGACCTCAAAAGAGGTCATGTAGATGACGAGAGGCCCAATAGGAGGCGAGAACGCTTACTTAGGAGTATACATATCTGGAGCTATGTTAGAATGAGAGGCGTAGCTACACCTGACATGAGATTGCTCACTTCGTGAAGGTAGGGACCATAGTCAAAGTGCATCTCACAGTCACCGCTCAATAGGACACATTGAGATGATGTCAGATGAGAAAAGGGAAATGGAAGGAGAGTCCCAACTTTCACAATATAAATCATATCATTTGTGTTGGTATAGAATAGTCGAGGATAAGGCCGAGAGTCGTAGTTCAGGGTTCATGCATGTGGATCGAGGATAAAATTGTTACACAAAACAACAGAAGGATGAGCTTGTTGAGCAGATAAATGACCTGCGTATAATGGTCGCCTGTCTAGACACCAAGGAAACTAGAAAGAGTAATGCCTCAGCCACAGTAGTGAGAGGTCTAATGCAGTCACCATTTGCGATAGAAATAACCTCCATGCCACCTCTAAAAAGGTTCACACTCACAAAGTTTGAAATGTTCAACATCTCTGACCATACTGACCACAGCTTGCTCTGCAAGCAGGTGATCTCAACGGTGTGTATTCCAAAGGACAAGTTAGAGGAGTTTACAAGGGGTCGTCATAACTGGTTTGGAAACCTAGAGCAACTCTCTTCATAGAACAGTTAGTAGTAAAAGGATGATTAAGGAAGCATGTGATCTCTTTACTATAGTCCAAAAGAGGGATGAATCCCTAAGGGATTACATCCACCAACTCAGCAATGAGAATATTAGGAAAATCTGATACGATGACAGAATAGTCGCGGCAACTTTTAGAAATGGGTTGATGGAAGGCACTGTTGTCTACAAGTATCAACACCATAAAAAGGTCGAATGTCTTGTTAGAATTCCTTAATAAGGCCAATGAATTTGTCATGCTAGACGAGGAGTAGTAGGGCACACAAAAATTACCCTCGGACCAGGAGATATAATAAAGGTAGGAGGGACAAGACAAATCATAGAAATGATAGGAAGCATTCATGAGAGAGTGTGAGTATTGCCGATACATTGGTGTGGGGGTTATCCCAGAAATCAATCCTACCACCTTTGTTTGTCATTCAGAAGGAACTCGTCCATCGCATTTAGGGTAAACATATCTTACCTCATCCTGTGCGCCTAAAAATGAAGATAGAGAAGTGAAAGGATTAGCACAAAAACTATGATTATGACAAGAACCACAACCACAGAATGAATGACTGCTAGAAGATGAAGCGTGAGATTGAGTCCCCAATAAACTAAGGTTTCTTAAACAAGTACATTGTAGAACAAGCAAACAAGTGTTTGAGGTTTGAAGATGAGAATAGAACCTAAGGGGATGGCATGGATATGAGAGGAGTACATGTGATCCACGAGGGATAATCAAGTGGGCGTAGAACTAACTCAACAAGAAGAGGGCATAGAAGAGTTTCACGTTTACTTGTATTTTCGTTGAGTATTATGCCTTAGATTGATCCTTGCTAAGTATTGGATTCATGGATGAGGATATAGTTAAAGTGCCTTATCGCATGACGATGCTCTAGTAATTTCCCTCGATGTGTCAAACCGTTAAGTCAAGCAAATAGTGGTTGACCCCAAAAGATCAACATACATTAATTTTCCCTCCCATTGAAAAAAATGAGAATGAAAGAGACGCACATTACCAAATGAAAGCTAGAGCTCATAAGATTCAACACCTCAATGAAGGTGAAGGTCAATAACCTTATGAAGGAGTTCCTAGTGGTTGGAGAAGACTTAACCTATAATATAATAAAATTTGAAGGTCCAAACTCTAGAGGGAATAATGGAGATTTATGGGGATAAAGCTATGGCTAGAAGCTACTACCTCACCGACATCAAACAAAAGGTGAGTCAAATAGTAATTACATAAGAGGGGCAGACCTCAGATCACCTACTATCGCAACAATCCATCCATTTGATCTCAAGAAGGTCAAAAACATAGGTTAGGACATCAAGGATCTACTGTAAAGGAATTGATCCTCTTCATGAAGGATAAACATCAGACCTTTTACATGGAGCATTTAATCTGTCAATAATAACACACAGGATGGAGGTAGACTTGACCCATAAATGGGTCAGATAGAAGAGGAGAAAGTTCACTCATAATAGGAATGAGATCATTAATGAGGAGGTCTAGAGATTATGGAATGTGTAGGTTCATCAGGGAAGTGCATTAGCCTGACTGGTTAGACAATATGGTGGTAGTCAGAGAAAAGAATGGGAAGTGGAGAGTATGCATAGGCTTTACCAATCTGAAGAAAGCATGCCCGAATGGTAGTTTTCATACCTTAAGATAGATCTGTTGGTGGACGATACGACCGAGCACGAGATGTTCAGCCTAATGGATACCTTCTTTGTATATAATTATCCAACCCGCTAAACAGGAGAAGACTTTATTTGTGTTGAACAGGGAACATAGTGCTACAAAGTGATGTCTTTAAGACTAAAAATACCATGCCACCTATCAACGTATGGTCAACAGAATGTCTTGGAAACACCTCGGGTGAACTATGGAGGTCTTCATTGATGACATGATAGTTAAGTAAGTATGCGCATAAGGTCACATATCAGACGTAAAGTAGTCTTTTTATTTATTGAATGAATATAATATAAAACTTGACCTTTCAAAATGCTCATGTGATTTTCATCATGAATGTTCCTCCAACATCTCTACAAAAGGTGAGGGATTAAGGCGAACCCCAACCAGATTAACGTGATATTAGAAATGGCCACTCCATGATTAATGAAGAAAGTTCAGACATTGAATGGCAGGTTAGCCCCATTAAGCAGGTTTATCTCGAGATTCTCAGACAAGTGTCTTCCTTTATTTGACATTTTGAAGGGCAGCAAAGTTTTAGATTGGATGACGGGTATGAAAAGCCATTTGAAAATCCTAAGAAGTACCTGATTGTGCCTCTCTTATTAAAACTCAAATAAGGTGAAACATTGTATCTGTATCTCACCATGCGACAACATGTAGTTATCTCGGTGTTGGTTTAAGAAGAAGGAAAGAATCAGTGGCGAGTATATTAAGTTAGCAAGATGCTCCAGAAGCTGAGAGAAAAAAATTCTCATATAAAAATAATGACTTTGGGGTTGGTAACATTCACAAGAAAGCATAAACATTATTTCTAAAGCCACATAATAGTGGTTAGAAACATTGTAACCACTCAGGTCATCTTTTACAAGTTGGAAATGTCTGGAAGATTAATAAAGCATGTCATAGAGCTGGGAGAATTCAACATCAGATATGAGCATCGTACTACAATTAAAGCATAAGCACTGTCAAAAGTTATGGTACAGATGACACCCACAAGTTGTTAGAATGCCGTAGCCACTCAGGGCCATCCTACATAAGTTTAAAATGTTTGGAAGATTGATGAAGTGGGCCGTTGAGATGGAGGATGGAGGATTTCAACAACATATATGAAAGCACATGCACCAAAAAACTTTATGGTGGAGATGGAACCCGCACCCTAGGAGGACCGACTGGTGGATCCCAATAGAGGCATATAGACTAAAGACTCGAATGAGAAACCCTCGAATGTCTATGGAAATGAGGAGAACTGTTCCGCTAGATTTCTTGCTTGAACCTTCACACTGTAGCAGGATTGACACTCTTGTTAAATTTATTTTTGAGGGAAGACCTTCTAAAGAACGTAAAGAAGCCAAGAAAACTTTAATGTATGTGACAAGATAGTAACACTGAATGAGATTTGTATAGAAATTCATATTTTGGACCGTAGGATACCTCTGCCCAATGGAGGCCCCCACGTATTAGCCGAGTTACACGAGGGGTAATGCGAGAATCACGTAGGAGGTGGGTCATCTGGAATGAGAGCCACAATGATAGGGTATTTATGGCCAATAATGGACTTAGACATTGTAGAGTATGTGACAATTTGCCGCAAACGCCAAAGATATGCTCCCATACCTAAACAACTGTAAAATAGTTCAAACATATTATCTTCCCATTGCCTTTTATGTAGTGGGGGATGAATATTGTGGAACCGATGCATTGGAACAGAGAAGGTTTCTCCTCATGATCACTACTCTTCTATAGATGGGCAAGAGCTGAGTCCATTGCATATATAAAGGAGAATGAACTCAAAGACTTTATCTGGAAAAAATATTATATGCATATTTAGAATTATGAAGGTAATAGTCATAGAAAATGGGCCATAGTTCTTATGAAGATTTGTAAAGGAATGGTGTGACGAGTTAGGTATCTAGCTCTTCTTCTCTATAGCTCGACACGCTCATGCAAACAAGCATGCCAAAGACTCCTATAAAAGCATACTGACCAGAACAGAGAAAAGGCTCAGCCACGCCAAAGGCAAATGGGTGGAAAAGTTACTCACAATATTATGGTCACAAAGGATGACAAAGTTAGTACCTATAGGTTAAACTCTTTATTCCCTTGTTTATGGAGCTGAAGACATGATAAGTGTTGAGATCAGGATGCCTATAGCATGGACACAACTCATAGAAGAAGGGAGCAATGGAAAGGTGATCACACAAGCACTAGATTCTTTGGGAGACAAGAGGACAATGGTGATGATATGACTAGAAGGCTATGCAAAAAAAAAAACATCTCAGTGAGTTAATAAATGGGTAAACATCTGCAAGTTTATAGTTTGAGACTTAGTCCTCCGAAGTGTGTACTAGAATACCCAGGATCATGGTGCATGAAAGGTCTGACCCGATTGGGAGATCCGTATATAATAGTACATTAACAAACATGGAACCTACATTCTTCATGATTTAGATGGAAAGTCAATGAATACAGTTGCAGTGCCATGAGCCTTAGAATGTATTTTCACCAGATAAATTTACTTTATCTTCAAGATGTATGTTTTCTTTTTCAATAATTTTTGGCCACGCTATTTGCTGTTATTAAAATTATCTAGTAGTGTTGAAGTAAAGACCTATTCGAAAGTAGTAAATAAAAAATAGTGTAAAACTACAAGTGGTGGCAATCGAGTCCATTAAATGCTTAGACGAAAGACCGTACATAAGGCTACGAACGATGCCTCCTAATCAATCGAGATGACTAGGGAAAAGACCCTGTATTGGGTAAGTGAACCATGACATTAATTCATGGCACCTGGGATAACTAGATTATCGAACCAAAGAACTCACCTTAGGCTATGATCGATGCCTTCTACTCACTCGAGACGATTAGGGGAAAGACCCTCCATAGTGAAAAAGGATCATGGCTGTAATTAGTGGTACCCGAGATCACAAGAAGCACAGATGAATAACCTCACCTAAGGTTGCGGTCGAGGCCTCTTACTCACTCGAGATGACTAGGGGAAAGACCATGTATAGGGCCAAACGACCACGATAGTAATTCGTAGCACTTAGATCTCGAGTTGCTCAGATGAATTACCTCGTCTATGGCTAGGATCAAGGCCTGATACTGACTCGAGATGACTAGGAGAAATATCTCGTACTGGGAAAAGGACTACATCAGTAATTGGCAGTACTCAAGATCACATGATGCTCAGACCAAAGACCTCACATAAAGCTGTGTCAGAGACCATTAGGTGTTTCGGTGAAGGACCTCGTTTGAAAGCCATTAATAAATCCTAATTCAGCCTGGGGTCATCAACACACGAGGTCATGGTAATTGCACATATAAATTAAAGTAAAATTATTCATTTAGTCAAAATTTGAAGGATAAAAGATGCAAGGTTTGAGAGTTAGAGTAATAAGATCATAATGTCCTAAAAGCATAAAGGTCAAATTTAGCCAAACATGGCAATGTAGGGCCAATCACTTAAATTCCTAGGAGACTATCAACATTACATCATCTACTTCAAGTTGCACAAGGCAGATGTCAGAGCCCTCGTGCTTCGGTCAGCCAAAGTAGACAATTTAGGATCGACACCATCCTTGTAGTACTCATTGGGCTAAGAAGCGTGAATGATCGCCATAGTGTCTCCTCAGCGTTGATGGAGGCAAGGCCAATCTCAGCATTAGCTTCCATGGAGGAAAGCACAGATTCCTCACGCGGTAGAACATCATCTATCTCCTCAGCATCATCCAATGACATAGGGCTCCATTAGCCAGAATGACCTTCCATAATGATAGTCTTCATCTCCCGACAACACTTTAGGAATCCCATGTTGTGTTCTGGTAAAAATCTCCTCCTGAGCCTTCTTTATTTCCTCATCAAAGAACTTACACGTCATCTTTAAAGACTCAAGCTTTGCCTTTCACTCGTTTAGGTCATGCTTGGTCAGCTTAAGGCTTCTCTCCCTAGAAGAGAGATTCAATTCGACCATAACGAGCTGTTCATGAAGCTCAACTACCTGCGCAAACTGAAGAAAAGGGGAAGGCTATAAAATTAATAAGAATATAACGAGGCATCACACACACAACTTACCCCAGATGGTCTGAACTACAGAATCCTCAACTGATTCCTCAATTGACTTGTCCTTTATTATATCTTGGTCATGAGGTGTTCAAAACCATTTGGTGACATCTAACAACAATAACATCATTATTTTGGAAAGTTGCATCCTAAGGAAGAGCCTAAGACTGAGGCTCCTTCTCAGGCGCCTCCAATGGACCCTCAGACAAAGGCTCGACCCAAGACATTTTCTTTGGATGACGAGGTTACCATGCTCTAAGTGAGGAAATGAGTGGGGGATTAGATGGGGAAAGAGACAACCTCAATTAGGGCTCCTCGAACATTAGTTAGGGCATGAACTTATATCCCTAGGCCCCATACCTGCTTCTTCAATTTCTTCATCCACCTCATTTCTTCCATAGACAAACCCTTCCACACTATGATAGCTCCCATACTGATTCATATCATAAGACTCGTATTCTTTTCTAAGGAGGTTAAGGGGTTTGTAATGATAAGCTCAGGTTCTGAGCTTTACAAAAAATTAAATAGTTGACCTAAGGAGATTTATATGATCAATTGTTCTAGAGACCTGTGTCTTTTAAGTTCTCCTTAGTTAAAATATGATCAATTCTCTTGTCAAGATATCTTTAGAGAATGCCCAGAGAGATCGAGATATACTTGATTCAAAGAGACAGTAGCTTGGACTCGGTAACTCCACAATGGAAGCTATCAATTAAAAAAAGAATACACACACATATGAGAACCTTCTTCTAGACTCTACTTATAATGGGAGTTTACGTAATAACAACAAGGGGAATCCAAACGTTCTACCAAAAAGAAGAGACTCCAAAACAATTCTATACTTATGGCCATAGCAGTCTGGTGTCCGAGAATAAGAAGTTCGAGGAGGATCGTCCAAGAATTTGGAAGAAGCTGACTCGAAACTATGTTATAAAATTTAAGGGCCAAACTTTTCAATTCTGGAAGAAATAATCTTAGTTCGAACTTCAAAGCATAATCGTAAAAACACACCCAACCCTCAGACCTTGAATTCAACCTCTTCAACTTAGTATGAAGGTGAAGCTCCAAGGAATTGAAAACCACGTACTCCACATGAAATGCTTCCAAATTTTCCTCGATAAGGATATGAGTAGGAACATCTAAGGAGTTAGGGCCTGTCCTAGATGAAGATCATACCTTGCCATTTCAAAAGTTAAGGAAACGAAGTGCCTTTCACCATTAAGGCCATTAGCCGATGAGGTCCTCCAGATTAGTAGGGATGAATCCCAACTCCTCAAGAGAACCACCCGAACATGACTGAGCAACCGAGGCCTCGGCTGAAATCGAGTCTGAGGATACACAGTCCAAGAACTCGCAGATGGTTTTAGGGAAACTGGACATTTTGAATCTCAAACGCAAAACACAAAAAATATGCACGTAAACAACTAGACAAGATCTAAGGGAAGTTACTTTGACTGGAATGTCATTGGAGATGTTTAGATAACAAGAACAGTAAAGGGAACAAATCAATTTAATGAAACCAACCCAACTCTAAGATTGCCAATAATATTCGAACACAGGAAGAAGAAAGTAATCAAAATAAATTTCAATGAAAGAAAATGATGGAATTGGATCAAGGAGAATGATGAAATCAATGAGAAATGTTTTAGTAATGGCAAAAGCGATGAAGTGCGAAGAAAAAGTTTGAAAATGAAAACTTGATGAAAAAGAAGGTGAATAGGAAAACTAAAAGAAAGCCTTTTGAATCTAACGGTCAACATCATTTCCTTAAGACCAACGGTCCAATAAAGTGTCTCTTTGGTTAATGTGCCGTTTTGATGACTTTCAATCACGTGGGATGAACACGTGGCACCTTAAAGGCCACGCGTATATAATTGGGAGTATAAAATTTACTTGGCTTGAAGTCCACTACCCAATATGTCACTGATAGGTAAGGCTCGAAAGGCCTTCATCAAGTCATAGCGTAGATCAGTTTTAAACCGAGGGTCCTCTGTTTAGGCCAAAGTCTAAACAACCGAGGTCCCTCTACCACTATGACTAAGATTATCTTGATGGTCGACGTCGATCCACTAGTTCAGCAGTGAATGGTAACTCTCTATATAGGGGAATACTAGCTAGCAAATCCCTCTATAACGAAGGTTCAAATATCATAAGAGGAACAAACCTATAGAAAGAATATGCAAGATTATGGAAACTCTAGTTTCCTTCCTTATTGGAACAAGCAAGGAAGCTACGATACATTGAACATGGACGGACCATCATTTAGAAACCCTTATAAATAAATGGTTCCCTTATTATCTCAAATATGCATTTGCTCGGTGTCCAATCAATTTTCTCAAAATACCCTACTGACTTGATCGTTGTGTGTACTATGTTAGACATCACACCGGTGTTGAGTTCATACTTTGTCAATCTTTTTTTCTTGCAGGTTAAAAGTTCATCATCAAGTGACGCGTCACAATACATTTGACAATAGATATTTGGAACATAAAAACCAAGTCATCGGTGCTTGTAAGTACGTCAAAATTAATGACATTTGTGTAGCAAGATATAATTAAAAGATTCCTCAAAGCATAGTAGAAAAATTAGCTAAAACTTTCACAATATGCGAGTTCGAGGGTGTTTTATATTTATCCAAAAAGAAAAACGTCATTTTCTTCCTAATGCTGCATTCTCTATGAAAAATTATCCAATACTTTATTCGATGCAAACTGTGTAACTATTTTTAAATTCTAAAATAATTGATCTCAATAACATATATATAAAATATTTTTAATACGTGCCAATTAAGAATTGTATTGAAATATACTCTATAATATTGACAGCTTTCTCCTATACTACCCAACACTCATGGGTTCAAGTAGTGAAACGATATCTTCTACTTTAAGACATACTTTTACGTTGATTGCATTTCTTCCCAAGTTGCACCCAGGACCCAGCTATGCACCAGCTAGGCTTTATAAGATTCACACATTTTACAAGAATTGCTGACGGTTTTCTTTATTAGAATTGCAGACGATTTTCTTTATTATGAACCGTTTATTCAAATCTCAATAATCTAAATTAATTTAAAAAGTTAAACTATTTCTTTTATTAATTTTTATTAACACTGGATTGGGGTGAATAGTTTCAATGTCAATAGCTCAGATCAAATGAAAATTAGAAGTTGATCCTTCTTCTAGACATACTAAAACCATAATGGCCTATTAATATTTTGTACAACAAAGATTTGCTGCTTTCTTCTGTCATATAGGATAGACCTTTTGAACTCAAACATGTTACTTGTATTTTATGTTAAAAAAGGATCATCATCATCATAGGTATTCCATTTTTGTACCTATTGACAACAAGAAAGTAGTATAATATGGTTGGTAGTTGATGTAAACAAATAGTGACCAATTTAATTATTAATTTTCTACATATATTTAGTTTCTAAT
Organism: Datisca glomerata; assembly: GCA_003255025.1. NCBI lineage: Eukaryota > Viridiplantae > Streptophyta > Magnoliopsida > Cucurbitales > Datiscaceae > Datisca > Datisca glomerata. Next base: position 275,350 of record QANY01008257.1, read on the forward strand.
GCACTATGATTAACATAGATAATTGAGTAATGGCACAAGCAATGATGAGGTGGACCTCATTATTATATATGATAAGTAAGGTTTAACTAATATTTATTATACCCTATATTAATCAATTGTATCTAAAATTATTAAAATTCCTAAACTATTTCTTAATCAATTGTATCTGAAATAAGTATAAGTCTTTATACTTTTTATAAAAAACAAAGAATTATAGATTAAACAAGACCCATTTGTATCTTATGAGCCACAAAAAAACGTAGTATCCGGCCAGCTGGAAGCAAACTCTTATTCTTAGCAATATATATTTTTGGGTCAAATTTTAGCAATATAATTTACATAATATATTGGGAAGTTTATGTATTAACTGATTTAATCCATCAATTTAAGAAGAGTAATTAGCTTTTAAAATTAATATAAATATCTTATCTTAAAGAAATGTTATAGCGTTATTGTTGAAGTTTGAACCATATCATCTACAATCAAGTTGATTTAACGATAAAACGGTCTAATACATACCTCACAGAAGATCAAAGTCTTTATGTAGTCCTTTGTTAAGAATAAATTTATTTGTCGTCTTTAGTATACTATGTGGTAAGCATAAGTTTTAGCTCGGACATCAAATCAACACTACAAATGTGGTGTACGTGACGAGAATATTGTGAGTTCATGAAATGGTATATCTACGTACTCATATTATGTACCATACCTCAAACTTAAAAGTTAAGTTGGATGGACGACTTCCAAACCATAAAAAGGTGCTATGGAAAAAATACATATCAAAGGAGAAAGAGAAACTATGTATAATAGAAAGAATAAACAATCACTTTATGCATAGTAATTTAGATGCAATAGTTTTTCTTTTGTCAAAAGATTTATAGATGCAGAACGTATACTGTTCTTTTATTACAACTGCTATTGGTATTGGAGATAATGTTACACGAACGGAATTACTTCATCTCCAGCCTAAGGGAGCTTGATCACAGACTTTGCTTACCCATCCTATCAACGCAACACAATGTTTTCTTACCTTTACAACTGTAATTTTGACTAGTAAGTTACGTTTACACTATGAAATTATCACTGTCTTGATGGATGGAGAAATCATCACTATATTACTCCATATAATATATATATATTGTCTCAATAGATAATTAAAAAACAAAACCATTGTTTGTTGCTTAACCTTAAATTGCAAATTCAGGAAAGGACACGGGATCAAACGTTCTGGCAAAGCTCATTTGTCCTCTATAGATGCAATCCATCTGTTCACTAGCTTCCCCACAACGTTACCACAATCAAAGAATTGCTATGATAATGTCACTATTTAACGACTCTGCTGGGAGTACTCTATCGTAAAGAGATTTAATGGCTGGAAGAGGAAGGAACGCATGAGCAAATTCTTCTCAGATAGGAGACAATCCAATCTACTAGGTGGGTGTCACGTGGAAGAAGAGAACACATAGGAGGAATAAATGGGTGGAGCTTAGCAGGATTATGCCGCCGCTGTCAGGGAGCTTTAAGGTATGAATATTGAGCTGCGAGCGTCCAAGATATGTGCCTTACTAAGCACCTTAACATCATGGATAACTTTGAGTGGTCCTTAGAATAACTAACTAGGGAATATTCTTCATGATGTAAAGAAAACGTAATATATCTTTGGTAAGGGTATGACTACACGGTTGCTTTGGAGAACAGGGTTTGCAGGTTGTGCGGGGGAGAGAAAGGGTCTGTGTGATTCTTTGTTAACTTTCTTATTGTAAAACTTACTTGATCATAGAAAATTAGCTCTCTAATGGCTAATGGCTGCTGGATGTAGACTCATTTATTGGTTAGCTGAACCAGGATAAAATCCAAGGTGTTCAACTTTTTCTTCTTTACTCTTCTTCCATATTTGTTTTCTGATTTACTATTCTATTGGTGTTTGTGAGTTTACTGAGTTTAGCTACTGATTTTAAGCCATTTACTAGCTGGTTTAGCATAAAAAAGTGGTATCCGAGCACGGGGTTCAATTCTTTCCTCTTTGAAAAAATTTGAGTTACTAAGGAGATCAGTTTACAAAGTGTTTGACTGAATTACAGATATAGCAACTTCAACTACTAAATAGGAGGTTGAGAGGTTTGATGGTTCAAATGACTTTACTGTGTGGAAAATGAAGATGCTTGCTCTGCTTGGTAATCTAGGACTAGATGAAGCCTTGGAAGGAGAGAGTAAAATACCTTCGACATACACAAAATAGAAGAAAATGGACATCATGAAAAGGGCTTACAATACCCTGATTCTCAGCCTCGGTGACATGATATTGAGAGAAGTGGATAAGATGAAATCTGCTACAGAGGTATGGCTAAAACATGAAAGTTTATTTATGACAAAGTCTCTGTCTAGCAGATTATATTTAAAAGGGGAGGTTCTTCACACTTATGATGTCTGAAGGGATGAATCTTCAAGAACATATTGATGAATTAAATAAGTTTTGTTTAGATCTCGAAAGCATACAAGTAGAGTGTGAAAATGAGGACAAGGCTCTAGTACTGCTTCATTCCCTTCCCAAATCTTATGAGAATTTTGTTAATATACTAAAACATGGTAGAGAAATTCTCTCCCTTGATGATGTAATTGGAGCACTGAACTCAAAGGATTTTCAAAGGAAATGTGAACAGAAAGATATGACAACTTATCAGTAAGAGGATGAACAAATAGAAAATTACAGAAATAGAGAGAAAAGTCTAGATCCAAGTCTAGATTAGGGCACTAGATAAAATACTATCATTGTCATGAAAAGGGCCAAATTAGGAGACTCTGTCGAAAGAGGAAGCAAAAGAACAAAGATAAAGAAGTTGATAGAGGTGATGCAGCAGTTATTGAAGAAGGTAATGAGAGTGCATGTGTGTTGGTAGTTGCTGCTAAGAACTCTAGCAAACAATGGATCTTAAATTCTAGTTGTTCATTCCACATGACCCCAACAAAGATTGGTTTAAGAATTATAAAGTCATAGATGGTGGTCAAGTATTGTTAGAGAATAAGCATGGTAGTAGGGATTGGAACAATCAGAATTAAAACTCATGATGTGAGGCTTTTACCAGATGTCAGACATGTACCTAAGCTGAAAAGAAACCTCATTTCACTTGGAGTATTTGATGAACTGGGTTACTCTTATAAGGCAGAAGGTGGAATTCTTAAGATCATGAAAGGTTCTCCAGTAATCATGAAGGGTATTAGAGAAAATGGATTGTATACCTTACTAGGTAGGATAGTGATTGGAGTAGCAACAACATCTATCATTGGTCTTGAAAAATCAAAAGTATGGCATTTGTGAATAGCACATGTCTCAGATAGAGGGCTATGTGAACTAGAAAAACACTTGTCAAGCAACACCCTCGCCATTTTCACCCCGAGGTGGAACTCCAAATCAAGTCTAAAATTTCAAAGCTCATAGAGACAAGATTTATCAAGCACCCCACGTGGTTAGCAAACATTGTTCCTGTAAAAAATAAAAATGGTCAAATCTGTTGTTATGTGGATTTTAGAGACTTGAACAAGACATGCCCCAAAGATGAGTTCCTTCTGCCTAATGTAGACACCTTGGTTGATGCTACAACAGAACATGAAATGTTCTCTTTCATGGATAGGTTTAGTGGATACAATCAAATCAAGATGGCGATCGGAGATGATGAGAAGACTGCCTTCAGGACACCGTTTGGAAACTTTTACTATGTGGTAATGCCTTTCGGACTGAAGAATGCGGGGGCTACTTACCAACAGGCCATGACAACAATTTTCCATGACATGATCCACGATTATGTTGAAGATTATATGGATGATCTGGTAGTTAAGTCAAAGAGTGAGGATTCTCATTCGAAGCACTTGAAGAGTGTCTTTGAATGGTGCAGGGCGTACAAACTTAAGATGAATCTGTTGAAATGCACTTTTAGTGTTTCATGGGGGGAGTTCTTAGGCTTTTGTGTGCACAAGCGGGGTATAGACATTGATCAATCCAAGGTAAAGGCTATCAGGGACATGCCCCCACCACGATTTGTGAAGGAATTAAAGGCATTCTTGAGGAAAGTATCCTACGTCCGCCAATTCATACCCGCCCTTGCCAAGTCCATAAGTGATATACAACCACTCTTGAAGGGAGATCACATCTTTTCATGGACACAAGAGCACCAACGGAAGTATGATGCCATAAAGGATGTGCTCCTCGCACCAGCCATCATGGTGCCACCGTGTAGTGACCTACCATTGCTGCTTTACATGATCTCAACCTCCAAGTCCATTGGAGCGTTGTTGGCACAAGAAAGGGAGGGGCAGTGCGCCCGATGTATTATTTGAGTAGGGTCCTAAGAGATGCTGAGCTTAGATATACACCTTGTAAAAAGCATTGTCTTGCTCTTGTATTTTCCATGCAAAAATTCCTTCACTACATGTTGGGTAATTGAGTTCATTTAATGACGACTTCCAATCCTATTCGTTTTCTCTTAACCAGGCCTGCATTGACCGGGAGACTAACCCGATGGAAAATGTTGCTGAGTGAGTTTGACATTACGCCCCTCACTCTGAAGGTGCAAAGGACTCAAGTGTTGGCTAACTTACTGGCCCAATTTCTGAGTGGTGAACCTGAACCCCTAGACGAGACCATACCTAGAGACCTACATGAAATCAATAGTTGTGAGGGTGCACCATGGGTTCTGACATTCGACTGGTCATCGACCCACTCTAAGGGTGGAGCAAGACTTGTCTTGGAGGATCCCTTGGGAAACATTTATTCATTGGTATACAAATTGACATTCCCATGTACAAAAAACGAAGCAGAGCATGAAGTTCATATATTGGGACTTCGATATGCAAAGGATAATGGTGCCACTACCATCAAGGTCAAAAGGGACTCCAACTTGATCATCAACCAAGTTAGAGGAGATTTTACCGTGAAGGAAGCTGCTCTCGCACAATATCGCTATGAGGTTTAAAAGCTTGTTGCCACATTTGATGATGTTATTTTTTAAGACACCTCTAGATCTAACAATCGCCATCCTAATCCAGTGGTTGAAGTCATTATTAAAGCCACGAACGTCGTAGCTGAAGGTAACACTAAGCCACCATCCCAAGATTGGAGAAGCAAGATGAAAGTGCAGTTATCTCAAGGGGAAGCTGCTATGAACAAGGAGTTGAGGAACTTTGTTAATTTGAGTGGAGTTTTATTCTATAGAGGGGCTGATGGAATACTTTCACAATGCATGAGTTTGGAGGAAGGCCACATCCACCTCATGCGTCTACATGAAAACCATTGTGCCAGGGAAGGGCCACCCCTACACCACCGTCTCCAAAGGATGGGTTTCTATTGGCCAAACATGATCACAGAGGCCACGACTATACAAAAGAATTGTCTTAAGTGTCAATTGAACCCCGATCCCAAAGAAGTTCATCTAGTGGAAGTTACGACGGATCGACGACAACCTTACATCTCATATTTGAACGATGGTACTCTCTCATCAAGCACATCAGATGCCTCCATTATGAAGAAGCAGAGTCCTCATTTCTTTATGTAATGGAGAGTTATGCAGGGTCAGTATGGATGGTCGTGCTCTCAAGTGTTTGGGTATTGATGATCAACGAATTATCATGGAGGAAGTACACAAAGGGGCATGTGGCGAACACCAAGGAGGCGGGAGGCTGTATGAGGAATTGCTCAAGATAGGGTACCATTGGCCCACCATGGAAACTGATACATTAGACTATGCACGAAAATGTCACGCTTGCCAGTTCCTTAAACATGTTATACACGCCCCATCTGTAACCTTGCACCCAACGGAGGTCCCTTGGCCATTTCATACATGGGCTCTAGACTTTGTTGGACGGATCTCCTTTGCATCAAAAGGTTATTATTGGATCCTTGTTGCTACAGATTGTTACACTAAATGGGCAGATGCCATAACTATCAAGAATGGGACATGTGGGCAGGTCTATAACTTTACCAAGGAGAACAGCATATGTCGATTTGGGCTACCATGACGAATCATCTCGGACAATGGGACGACATTCACATGCAAGGTGGTGGCTGAACTGTTTGAAGCATACGACATCCGACATGATAAGTCCACACCTTATTATCCCAAGGAGAATGGTCCAACCAAGGAAATTAACAAGATGTTACTGAGGATACTTTTCGTATGGTCCATGACGCCCAAAACACATGGCATGAATTACTCCCTTTAGCACATGGGCATACCGAACAGCGAAATGGTCCCTGACACAAGCAACCCCCTTTGCTTTGGTCTATGCTTATGAAGCAGTCATACCTGCAGAGGTAATGGTACCATCACCTAAGCTAGCATCTTCAGGAGGAGTCGAGTGCCCCACACGTTTTGGTGATCTAGAAGCTATAGATGAAAGGAGAGATAAGGTCAAGGAAAACACCCAAACCTACCATGAGAGAATGATCAAAACCCACGAGGCAATGGTACATCCACGGGTGTTCCATGAAGGTGAACTAGTATTGAAAGCGGCAGATTATGTCATGCGGGGTATGCACGCTCAAAAGTTCACACTAAAATGGGAAGGCCCCTACAAGATAGTATCCTTAGCCAAAAGTGGATATTGTTGTTTAGTCAATCCCCAAACAAGGCGCCCATTACCATCACCTATCAAATTCAATTTTATCAAGAAATACTACGCGTAGGCATTTCGTCAGTTACTTCTTTTTTTTGTACATGAAAATAGTTTGTTGTTGCTTGAAACAATGGCCACTAAGGCAACTAGGTGTGATATAAACCAGTTGGCCCGCTCGTTTGTACTCACTGGGAATGAACGGAGGAACTTCAGAAAATTTTGACTCTTAAAATGTGCTACGAAATATCGCTACTTATTGGAGCTCCAACACTTCTTCTTAAGAATATCCATGATAAACTTCATGCTTGGTGAGTTGCATAGGCTTTCACGCCTCTATTTGAGAACACCCATGACAACGCCATACTTAGTGAGTTGCGTAGGCTCTCACACTTTTACTTGAAAACACCCATGATAAACTTCATGCTTGGTGAGTTGCATAGGCTTTCACACCTCTTCTTGAGAACACCCATGATAAACTTCATGCTTGGTGAGTTTCATAGGCTTTCACGCCTCTATTTAAGAACACCCATGATAACGTCATGCTTGGCGAGTTGCGCAGGCCTCACACCTTTACTTGGAAACACCCATGATAAACTTCATGTCTGATGAGTTGCATAGGCTTTCACGCTTCTACTTGAGAACACCCATGATAAACTTCGTGCATGGTGAGTTGCATAGGCTTTCACACCCTGATTTGAGAACACCCATGATAACTTCATGCTTGGTGAGTGGCGTAGGCTCTCACGCGTTTACTTGGAAACACCCATGATAAACTTCATGCTTGGTGAGTTACACAGGCTTTCACGCCTCTACTTCAGAACACTCATGATAAACTTCATGCATGGTGAAGTTGCATAGGCTTTCACGCTGCTATTTAAGGACACCCATGATAATGTCATGCTTGGTGAGTTGCGTAGGCTTTCACGCCTCTACTTGGAAACACCCATGATAAACTTCATGCTTGGTGCCTTTCATGGGCTTTCACGCATCAATTTAAGAACACCTATGATAGGTGTCATGCTTGATGAGTAACATAAGCTTCCACGTTCTCGCTTAAAATACACATAAGATAGACATCGTGAATACTTGTAATACATGCTCAAATCTGCGTATTTGATGTATCTCCCAGACTCTCGTGTCAGACTCTAACGACCTCACACGATCTCACCAATGACACTCGAAATATTTTACTGCAAATATATTACATTGCAACAAGCAAATAAATTACGCATACAAAAGAAGAGAAATAGCGAGCCAATGTTCCACATGTGAAGATAAGAAAGAAGATGACATCTCATTCACGGATAAAAGTTTACAATAGTATGAGTTATTATTACATCAAAAGTCATAAGGGGTACAAGAAGAAATACAACCAATCTAACCATGGTTCCTAAAAACATCACCTGCCACAAGCTCCTCAGAGTCAAGCCTAACGGTGGTGCTCCTCGCCTGGAGCTGACGATGCTCGTTAGTCTCCACATCTAAATCTACTATCTTCACTTGCGCCGCAAGCATTCGCTCTTGTTAACAGTGACGCATGTCTTCTAAATGCTCTATGTACACATCACTTGCTAATCGCCGATGCAATCGCCGGAAGTTACAAATGGCAGGTCTCAACCAATCCAACTTCATATGAAACAACTTCATCTCCTTCCACATGTTCAACACATAAGATACCACCTTCAGGTAGGCATCCTTGTACTTAATATGGGCCAAAATGAATAATGTCTCGCCATCCATAATGATGTAAGATTGGCGAATATGCCTGGTAAAGCTTAGGAACTGAATGCCGCTATCAGAATGAATTTCAATGGCCTTATGAAGATACATGATCAACGTTTTATCCAATAAAGCCTAGTCATACTCAACCATCCGTCCAGAAAGCTCCAGCTTGAATTCTTAGGAACTATAGGCTTCGTAACTCATGTTATCACTCCCAGAAGTATCACCGTCTGACCTTTCCTTACTCTTGTTCGGAAGAGGGGACGCAGTACGATCATCATCATCCAATGGAGAATCCTCATCAACAGACGCTCAATGGGGTTAAGATGCCACTACCCTAGTCTCAAGCTCCCCTCTCACAACTGCATCACCATGGGATTGTATCGTTTGTTACCATAGTAGTAGTAACTATGTTGGAAGTTACAGGAGTCACTTCCAAGGAGCGTGCTACTGCACCATCACCTCCATCCTCTGACTTGCGGGGAACACCCCCTGTCACTATAATCGGCCCGCCCACATTCACATCAGCAGATCCCTGCAGGGTGAAATGCAACATGTTGTCAATATGAAAAACTTGGCCATAAAAAATCAAATAAACACATGTTGGCAAGGCATTTACAAATAGTCTAGACTACGCTATCAAAACAAGAAATAGGAGTGTTACCTCTACCATCGCATGGGGATCTTCCACGATAGGAGACTCCTCCACCCCTTCCAGTTGCATGATATAAAGAGGGGAAGTCGCAGAATCAGCCATGTCATTTTCTACCACGACAATGGTAGGAAGCGCCCCCCGCTCGCTAGATGGAGATGAAGCCTGATCACTTAGTTCATCCTCGACAAGAGATAATTGTGTTGACATCGGTGCTATGAAATCATGCATATGGTAACATCAGTTTTAACTTGGACCAAGGGGAAATGCACAAACATGGCATAAACAAGCCAAGAAAAAGTTCACACACCTCGAGATAAGCCTCCACGCTCTCTGAAATAGCTCGCACATGCTCATCAGTTCTTTCTACCACGGGGTGACCCTCCTCGATTAGGCGACGACCATGCTCCTATCAAAAGAAAGAAGGCAAATAACAATGTTCTGAGATGATTAGCAAAAAAGAAAAAAAAAAGAGATGAATGAGAGGAAGAGATGCATATACCAACGTTCTCGCCTTCTTGGCTTGGACTAGCCTAGTCGAAGATGTGCCTTCCAACGTGGGTGTTTCCCTTTTTTGTTACCGCACTAATTGTGGGAGCTCGTCCTCGCCACTAACTTATCCTGAGCTCCCCAGAGGACGCTAAAACAAATACAAGTATCAATCAACTAGCTCATTGTAAAAAGTGCACAGTGAATGGTTATCAAGAAAGTATAGGTCTTTATACAAACAAAGAAGGACATACCATCAAAGTGATGACGGAGTGACCTCACTCAAAACTCCCACTGGTTGAATGTCTGAAGTGACCTCTTAACCCATCTCAGAAGGCATCATCCCGAACTTAGGTTTGGGAATGAGGCCCAACGTGATGTCACCCCTATAAACAATTGGAACATCTAACATCTTCGGAGGAGACGCTAAGCTTCTGGTCCATCTCAACTTCTGACTGAGCCAAAACACTTTGAACTTTACTGTTCGATGAGGCATGCGAGCAACAGAGGGAATGAGTAGCTTGCGAGGAGCAGGGTCCCCATAATCTCTATCACCCGCCCATAGCATCAATGCTTCCTTACCCCGCACCCACTCCAAATTAAGACTAGTGGTACCCTGGTCATAACTGGATTGACGTGCAACCCGATTATACTGATAGCGCGTCGACGTGAAATGGTTCACATCACTCCCGTCCTCTAGCTCCACCATCACTAGAAGAGTGGACGGTGTCATGATCACCACCAGAGGCCTGTCGAGACTCGACCAACCAAGCATGGCCTCCCTACTAAGCATAATGTGCCTGTCCACCATTCCCCAAAACACGGTACGGGCGTAACGGTGCAACCGTCCAGATAAGGGCGAGGCTGAAATTAGTTGTATACGTCAATGTCTCGTAAAAAATTGACACGAGTGGGAGTCCTGACCCCACACCAAGACCATGCATGGGGCAGTTGAGAAGGGTGCTCCCACTTCTTGTGATCAACCTTTTGAGGAGCACAGTGAAAGAATCACTCCCATACAAACATTTACAAACATGCGCAATCCATAAATGTTGTAAAGACTTTGCCTGAATAAGTTAAGATGGTGAAATTACCATATGGGAAGCATGCCTATCACTTATGGCAAACACAAAGAGGATACAATGTCGAAAGAGGCTTTCATAAAGTTTCAAGGATTGTCAATTCATGAGTATGTAATGAATTGGGAACTATCAGAAGAGCCTCCACTTGTGCCCCCTTCACCATCTCAAGAAGAGCTAGGGGAAGTTTATGGGTAATAAAGTGACCAATCTAGTTTTCCTAGTGAAAACCTTGACCAACAAAAAAAGGGGAAGTTTAGTAACATTACCAACAGAGTTCAAAGATATATTCATATGGTCATACTCAGAGATCTCCGAGTTGGATCTTACCTGAGATTAAGCTTCAGATAAAGGTACAGATAAAGAACTTACTAGACGATAGGTTTATCAAGCCAATTATGCATCTAACATAGCTGGCCAACATAATACTTGTGCGATAGAAAAGTGGGTGGTTCATATATTATGTAGACATGATAGACTTGAATAGAATTTCCCTAAAAGATGACTTTATACTTTGAAATGTCAGCACGTTAATGGATGCCACTATAGAGAGCAAGATGTTCTCCTTCATGGATGGCTTTAGATGGTACAGTTAGATTCAAATGGTGCCGAGTGATGATGAGCAAACTGCATTCATGACCACATTAAACAATTTATTCTACATCGTGATGCCTTTTAGAATGAAGAACACCATGGCTTACTAGCACCATGGTAGCAATGTTCCATTATATGATCCATGACTATGTGGAGGATTACGTATATGATTAGGTGGTGAAATCCAAAGAGGCAGCTTTATACTTGAAACATTTGAGGCATATATTTTTAAGGTGCAGGAGCTAAAAGCTAAAGAAGAACCCTCTCAAATGCGTCTTAAGAGTTGCATGGGGCTCAACTATGCGAAAGGGAGAGGCACCATAAGCTTGAGAGTAGCGAAGGATTCTAATCTTATAATTAATCAAGTCAGAGGAGACCGAGCTCACTCTAGCCTAGTATCGACTTAAAGTCTAAAATATGATGGCATCTTTTACATCAGTGACATTTGAGCATACGCTATGGCGACTAATCGCCATGCTTACACTTTAGTCACTCTAGCCTTATTGTTCATAGACATTCCTGAGATTGAAATTTCTGCCATACTAACACTCACCATTGTGATAACAAAATTAAAGTTAGTGTGAAATGATAATGACTCGTTTTTCCAATTAAGAGGTAGTGTTGAGTAAAGAGCTAAGAAAATTTGTGGAGGTAAATGGCGTGCTATTCATGAAACCGTCAAATGGAGAGTTGTCATAATGCCTGAGCATCAAAGAAGGGTGAAATCACTTGACTTTCTTACACAATGACTATTGTTCCGAGGAACATTTGCTATTGCATCGCTGTTTGTAGAGAATGTGTTTTTGTTGCCCGAAAATGGGTTCAATAGACATGGCCATCAAGAAGAGTTGTGCTAAATGTCAGCTAATTTCAAATTCTAAAGAGGTAAATCATTTTAAAGTTCAGTTGATTGACGCCACCCTTATTTGATCCTCTGTGAGATGGCATACTAGCTTCAGGTATGGAGGATGCAACCCAGGTAAATAAATGGAGTTGGTGCTTCTTCTTTTTGCATAGAGAGCAATATAGGCAAAGTATGGATAACCATCATCTTAAATTATAAGACTTGAAAAAAAGAGGTATTGACGGAGGTAATGTTGGAATCCGTGGCGAGGCACAGCGGAAGGCATGGTGGTATTTAAAAAAAATTATAAAACGATAACGATCACATCATCGCAAATCCCAAATATGAAAACTTTTTAATTAAAAAATATATTTTTTGGATCAGATCTATTAAATGTCTATACATTATATCTAAGACTTATAATGATATGAATTATATCTCTTGTAGTCTATCAAGCGTCCTTGCAAACAACAAACTTATAATGTCACAAACAATAAACTGCAAGATTCACACCAAGATTTTCAAAATCAAACCTCAAATATATTAGGACATGTGTGGGCACATAGAATAAATCAAAGACACTTTTCTATCTGTAGATATACTCAACACATGAAATCTAGAGATTTTGGAGAATAACTATTGTGAGACAAAACTCTGAGAGAATTAGGAAAACTCATAGAGCTTTTTAACTAATCTTTAATCACACAATTGCACACTGATTGCAGTTGCAGTACTAATGCCAATAGAATAATATCAATATATATCCTCTAGGTCAAGGTTCATCAGATTTTTTAGGAATTTACATAAATTAATTACAAATGTGCCATTGCAGTGGAACCCACTGTAATTGAGCAACATTACAGTGTCACATGGCACTGCAGTATGATGTGAAGAGTCATAGTGCCTCATGACACTGACGACTCACGGCACTAGTGTAGTGCCGTGAGGCACTCCAGTGTGTTACGTGTCCACTGTAGTGTAACGTGGCACTATAGTGCATCATGTAAATCTCTAGTTCAATCTCTGATCCAGACGTAGACTTTTGACTGCCCTTATGTAATTGAAAATCAGAATCAATATATCCAGTGGTGTTCAGGTCCTCACCTCAATAAACATGCATATAATTTCTCGTTCTCTGAAGATACTTGAGAAGTGCTTTACTACAATCCAATGCTCTAAACCAGGGTTTGATTGGACAATTCCTACTACATAACAGATGTTTGGTCTCGTGCACAACATTGCATACATGATACTACCAACAGCTGAAGAATAAGGAAACTTATTCATATCCTCTTCCTCCTTAGGTGTCTTAGGACACTGCTCCTTAAAAAGGGCAATTCCATATATGGTCGGTAACTGACTTTTCTTGGAATTTTCTATTGTGAATCTCTTCAGCACCTTATCAATATAAGATGCTTAAGAAAGTGCCAAGAGGTTGTTCTTTCTATATCTTAGGATTTGGATACCTAGAACATAGCTCGCCTCTCCTAAATCTTTCATTTGCAATTTCTCAGCTAACAACTTCTTTACTTTCAACAAAGTGTCTACATCATTCCCAATTAGTAGAATTTCCAATGAGTAGAATATCGTCAACAGAAAGAACTAAGAAAACTACTACCTTATCTTTGATGTATTCATAAATACAAGCTTCGTTAGCATTTTTCTCAACGCCATACGATTTAATAATTTCATCAAAGATAAGATTTCAAGATCTAGATACTTGTTTCAATTCCATAAATGAATTTAACCAACTTGCATACTTTCTAATCTTGTCACTTTTCACAGATCCTTCTGGTTACATCATATAGATGTTTTCTTCAAGAGATCTATTCAGAAAACTGTCTTGACATCCATTTACCATATTTCATAGTCTAAACTAGCGGTTATGAATAAAAGGATGTGAATGAATTCTAGCATGAAAATAGGAGAGAATGTCTCTTCATTATCGACTCACTCCCTTTATGTATATAGCCTTTGGCTACCGGTCGTGCCTTGAAAGTCTCTACTTTCTCATGTGCACCTATTTTCTTTTTAAAAATCCTTTTACATCCAATAGGCCTAACATCTTCAGGTGGATCTACAAGTTCTCGGACCGAATTGGAATACATCGATTTCATTTCTTAGTTCATGGCATCTTGCCATTTCTCCCTTTCAGGATCTTCCATGGCTTTTTAAAGATTAATAGATCGACCTTATTAGTGTCATGCACTAGGACATGTACCTCTAGTTCATAGTGAATAGTTTATCTTACAACCCACCCACTACGACGTTGCATCGAGGTTTCCTGAACAGGAACAGTGGTTTCTGTGATTTGTTGTTTATCAGTTAATGATGAAGGTGGTCTGATCTCATCTGATAATAATTTTTGAGAACTACTTTACTATGAGGTTTTGTAGTTTTCCATATAATTGTGTTCAAGGAAAGTGACATTTGTCGATACAAAATATATTTTGTTCCTTGTGACTATAGATTTACTCACATCTTGTTTCTGGAGCATAGCCAACAAATATACACACTTTAAACCTTGAGTCTAACTTTTTAATCTTAGGTCTAAGAATATGAGCTGGACATCCCTATATATGAAAATGACACAAACTAGGTTTGGAATCATTCCATAACGCTAAATATGTCTTGCTTATAGACTTAGAAGACACTATATTCAAAATGTAGGTTGCCATTCGAAGTGCATATACCCAGCATGTGAGTGGTAGTGAGGAGTAGCTTAACATCGACATAACCATATCCAATAGATATTGGTTTCTCCTTTCTGAAACAACATTTTACTGTGCCATTCTGGATGCTGTGAGTTGAGATGGAATGTCGTACTACAATAGGTAATCCTTGATTTTTAAATCCAAGTATTCACCACCTCGATCTGATCGAAGTGTTTTCAAAGATTTACCTAATTGCTTTTGAGCTTCGGCTTTGTAGTCTTTAAGCTTTTCAAAACTTTTAGACTTTCTTTGCATTAGGTAAGTATAACCATATCTAGAGTAATCGTCAATAAATCTAACGAAATACTCATACCCACCTCTAGCTTTTATATTTATCGGTCCACATACATCACTATGTACTAGCTCAAGTGGTTCTTTGGCTCTTTGACCCTTTCTAGAGACATATCTCTAGGTCATTTTACCCTCTAGATAAGATTTACAAACTATAAGAGTATCTAGATTAGTATGTCACAACCTAAGATGCCATAGATACGTGTCCTCATCATGAGAAACTCTTTGTCGTTTGTTACTTTTAGGATTTGGTACTTTAAACAATTATGAATTATTTAACGCACGTTTAGGCAGTTTAACCATATATAGTCGTTTCAAACTTTTGCATGAAAAATATTGAATCCCTTCTTCAAAATAATAAATTGATTATTAATAAAATAAATATCAAATAATTGTTTATGCAGTAACGATACAAAAATAAAAAAATTTCTTGAAAAACCAAGAACAAAATAAGCATTATTCAAAATGAGAAAATTCTTTTCAACCTTAAACAAACTGTCCATAATACTTTAACTGACACGAGCGCACTACCAGCTCTCAAAATGACCTCGTCATCAGCCAGCTCCCTTGACGAATCAAGCATATGCAAAGAAGAACATACATGGTTAGTGACTTCTGAATCAAGTATCCAAGATTATAAATCATCTTTCACTAAGCAAGCTTCAAGTACAAGTAAATCATATTTACCTTTTCTTTTCAGCTCGGAGAGATATTTGCTACAGTTTCTCTTCCAATGACCTTCAACTCCATAGTGGAAACACTTTCCCCTGGGTTTGATGTCGTCTTTGTTGTTCTTGACCTTGGGTGAATTTTTGGCTTTCTTTCCTCTTTTGTTCTTACTCTTGTCCTTACCATTGTTCTTTTTGGCCATGTGGCACTACAATAATCCACGTTAATCTCTGATTCAAAATCAGTGATTGACATATGATAGTACAATATGCCACATGACAATTTTCTAAATTTTTTATTTATTTCAATCAGATAAATAAAATATCTAGATATCAGTTAATTAAAATTAACTTATCTGCTATCCCAATCAATTATTATATCTCTTAATTAACAGATTAAATAAAAAAATCAAATTATTATCTTATAATGATTTAATATTATTTAATTTCATAAATCAATCATTTGTCGATCAATACAAAATTAATAGATAAAATTATTTAATTCTAATTTTTGAAAATTACATTAAATAATTCAATTAATTAATTTTTAATTAATTAATTACATATAATTATCTCATAATTATATATTTTCTCCAGAAATTTACTTCCTATCACAAGTTAGTCATTTTCTCATGTATTGAAATAGTCACACCTTAGACTGTATAGTACATATGCGACTTGGGACCATGGACCCATAAATCTAAGCTCCAATCGACCAAATTATAAATTAAACTATTTAATCAAATAATCATATTTATTAATTCCATTTATATAAATATGGAATTACACTCTTAGTGATTACATAATATATTTACAGAATATTCTCGTGTAGTCCATTGATATAGTCACTTCATGTGGTTCTCTCCTCCAATTATTGATTTGTAAATTAGAGCTGGTCAAAATTATCGTTTTACATTTTTAATTACCTCTTGATCTTTAAGTACTATTAATTCACTAGTGAATGATCCATTTATAATCGTATTATAAATTTGAGCTCAATAACCATTCAGTTTGAGAATTAACACTTAATAGAACCAACATACGATCCGTTAGAAAAGCTTGGATTCCAAATCTTGTAAGTTCATGTTCCCAACCATCTATGTCACTGAATCTCTAAAATAAAAGTCACTACCTATTTTACAAACAAACCTTAACGAATGAATCAAAAGTTCCAGTAGACATTTATAGGAGTTCATGACTATTCAAGATTGAGACTATCTACATATGATCATCAATTTTGATGTATATTAAAACTTTATGATAAACAGTAAGTTATTAAAGATATGAATCCACATCAATGATCCTATATAATCTAATTATATAAAGTACTTTATCTAATATGTCTATCCACATCAATGATCCAGATCTAAATCACATTTATTTATAATGCTTAGTGAACTGTACTAGTAATCATTCATTAAAGATTTCATACTTTAATATGTTGCAGACTATTTTATTTATTATCTATTATCTTAATACTCTCGTACTTATACAAGAAAATATAATTTTATTAATTTCGTACTAAAAATGTCTAAACACATCATTTGATAGCACTATGCCCAACATGTATAAGGCAGCGTGTGAAGAGCAGGTGTGCCTTATATTAAAAACTGCTCAGAATTGGGTATTATTGGCCACATGGAGGCGGAAGCATTAGAATTTGTTCAGAAATGTCATGATTGGTAGGCGTTGAGGAACGACATCCATGCATCAGGTACTCATGACTACTCAAGATTCAGACTAATCTACATATGATCATCAATTTTGATATATATTAAAACTTTATGATAAACAGTAAGTTATTAAAGATATGAATCCACATCAATGATCCTATATAATCTAATTATATAAAGTACTTTATCTAATATGTCTATTCACATCAATGATCCAGATCTAAATCACATTTATTTATAATGTTTGGTGAACTGTACTAGTATTCATTCATTAAAGATTTCATACTTTAATATGTTGCAGACTATATTATTTATTATCTATTATCTTAATACTCTCGTACTTATACAAGAAAAATATAATTTTATGAATTTCGTATTAAAAATGTCTAAAGACATCATTTGATAGCGCTATGCCCAACATGTACAAGGCAGGGTGTGAAGAGCAGGTGTGCCCTAAATGAGAAACTGCTCAGAATTGGGTATTATTGGCCACGTGGAGGCGGAAGCATTAGAATTTGTTCAGAAATCTCATGATTGGCAGGCGTTGAGGAACGACATCCATGCATCAGGTACCCATTGCGTTCAATAGAAGTCCCTTGGCCTTTCAACACTTGGGCACTTGACTTCATTAAGCCGATTTCTCTAACGTCTTAAGCGTATATGTGGATTCTTGTTGCCAACTGTTATACAAATAAGCGGAAGGTAAACTGTTGATGAAATGGATTGAAGAATAAGTGTACATTTTCATCAAAGCGGACATCATTTTCCGCTTTGGTTTGCGAAGACATATAACCTATGATGATCGTATGCCATTTGCAAGTAGAGTACCGGCCAAGTGAATGGAAGATTACGGCAATCGCCATGATAAATCAACACCTTACTACCTGTAAGGAAATTGTCAAGCTGAGGAAATCATTAAGACTTTGCTTAAAATGCTTAGCAGAATGGTGCACGATGCATAAAATACACGGAACGAATTTCTCCCTCGCTTTAAGACTCACCGCATAACAAAATGCATTCGAAATCAAGCTACGGTATTCACTTTGGTGTATGGTTGCGGAGCAGTTATCCTAGCTGAAGTTCAAGGGTCGTCCGCTAGACCCTTTTTAATGTCAGCGATTCAACAGTCGATGGGACTTGGAGAAACGGAAGCAATGGATGAGTGAAGAGATAAGGCCAAATAAAATATATTAGTATAACAAGAACGGTTGACGAGGACATATAAAGCCATTGTTAGACCAAGGGTGTTCATCTTTGGAGATTTAGTGAGCAACAATCATGTTATGCGAGGATTACATGCCTCCAAGTTCACGTCAAAGTGGGAAAAGGGCCATATTAGATACATTCAATAGAAGATAACAGGTACTGCATACTCCTTGACGCACAAAATGGCCACGCCATCAGCGCCAATCAATTTTGATGTTCATTAAGATGTATCATGCATGAGATGGCAACTCCACTTTTTTAGTTTTTGCCGACATTGTCTTTGCTTCCTTTTTTTTAATCAACTTTGGCAAAAAACGTTAGTACTAAGGGACTAAGATGCGGTTCACTTGGATTCAATCTACTATATCATAAACCTTAGAAACTCCTTTGTTTAAAAAATATTACATCCTTAACCTGGAAGGAACGAGTATGAATGTCTAAAATTCATCTGTAACCTTGAAGTCAGGAGTATGAATTTCCAAAATACATCTTACCCTTGACGACAGATGTATGAATCCCAAAAAATACATATGTAGCCTTAAAGGCAGGAGTATGAATGTTTAAAATACATCAATAGCCTTAAAGCATTAGTATAAGTGATCTAAAGAATTAAGTTCATAGCCCTGAAGGTGGGAATATAAATGAAGAAGCATATTTTCTGTACTATCATGTAAAATGTATGCTTTGAAGGCATGGTGATGTACAAGTTTCAAGGATTCATCATAAGCAAAGCGTGCATGTATTGGTGAAGAAAGACATGTCGATGGGGTTTTCCATAAGCGAAATGTATACATGTCGGCAGTGAAAAGTCTAGTCAATAAGTAAGTGCAAATTTTTCATAGCACATTCAAGGTTATGTCTATAGTGTTCATATGACTAAGACCTTTGAGGTCATCCCATTACATTAAAGCATATGCTAGTGGGCCGTTCTTAACAGCTAATACAGTCACATCAGCCAAGACACACACGTGCTCGCCTAGATTTTTGAAAATATTTTGATGCGCGTGGAACGAGATTTGCGGCGTAACCACCCGTTCAACGAAGGATAGTGGCTTAACACCTTCTCAAGGAAGGGGAAAAGCTCTTCAGGCACATCCTAGCCATTAAAATTTACCTTTTAGCCTGACAAGCCTGGATCAAACGAAGCTAATTCTTCTGTTTCCATGTCAAAACCAGACATCACTTTAAAGGTGCCGGATACATATGGCACCGTGAGGTGGTGAAGATGTCTGTAGTCCTGCGTCATGACGACTGACCTTAGATACTTCAACCCTATCATTTCTACGGGAGTCGTCACGCCCTTTTCCTTTTCTTTACTTCTCTCCATGACGTGATGTCTGAGGCACATATAAGAATGATTGTGTAGGCCGTCAAAAGATGAGGAATCCTTTTGCAGTCAACATACACGCTCATGAGGTTGTCTTGGGGATAACTAGTCTTCTTGAAGATTCAATTGCACCTTCTTTGGTCCCCTTATCTGGACATTACCTGAATTACTAGCTTGAGCAACTCAGGGGGCAATGCGAAACTGAAATACTCACTACAACAAAAAGATGCTAGGATAGTTGTCAAAAAAGGTTATCATAGGATTTAGATAGCATTACCGAAAATATAATTTATATCGACGTTATTAAAAGCTTACAATAAACGCTATTAAAAATATTTTTATAGCGTTTTTAAACAGCCAACATTGTCATAACAATCAAGAATGATTTGAGAGCTTAAACGAACCAAAATTTGCACAAGACTTGACTCTTTCAAAGCTATCATCAGAAATTTTTTTTTGGAATAGAAAAAAAAAACAAAACTGACATGAAATTAGCTCCTGCCTCATTAGCAACAGCCTTAGCAATCAGTGTCTTACCACATCCTGGAGGCCCATAAATCAAAAAGCCAGTCTCCTGATCCACCCCAAATTCTAAAGAACATGTATCCTATAAATTTCATTTAAGCAAAAATAAAACATTACAGCGTAATGAAAACTAAAATGGACCTTTTCTCTCCTCTATAACTGTTGAACACTTAGAGTTTGATTTCTCAATCTCACCCACCAACTTAGCTTCTTCATATTTTTCATTCACTTGCTCTAACTTTTCCATAGATGCAAAACCCAAAGAATTACCATCACAATTATAAGATTCAACATTAGAATAATGAGTTTCCTTCACAGACCCAACACGTTGGCCCTACTAAACCCCATCGCAGATCTCTGATTAGAAAACCCAGAAACAAGAAAAAAATAAAAAAAAGTTGTATGTTTCACATATCATTCCCCAAACAAGAGAAATTAGCAATTAGAAATCAGAAAAATTTGACCCAAATGTAGAGTGAAAACATGAATTGAGACAAAACAAGGCTAAGAATCGAAAGAAAATGAGACCGATAAAGAACCAGACCTCACTTTCTGAGTATTCGCCATGTTAAATAGCAGCTTCCAACAATTTCTAAAGACTTCTTAAACGATTTCCCCATGGAAGCTATATACATTTCCACCAACGACAAAACAAACCAAACAAAAAAAATTTCCGCAAAAGAGAATCGTAGTCAAAACCCAAAGTTAGCAAGAACCCATACAACTACATGCCCAAAAATCGTGAACACAAACTCTAAGTAACTCATATGAAAAACTTAAAAATCACAACAACCAGACAAAAATCACAAAAATCAGACATGGATGTGAGATTAAAACCCACCTCACAAGAAAATAAATCCGTACCACTTGTTTTGAGCTACAAAATCGAAGTAGGAGAGAGTAGGGAGACAAAGCAATGCACAGAGCCGAGGGAGTGATAGCTGCAATAAAGAACTTGCTACGAGACAAGAGAGAGATATGAGAAAAAACTGTGAGAGAAAAGATGTGACGAAGCTGAAAGAGAGAGCTTCGTGAGAGTGAGTTGAGAGAGAGAGAGAGCTGAGATATTGAAGAGAGAGCTACTGAAGAGGAGTTTGATTAATTAGGAGCGCGGGTTTTGGAGTTTTCCATTTGGCGCACTTTTGACCCGCGATTTTATTTTGGTTTTGGATGGCGTTTTGCTCTAAAACGCAATTGCATGTGCTATCAAAGCACAATATTGTTGTAGTGACTATTGCTGGGTCTTAGTTTGCTTAAGGCATGGGTTATCACTAACAAGTTCTGATTGTTGGGGGATGTTTAGGTCCTTGGATGACTTAGGAATGGCAGTTGGTGTGGAAAATTTTGAGCCACTTCAGGGTGCGTAGAGTCCATAGGGTTGAATGAGGAATCACCACCCTCCTCCCTTGACGCTCCAGCACTTTTGTGTAAAATAGTAGGAGGAACATCATCTATATTTGCACCATGTAACTCCACTATGTCCTCCATAAAATCAGATGGCAGGGTAGGCACGACTGGGTTCAGTATGGGGGAAGGAATACCAGGTTGAGCAGATAAAGGTTTAAGGACCATTGTGCATTATCCCTATCTTTGACTATTATAATTTCCTATTGTTCTTTCACTAGGCCCTACACGTTTGATACCAATACAGGCAAGATCACATCCGGCAGTGACGACCTTGTTATCTCAACTATTCTCAGGAAACATGGAAGGATCCGCGAGAGAGATGTGACAGAGGAAAAGCCCAGCGTTGCCAGTGAAAGTTCATAGAGGTCGTCCAATGATAAAGAGAAACCCCCAATAACACCAGAGGTACAGACGTCACTTACTAATTCTTCTTGAACTAATATCGCAGGAATATTGATAGACATCGGGCTGTAAATGATCAGGGTGGACAGGCGGAGGTAACTAAATATGAAAGAATAAACATACTTGTTGAGCTACCATCTGGGCCTTCTTTGATGTCGGGACCTGTCAATTTCTTCTGCCACTTTCCTCTTCTGGGTTGGTTTAGATCTCTTCTTAGGAAATTCTCTCTTCTCAAATCTCTAGTTCTAGGTTCTCAGTATTGGGAATAGGTCTTGGGCTGTTAGAGCCAAGTTATCATGGTACATGGGTTTCAGGGATGGGTACTCCTGGTACTAGGGCATAATCAACTTGGGGAACTAAGTCTCGTGGGGTCAAGCTGCATCCCCAAAAACAGGTTCTACGGGTGCGAGGATGTGATCAACTCTTGCAGCAGGGTCTCATGGTACTGTGCTGTCATAATAAAAAATGAATGTGGAGGTTTAACAAGTAGCTACCTCTTTGGATTTCTAATCCTTGAGGGCTGGATTTTGGGATGTTGAGCCACCATCTGCAGAGGTAGAAATTGGTCTTCCCTCTGTCGCTCTATATTTCTTGGTCTTGGTGGCTGGATTTTGCGATGTCAATAGGATCACTATGACACCCTTAGAGCAAGCGTGAGTTGTGTGATTTGAGTTTAAAATCGAATAATCTCTAAATATGAGTATAATGAATAAATGCAATCAAACATATATAGAGATTAAATACTCGTGTAAGAATGTAAAGAGGATCATAGAAGAAGAATTGAATAAGAGATTTTTACCTTGTCGGCAATCATTGCCTACATCCATGCTCGAAAGCTCTTCCATGAAGAATTCAATACCTCGATCTTGTAAACGGGTGATTATATTAGTGGACTACATATGAATATTCTGTAAATACATTCTATGATCACTAAGAGTTCAATTTCATATTTATAGTAGAGTAATAATGAAATTAATAAATAAGATTATTTAATTAAAGAGTTTAATTAATAATCTGGTTTATTAGAGCTTAGAATTATAGGTCAATGGTCACCAAGTCATCTCTGTATTACGTAGTCTAAGGTGTGAATATTTCAGGATATGAGAAAATGACAGACTTGCAAAATGAATTTTTATCCTAGGGCAAATACATAATTATAAGATAATTATGTGTGATTAATTAATTAAATTATATATATACACACAAATAATTATCGATTATTTTTTTAATTATCGATAACTGAGACAAAATATCTAATTTATGAAATTAGATATTTAAATTATTATTAGATAATAATTTGAATAAACTAAATTTGTTATTTGTGAAATAATAGATAGGTTAGTTGATAGGGTTAATCAGTTATGTTAATTTCGAATTAATTGATATCTAGATATTTATTTAATTAAACTAAATATTTAATTCACAGTACTTACCGCGTGTCAATCACTAATTGAGTATCAGAAATTGACATGCACTACTGTAGTGCTACGTGACACTACAGTAGTAGGGGTGCAACATTGGAGTGCAACCCGGCAGTACAGTGGTGGGCATTGTGCTACCTCATGGCACTGTAGTAGTGCACAATTACAGTTGGGCTCACTGTAATTGATAATTTTACAACTAATATTATTTAAGTTTATCCCTAAAAATCTGATACGCCATTATTTTGAAAATATACATATATTATTTTAATGGCCTCAGTTGATGAATCAATTCATCAGTTCATCAAAAATTGAATTAAGAACACACTTGGTGTCAGAGTGATTTTTCTCTATGATTAATAGTTAATCAAAACTCTGAAAAAATAATCATCATGTTCTTTTATAGAATCGTCTCAGTAAAGTCTTTCTTAGTAAATCTCTAGATCTTATGTGTTGAGTACATTTAGAGACAGAAAAAGTGTCTTGCAATATTCTATGTGCCTACACACGTCCTACTTGATTAATGATTGACTCGGAAGATCTTGGTGTAGATCTCAGAATCTACTGATCGTTGGAGCGGTTTCGTGGGACGGAGGATCAATCGATTTTGCAAGAACGCTTGATTTATACTATGTCGATTTAATGTATAAATATAAAATGAATCTTGACTGATTAAAAAATAGTTTTCAATAAAAAGTTTTTTATTTGGTTATCATGGCGTTGGGCAAATTTTGTTTTATTAAAATTAAAAGTTTAATTTTTAAATGGCCTCGTGCGACACGCTTCCACCGCGACAGCCAACAGAGATAACTTATGTCATGTCTGGTTAAACGCCAATCGACTAGAGAATAAAAATATATGCATTAAGATCATGCAGCGGGAAGTGGATGATTACTGGTGATTGATGGAAGATCGCTCGTGTCAGATTAGCTCCACTTTTGCTTTGGCTTTTCATGATAAAATTTTTTTATGAAATTTAAAACTCTTTTAGTTTGCTTTAATATTTGGCCTTGAACACTTTTGATAGTATATGTTAGCATGCTTCAAATGTCCAAAAGACAAATTTTAAAACAAGATCTAGACATCTTGTACTGTCAAATGAAGTCTCTATATACTCCATCTTCATACTTCTCGCGTTCATCAATATTTTAAAATTTTATACAACTTGATTATAAATATTAGTACACATAAAATGTTTTGTTGTCATCAAAATAGTCTCTATTATACCTATAGTCAACACTTTAAACTACTCATGGTTTTTGAGTGATGGGGTATGTTGTTACTGAAAATCTCTGTTGTGACGTGACGTGCTATATCTCCTCTATATAGAGATACTCTCTTACTTAAATCTGCACTTTAGAAAGGAAGAACTCTAAAGACGAAGAGAATTGGAAGTGGTTTTCTCGTCGAAGAATCTCCAATGCCTAGCTTAATATCCTGGAGAAAATTTGATAGATTTTCCTCTAGGAGAAAGTTACGTACGTTCCTTTTTTGAAATGACGAGCTAGTGGTGGCATTAAATTCCTTTGTCCCCCGAGTTGATGTGCATTAAATGTCAATTTACCTTTAGTCTTTCCAAACATGACAGGTGTAATTGTTTGGTGCCTGACTCGACACTTTATCATGGTGATTTGAAGTCTACTGGTACCAGTTGCAAGTGGGAAAACGTCATGTGGAACGCTATTTTTCAACTAATAATGATGACATCTATCACAGGGCTACCCGAGTTCCTGTGTTAGACATTCTTCTCGGAGCCTCCTAGTTTATGTTGATCAATGTTTCTCGAGGTCCTTTGGAGGCCGACCTGGTCAGGGCAATTCCTACCCTTTTGGGAGCTCAACTCTCCAATTCATTGCTAGGATTGGTAGGTTTTAAAATTAACTAAAAATAAGTTTGAACCACGCACAGTTTGTGGACGGAGTATCAATTTTTTTTAATTATCTTATTTAATCGAATTAAGTAATTTAAAACAAAACAACGTTTAATTATGCATATACAATATTAAACGAGAAGATAATGTTAAAAACAATTTTTCACCAGTACTTTGTATCGGAATTGGCAGATTTCCTTTGAGCGTTCTTCGTGTTCTTCAAACTTCAGGATCTGAATCACGCACTTGAAATTCAAGAACAATTTGTGAATTTCATCCACGAACAACCACCCGTTAATTTCATAAATATATCTCACGAGAATTTTGTGTAAAAATTTAAGTGTGGGCTCGCAAAAAGATTGAAGGAAAAAATCGAATATTTTCCTTCAATCCTCTCAAAATCGGCGGCAATCACTAGGCAAACTCTTTTTCTCTATATCTGATATGAGATCTATATCTTTATCTCTCTATCTGCAATCAAATTGCTATTAGACATTTATAAAATCTAATATTTGATATTTACAAATATACTCATATATTTTAAATTTTTAAAAATTCACCCCCATATATTTCAAATTGCTAAAAATCAGCATATCTTCATAGTGTTAGAGTTGTATTGAAATTTATCAATCCAATTGATAGATTTAATTGATCAATATCAATTCATTAATTAATTTATTTTTATTTACTAGTCATTCAATAATTAGAAAATAATAAATTAATTAATTTCAATACAATTAAGTAATTTAAAACCAAACAACGTGTGATTATGCATATACGATATTAAACGCGAAAATAATGTTAGAAACAATTTTTCACCAATACTTTGTATCAGATTTGGCGTATTTTCTTCGAGCGTTCTTCGTATTCTTCAAAGTTCAGGATCCAAATCAAGCACTTGAACTTCATGAATGATTTATAAATTTCATCCACGAACAACCACCCGTTAATTTCAGAAATATATCCCACAAGAAATTTGTATAGGAATTTGAGTGTGGGCTCTCAAAAAGATTGAAGGAAAAAATAGAATATTTTCCTTCAATCCTCTCAAAATCGGTTGCAATCACTAGGCAAACACTTTTTGTCTATATCTGATATGAGATCTATATCTCTATCTCTCTATCTACAATCAAATTGCTATTAGATATTTATAAAATCTAATTTTTGATTAATACAAATATACCCATATATTTTAAATTTCTAAAAATTCACCCTCATATATTCAAATTGCAAAAAATAAGCATATTTTCATAGTGTTAGAGTTGTATCGAAATTTATTAATCCAATTGATAGATTTAATTGATCATTATCAATTAATTTATTTATTTTTATTTACTAATTAGAAAATAATTAGAAAATAATAAATTAATTAATTTCAATACAATCAATCACACTTAACCAATTAAGTGACATCACCCATCACATATAGGTGTAGGAAATATGCCTTGACACCAAAAATATATTTTAAGACATTTTACTTTGTTTCTTTATTCCTGTTCTCATGAGTCATTTCTGAGACCGGATGGACCCACATGAACAAAGCTAAAAATTCAAATACCTGGTGAATTTATTTTCATAAATTCCCGACCTATTTAATCCAGACACCGTAAGACTCCACTGTAGGTTTGATGCCGAATCAACTCTCGATTCATGCGCGCTACTTTTCTGTTGGTCTAAATAAACCTTTTTTATTTTCACGGTCTGAAAATATATTAACATAATACCATGGATCATGCTGCCGTGTCGACAGAATTCACCGACTAATGGGGGGATGTGATATTCCCACTTCGTTGTCCGAAGATGACTTAGGCAGGATCCGAAGGGCTTACCATATCCTTGGTTACGTTCAATTGTAGCTACCTTAGGTGGGTAAGAAGGTTAGTGCTCCGAGACATGGGGGGACTAGATTGTTTCTGGCCTCATTGGAGTGCGGGTTAAGGTTCCCTCTACATCCTTTGTTGAGGTAGTGGCTCTCCATGATGGGTATCGCCCTAGCCTAACTCCTACTAAACTCATGAAGGACTCTGATTGGTTGTTGGGTGCTCTGGAGGTTGCACCTTGACAAGGAGTTAACTCTTGACGAGCTCAATTTCATGTTCCAGTTGAATACCCATCCCTAGAACAAAGGTAGTGGAGGTGTCTCCTCATGGCCTAGGTTGGTATTACCTCAGTATCCGTATTGGAGAAGAGAAGGGAATCATGACTGGAATTTCCTTCTAGTACAAAGACTGGAAAGACAGCTGGCTCGTCATTTTTGAGCTCTAAGACAGCCATGCTAGGGATTTGGAGTCTGTGGCGCTAGTCCTTCTGGTCTTCAGGATCGCTGGTGAGTTTTCCTTTTCATAAGGGAGAACAACCGCTTATTGTTCACCTTGGTCGCTTAATCTTTCTTTATTCTCCTTGTAGCTACCAAGAGGAGGTCCGATGAATTTCCTGCCCACCTCATGTCCTGAATTTCTTGTCTGGTCGAGTTCCTTGTCGAGGTTCGTGATTACGACGCCCTTCTCAGGCCTGAGTCCTATTTTCAGGTGGACTTGTATTTTGACCTTCCACAAGACGTTGCATTCGACCTTCCCTGTCGAGAACTACTTGAAGGATTCTTCTATTCATATAAGTATAACCCTCAATCACTTTCCCACGTTTTCTGCTACCTTTTTAATATTGCCTCTCATAATTGTGATTCCTTATTTATAGCAATGACTAGGGACAACTCTTCTTCTAAGGAGCAAAGGAAAGAACTCGACGCCCCCAAGATACAGAAGATAAAGGAGCTCTGTGCTAAGGCAATGGAGTGGTCGAAAGGGAAAATGGCTTCCTCTGTACCTCGCTCTTCCGTTCCTCAATCCCTGGCTTTGAGGACACCACTACCCATTCTGAATGTCCTCCCTTATCCTGGGCAAGGCCGCTGCATCCTGACGGTGTCCAGGGGACTACCAGAGCTCCTCCCGGTCTTATCGGCCTTTCACCTCGCCCTAGATAATTTTCGTGTCCTCCCCTCTGGTTTGAGACTCCCACTCATCGGCTTTCGGGCAGCAGGGGTCTTATGTTGGTCAGAAGTACAAAGGTCCACTGCCTCTAGAAGGGCCCAAACAGCCTGAGGCCTAGGCCCAAGCCTGAAATGAAGTAGCCAGAGTTTTGCATTGGGTGTCTAAGCACATCGATCTCGAGAGGGCAATTACCCTCCTCGAGGGGCTCGGGGTGGGGTACCCAGACAGTTTCATGGAGCACACCCTTAATGTAAGTTCCAGCTCTAACTTTCAACACGGTGATGTTGAGAGGAGAATTCTCCTTTCTTTCACAGATCCTGACCTTCAACACGGTGATGTTGTCATATTTCACGGTCCTAGAGGTTGTTCAAGTATCCTCTCAGGTGGAGGCTACACTGGATGAGAAGACCAGGGATTTTAGTTCTCTCCGCAAAACATAAGACAAGGTGCAATCAGAGGCTGGGAGGTTCTGGGTCATCGAGGGAGAACTCTCCCAACTTGAAAAGGTTGTACCAAGGCTGAGGTTGGCCTGGCTATTAACGCTCGTAGGGAACAAGAGGCTCCAATATTCAATAGTAGGAGAACATTCAGAGGAATAAGATTCAGCTCCTAGAGGCTAAGCTTCGTCGGGAGATCCATTCCTGAAACTAGGTGGAGAGTAGAGAGAGTGAGGCTCAGCGAAAGCTTGACTTGGTAGAAATGTAATCAATGGAGAGTCACGGCCGGTGGACCGAAAGTGATAAGGGGACGAAAGACTTTAAGGCATCCCTAGAGTATTAGACGACCCTCCTTATGGAGTTTGTCTCGAGATATGAGAGTTATCGTGATGAGATCATCCACGCCCATCCTGAGTGGGACTTGAGTTCCCTTAATTGTCCATCATATCCTCTGCCCCTCTTGTGCAGTTAGCTTACGAGCGGGTGATGGTCCCTCATGCTCGGGATGCTTAGAAAGCTATTGGAAAAGTTGCGCTCTCCCCTTATCTGTCTTGATGTCCCCAGGTCCCTTCCTGTCTCTTCCGGGCTTCATAGTCTGCCGAGATCCTCTAACCTCGTTGAGCTGGATACAAAGGTCTCTCCCCTTTTACCTCCAGGTCACCCTGAGGAAGGGGCCCCTCCTACTACTGATGCTGTTGAAGCTTTCATATGCCCTGTCGTGTAACCTTTTGTGTTCCTTGTGTCCTGTAATTTTCCCTTTTCTTCCTTGTATATATACATTTTTGCTAAGTACTTTTATCGAACTTCATCTCCTCCTCTAACACAATTTGTATGGACTTTGATTTGTTTGATCTTGTCATCTTACTGTCTTTGATTCGACTTCAAGTCCCCTTATTAATACTTGTCTGTCTTGAGTGGCAGAGAATCCCTAACCTTTAGACTGGCTTTTACCTTGTGTAACTTATGAATTTTCCTCTGAGTGGGTTTCCCTCTTTCGAAGAGGTCGGGTCAAACAGCTTCATCAAATATCGAGGGGGTCGCGTTGCCCACGCCCCTCGTGGTGTATCTTATTTGAGAAGACCTATTCCAAACTCTTCCCGGTATTCTCCTAGGTGCTTCTTCCTTGATTGAGGTACTTTCCCTTTTGTCGAGTGAAGATATGGATGTTGTTTCTTTTCCTTTAATGCTCAATTGGGGTGTTATTGCTCGGGCATGTCGGAACAAATCACACCACCCCTTCCATTTGTTAGAATTGTATCCTCGCTTTCTTGCTCGATAGAGAGCCTTCTTTTTCTTCTTTGGCATTTAGTTCGGCATCCTTTGCTCAAGTTGGAGTTTTTTATCCTAACTGGCAGGCTAGATCACCATTCCCGTCATCACTTTTTTTATCCTGATTGGTTGGCTAAGCGCCTTGCTAGTCATCACTTTTTATTTAATCCTGATTGGTCGACTAAAGCACATTGCTAGTCTTCACTTTTTATTTTATGGAGTCTAGTCAGGCATTTTTGCTCTGACTAGATCTCCTTTCCCATCTAACGAGCTGGTGTGCCTGACAGACTTCACTTTCTGATCTCGACTAGCATGCAAGAGCACCCGCCAGGCTCTTCATTGATCAAACCTCAATTTTTCCTTCAGTATTTCATGGTGAAACAGGCTCTATGATCAAACCTCACGTAATAGTATCCCCTTTTTGTCTCCTAAGGGGTGGAGCTCTTGCTTGGACTGGTTCCCCTACCACCATTGACAACTTCCTCTTGAAAGAGGTGGCGTAGCATTCCCTAGACGTTATATGGTCCCTCCTCACTGATCCTATGCCTAGGGGGAGAACTTCATTACCTCAGACGTGGAAGGGATTTCCTTGAAGTTATGGATGGTGGGCCTACCGAGGATAGCGTTGTACACCTCGCTGCACCTTACCATCGTGAACTCCATTAACTTGGTGACGAGCTGCAGGGCCTTACTAAGGGTCATGAGGAGCTACATAACTTTTTCAAGGATGATCTCATGTCCACTGAATCCTACCAAGGGGTCCAAGCATGGACGATGCTGTTTAGGGTCTAATCCCATCTGTAGGAAGGCATATTAGTCTAGGACGTCAGTTGAGCTCCTCTCATCTAGTAGGGTCTGATAGACTTTAATGTTTGTGATCACCAAGGAAATTACCAGTGCATCAACATGTGATTGAATAATCTGATTGGTCTCCTCATTGGTGAAAGTGATTGCCTCTTTCGCCTTGGCTTGAGGTGATCGTGGGAGGACACTGAAAACCACTGGATGTGCCGCCTCCCGAGTAGATGCCTTCAACTTCCGGTTGGAGTCCCAAGCACTTGGACCCCCAAATATCATCTTGATTTCCCACATGGGGCTGCGGGGTTCGTCAGTTCTCTACTCAGGTTGCCTTTCCACCCTTCAATCTTGACTAGTGGGTGGTTGTCCCCACTATTCCTACAACCAGTCACGAATTCCTTGAGGTACCCCTTTTGAATTAGGACCTCAATTTGCTCATGGAGGTCAATTTGTGCCCGTAATACTTGTGACTGGCAGTACTTGGTGGTATCCTTCTTCTCCTTAGGCAACCTTATCACATGGGGTTTTTCAACAAGCTCCCCGAATGATGTTGAAAATTTCCCCTCGCCTAGCCATAAGGTGGGTGTAGGTGATGAACTGGCTGGCGAGCGGATTTTTCTCATCACATCGACCGATAAGGTGTGGGAGGATCTTAGATGTGGTTTGTATAGGGTCAGAGGGTCTAAAAGGATGGGTTCATTTATCCCCTCACAAGTCCTTCCCCTTCTAAGGGTTCCCAACGCTTGGCCTCTCTAGTTCTTTATTAGCTCAGATCACATCCTCAACACTTTCGTACTTTTGGATCCTAGTTTTTAATTCAGTGATGGGAGTAGAGAACTCATGCCCCGAGCATGATCGTGGAATAATATTTACCACATTAAAAAGAAGGTTTCTTCACATGTTGAATCATATTGAGTACGACACACACGAACTCTACATGGAGCTAGAAAAATTGGTGAATCTCAGAGTGTCGAGCTCCTTGTCATCATCATTGACTTAACAATTGTTGTTGTCGATGATACGCCCTAGCACATTTCCTTCGTGGATAGAAAAAGCTAATGTATCTAATTTTTTATGTCATTCACTGCTCCCCCATCACAGTCCTTGTCAACTTGGCTTTGGAAGGCCGAAGTCTCAAGATCAACATCAGGATATAAAGGTACATTTTCTAACTAGCGGATAGAGAATGTTAAGAAGTCATGGTCTCTAAGTTTCATGAACTTAGTGCGAAGGTGTATATTCTAAGCATAACTGCTTCGAGGGCCTCCTTCTAGCAGGAGAATGCAAGGCATCTATGGTTTGAGTATGTCATACATCTTATCCTTGACATAATGAAAGGTGCCATATTATGGGGATTCTCGGACAACCAATGGCACTGATTCATGTGGTATGCCATGATAGACATCTCTACTTAAACTCCAAGAAGAGAAATTGGAGAGCTAAGCTCCCTAAAAGGAAGGAACCAACCTAACCAGGTCAGCCTCCAAAGGAGCTCGAGAAACATCCACCATCAAGCACTGGTTGACTTTAAATCACCATGATGAAGTGTCAAGTCAGCCACCAAACAGTCACACCTATCACGTTCAGAATGACTAAAGGTAAATTGACATTTAATGCATATCAGCTCAGGGGATAAAGGCATTTAATGCTTCCCCCAACTCAACATTTCAACAATTGTCGTCACCTTGCCTGAAACTTATTCGAAATGCATCCCTCTCCTAGAGCCATCTATAAAATACCCCCTCTACAGACAATGGATTGTATGCAACTTTCTCCTAGAATAAATTCTTCCAAATTTTCTTCAAGATATTGACTTAGGCATCGAAGGCTCTTTGAAGATGAAACTACCCCGGTTGTCTTCATATTTAGAGTTCTTTCTTTGTGTTGTGCACGCCACCTCACAACATAGATTTTTAGTAACAACAGTTGGCACCATCTATAAGAACGATAACAAATATGTTCATCCCCTTCTAAACACTTGAAATATCTCACTCTGTGATGGCATAATGAGCCTAGCATCCTCCTCTCACTCCGGCGAAATTCATATCAATTTAGAAGTAGAAAAGGAGGACCTTCTCTCCTCTTCATCGAGAGAAGAACCTCTCAATGTTGATTTGGTCACCCTGCACTAAAAGAAAGAATTCGGTGAGTTCTCTCTTCAAGGTGGTTAGGAAAATGACAAGAGAGATGGTGACTTTTACCAACGCTATTGCAGCCTCCTTCTAGCAAGGCCCTTCCCAGTTATTGACGGACACTACTCCCAGAAGTAAAAGGAATCGCTGGTCGGGTCATCCCATGATTGGAGAGCCAAGGAGGATGACCATCTTGGAAAAGGCAAGGCAGCCCCCGATGTGGAAGAATGAACTAAAGGCAGGGAGGACCACTCTACTAAAACTGCTAGGGACATGGAGATGACAAACTAAATTGGTGAAAGCTTGGGTCATTGATCTTGATACAGAAGCTTCAGCTGCAGGTAGAGGAGCTATGAATTGAGCAGGGAAAAATTGTCTGGGCCTCCGTTGAGACCCTTCTGAGATAGACCGTGTCCTCCTTTTCAGTGGAAATCCAATAGATCGAACATCCCCCAAAGTTCAAGATGCCCCCGATCGCCCATTATGACGGGACTAAGGACCCGTTTGCACACCTAGAAATTTTCAAGGTCTTCGGACCTACACTACATCCCAGAACCTTTGATGTTGAAACTGTTCCGCTTGACACTCAACGAACCTGCACAAAAATGGATAGGGCAGTTAAAGTTGAACTCCATTCATTTAGTTGTTGAGATCTCCCGGTTGTTTTCAAGGTAATTTCTGGTAGGAAGGGAGAGAAGTAGGCCAACCTCCTACATGATAACAGTGAAGCGGCGACCTGAGGAGTCATTAACAGACTAAATGAACCATTTCAATCTGGAATCCCTGTAAGTTGACAACGCCAATGAGGATATGATGGTGGTTGCACTAAGGAGTGGGATCACTCATTCCAAGATGAGGTGGTCAATGGGCAAACACGCATAAGCTAAAGGAATATTTCTCTTGAGCTGGTATAATTAAAATCAAATAAACAACGGTAAGAAACCATTATCCACAAATGGACATACTTCATGCACAAGATACAACAGTAATAAAAACACTAGTCATCGTTACTACAAGAAATATGGCATTCTATAGGGTTTAAATCTAGGAATTGCAGTCTCGTCTTGTTAAAACTCAAAACAACAAGAGTTTTGAAGAATCAAGTAAAACCAATTCTTGTTAAATTAAAAAAAAATGGGAGGGCAAATTAACCAAAAGCGAGACTTAATTGGAGGCAGAACTTAAAAAAATAAGAGACGAGGACTTAAGCTGTTTCCTTCTCGAGCTCTCACTAAAGCTCATATATTTGATTTTCAGAGAGAAGCTCAAATCGTTGCTTCTCTCTTTCGCGATTCCTCTTAAATTTTCAGATCCTCAAATTTTCAGCTCTGATCCTTCTCTCTCTCGCTATTCTTCTCCAGATCCTCTCTCCCACAGCTTCTCCCTCTCAGACCACCTAGGGTTAGGCCATCGACGAAAAAGAGAGAGCATCGCTCACTATCTCATTCATATTTTGTTCGTTAGGTTCCTGAAAGGCTTTCTTCTTTTGAAGGTGAGTGAATTTCTCTACTTTGATCTTCTGTTGGTTTTCTATTTTTCGATTTGGTTAAGATGCATCAGGGAGAAAGCTTGGTAATGGAAGAGGAAAAATCAAGCGTAATTAGTTATTTGTAGTATATGTAATGTGCTTTCTTTAGATAACTTGTAGAAGCAAGTTTACGCTTTCCTAATAGTTGTATCTTGTGAAAAGAGGTTGAAGAATTCAACATTCATATCTTTTTGTACTGCCCTTTCTCTTCAGGGATATGGGGGAAACTCTTGGATAGTTTACTTATTATGTGGGCAGTACCTTTCTTTATTAACAATTAGGTTTTTTGTTGGAAGTCTCTAAACACTGGTGTTTTGGATAAGGTTTTTAGGGAGGTTGTCCCTCTTCTGCTTTCTTGGGTTATATGGCGTGAGAGAAATCTATGAATTTTTGAAGGGGTAGAAAATCTAAGTTAAAGGTTTCTTTTTCTTTACTAGCATACTAAGAGAGTGGTTGGGTAATTATTACCCATGTTGGAGTTTGACAATGGCCTATGTAATATCTCTTTAGATATAAATACATAGGTT
The DNA here is from genome assembly GCA_003255025.1 of Datisca glomerata. Lineage (NCBI taxonomy): Eukaryota > Viridiplantae > Streptophyta > Magnoliopsida > Cucurbitales > Datiscaceae > Datisca > Datisca glomerata. The sequence goes on from QANY01008257.1 coordinate 310,518, forward strand.
GTATTTACCATGTCTTGGGGTTTCTTCAATAATACATATTGGAATTAAGACTCACAGTCATGTTTTTTATGTTAGTTCCCTGAATTTCTCAGCAGAGCTTTCATGAATTTCCCTCATATGGTTTTAGAAGCATTCTGGTTATTATTTCTCTTTTTTGTTTTATACTAATGTTGATATCTTGTATGTTATTGGAAGCAGCATCAGAGGCAAGAAAAGGGAATGGTTAGCCTCGAGTTTTAGGCTAGAGAATTTCATTCCAAGCCTCATCATTGGTTTCATTTTTGGGTTATTTTTTATTTGTCAAAGACAAGCAGAAGTCATACTAAAAGAAGCAATTCATTGCTAGAAAAGAACTAACACCAATCTTTGGTCTTAGATAATGGTGATCAGAAGCTTAAAATGGTTACTTTTAATCATAGTTTTTATTTCTCTGATCCTCATATTTTATTATTCCTTACCTTCCATTAGTAATCATGCTTCCACTTGTCCAAAATTTGCTGATGTCAAACATTGTGCTTTCCAATACTTAGGTTCTGATAGTTAGACATGACCTGGAGATGGGAACTGGAAAAATAGCATCTCAATGTGCTCGTATGATATCAAAACCTCTATACGTGTTTCTTGTGCCTCATTTTATCTTCATTTCTATTATAAAATGCTCATGTCCAGTGTTTTCCATATCCCCTCTTCAATGCGTAAATTTTTTATTTCTTCTCTTGGTTATGTTGCTAATCTTTCAAACCTTGCAGATGCTGCCACTGGAATGTATGCAGAACTGGTGCAAAGGTATGGATTTACTACTTATGAGTTTTTTCTCTCTGATTTCAACATAATTATTTTAAGTCATTTATCATTCTGATCCATGCATATAAAAGTGCATCCCTTATATATATTTCAGCTATCAATGCCTTTTGGAATAGTGGGAGCAATGTAAGCATGCCAAGATAGTTGTGACATGAAAGAATCAACAAGAAATGTAAGAAAGTGATTTCATTTTTTAAATTGTAGTTCCACCTAAATAGTAAAACTTCATCTTAAAAGACCTCAAACTGTTAAGAAAATGCACCAAGAATAAGCTACAGGAAGCAGCTCAAACCATTGGCCTTCCAACTTTTATTGTTGCTGATGTTGGGCGAACATAGGTATATGTTGTATTGTATATCAGAATAAATAAAAATGCCTTGAATTTAACTAAGTTATTGCAATTGATAAGCACAGTAATCACTTGACCTTATGGTATTCGTCTCTTGGGTATTAGATCCTTGAGTAGGTTTCGGATATGGATTTTTGAATAAGTAAATTCTTTGTAGAAGTCTTTTTCTTTATCAAAAGTTCACCATATGAAATTATTAAGTGTTAGTTTGATATTAAAAGCTATTAGATCTCATTTCTGTCTTTATAGTGTTTTGTATATTTGAACTCATTAAATTAATGATAATATATTATATGACATCTTTTGCTTTGTGGATTGAAGGGAGATATTTGAATTAAGTTAATTTGGGACATCAATTTGCATGTTTATCATCTTTCTTTCTTACATTACAGATATGAATTTGGTCTCCTATTAGCATACTTTTACATCTATGTCTGCACAAATTTATTTTGCTCGGAAAAATAGGTGTAATTATGTTATGAAATTTTGTGCATAATTTCTTTCTATGGAGATATTTTTCTGCTGAAGTATGCTATGAAGATATTTTTCTAATGAAGTATGTTGTTCTGAAATTATGTTATGAAATTCTGTGGAGATATTTTTCTACTAATGTGCTTGGAAATGGTGATTCTAAAGATATGAGGGAGTCTAAGGATAGATTTTCATGTAATTTATTTTTGTTTGCCTCCATTGTTTTCTGGAGGTTATATGGCTTTAAAGTCTAATTTCTCAAATAAAGCGGTATGTACAATAGGCCAAAAGAGTGTTTATTATATGGTACTCTATTTTACTCTACTTTTTAAGTATAATATATAGATGATTGCTTGTTTGCAGGTATCTAAAACTCTTCAGAATTGTTGTTTTAAAGCAGCAGAACAACTACCGTATCAGCTTTTGATGTCTGACTTTCTTTAGGCCTGTTTTACTTCTTCAAGTTGCATGGTTTTGTGAAAATCTTTTTATATTTTTCATTTATTGGAACAAGTTTTCTTGTATATTTTAAGGATAAGTTAGTTAGTTTTCAAGTTAGATTTATTTGTAAATTGATCAAATGAATAATGTAAAATTTTGTTGAAATGATTAAATATTAATGTTGTCAATTATTATATTGGTGCTTTTATGCTTCTTAAAATTATTCTTTTGAAAGTGTTTAATATGAATACTTGACTATAACAATTTACCTTATGATATTTCACTTTATAGGATACAAAATACCTATGAATGTTAATTTACAAATATTAAAGACACAAGTTGAATACATTCAACATGATTTTGATAACCTTATTAAAAAACGTTCTACAGGAGTGAAAAATCATGTAAAAAATGAGATACCACAGGGGTTTTCGTAGGAGGCATTGCGTCTCGTGAAAAACACGGACTCTTCTCTCTCTCTGAAAAAAGGAAAAGAAAGCTAACTGATGCAACAATTTGTGGAATGTCCCACCAAAGTGACCCCTTACCCATAATTGAGAGTTTCTCATTAGTAACTTTCGAAGTAATGAATAGAAGAGGAAGACTGAGACTTCATGATTCGAATAATACCTAATTGATAATCACATCCCAAGAAAGATCTCTCACCATCAAATTTTCCGACTATCGTTTGCTAACACAATGACGTAAGGGATGAGATGTAAGAGTGAAGTTAGAGAGAGAGATATATAAGAGATGAGACTTTAGGAGTGGTCCCTAATTAACGTTTGCTTTCTTTTGGTCCTTTTAGCGTTGGAAGAAGCTTGGGACTGTAAAGACGTAACATTAATAGCTAGCAAGGAAAGGGTGAGAGAGTGATGAGGGTATGTTTGTGTATAGAATTTGTATTAGTTTTCAAGAAATTCAAAATATAACTATATGATATTAAATTCCAGAAATGGTTATTATTACCCATCTACAAAAATTCTGCCATCAGTTCCTCGAAAGACCTAGCTACACCTAATGAAAGCCTAGAAAGAGACAAATAAGTGGAAGTATTCGCTAGAACTTCCCCAAGAAGGGAAAGCCTACCTCTATTAGATGTAACTCCTTTTTTCCACCCATCAATCGGTGTGGAATTAGAAAAATTGCCTCCAAGTAGATCAATTACAACCTGTACTCAATTATATCATATATTTAACGATTTTGATTAATTAATTAATTCAAGTATATTATTTTACTCTTTTTATTGATTAATTCAACTTTACCTATAAATTGATGGATTATTTTGAATAATTAATTAATGTATGTGTATTAATTTTACTCTTTTTATTGTCGCATGGCTACATGAATGGAAAATTGATTTGTTATACAATTCATAACTTGTAGATATGGATAGAGATTACACGAATTATAATAATCTGAATATGGATAACTTACATAATTTAAATACGACAAAAAGAAGAGGGAAAAGAGGGTCAACTTACCTTACTTCCTTGAAAATCGATAGAAGGAACTTTGAAAGGAAATGTGGAGTATTTTAGATGTTTGATAAATGCAATAATCAATTCCAGAATGAATGAGAGTAGTTTTTGAAACAAAATTATAATTCTAAAATTAATTATCAATCGATTATGGAAAATAATCGAAATCACCATAAAAGTGGGCTTTAAAAATTGAACATCAATATCTAATTAAATTTGATTTTAAAATAAAATATATTAACTACATTAATAACCAAAATTCCAAAATATGTTAATTAAAATAAAAGATAATGTAATTTTATTAATTATCATGGTCCCACGAAATCAAACACAATAATCTACACGTGAGGGGCAAAAATGTCTAGTAAAATTCATCAACCGAAAATTATTCACGTGGTGACTAAAAAATTGCTATTTACCTAAATAGTTGAAAACCCTGCTATACCTTAACTCAGGTTTCAAAACCTATCTATATGGTGCAATTACTTCTGTTTTAAGCACTTTCGGAGGCCTGGGAGTTATTTTATTCGCAATTTTGAGTTGTTTTTTCATAATTTTCTATCTTTGTTAATTTTTGGGTTTTCTAAAAAATATAAATTCATTTTTATTTAGTTGTTTGAGACAATTTTGATATTGATGAGAAACATTTTTCCTTTATTCCAATTTTCGGTATTCTTTGTCAATCAATGAAATCTTTGCCTAAATCCTAGTAATCATAGAATTCAATAGGTTTTGGAAGGTCAATTACTGGTAATCACGCGCGATTCAACAACTTTTAAAATTGTTAGTGTTTTGTCGAGGCTTTCCACTACATCAGTTAGTATCAAAGCTAAAATTGATCCATCTTATTCATGGTACCGCGACGAAATCAACAGCGACAACAACGAGTTAAGGAGGTTTATGAGCATGATGATGGTGCTCAGTTAGAACATCGATCGGGTAGATTGTGGACCAATGAATGGAACAGATGTTGGGACAATTGATAGAGAGAATGGCTAATATAATGGGAATTGAAATAAGAGGAATACACATGAACCACGAAATCCAAACAGGTAGGGAGATTGGGTAGATGATACAGATGGGAAAGAAGAAGGAGAATACTATGAGGAGATTCCACAGATTTGTAGTAGGCGGCAGCTCCTAGTAAAAGAGGAGAATAAGCGATGGGAGGCTGGTATAAGGACTAAAATACCATAATTTCATGGCAGTCTTCAGGCTGAAGAGTTCATTGATTGGTTGGTGACTGTTGAGGAGATTTTATATTTCAAAGGGGTGCTAAATAACAAATGAGTACCTTTGGTGGTGACTAGATTGCGTGGGAGGGCAATATCATGGCATCAATTGAAATTATCTCGTACTAGGTTGGATAAGTCAAAATTTATTCCTAGGAAATGATGAAGAAACATTTGTGAGCTGCATTTTAGTTTTATAATTATAAGCGGGTTTTGTATATAAGATTACAGAATTTGAAACAGGGGTTTGAGATCGGTGGATGATTATACTATTGAGATTTATCAACTGATGGCCAGAAATGAAATATAGGAAACATAGGAGCAGTTGGTGGCGTGATATATTGGAGGGTTGATGGTTCAGATTCATGATACTCTTAATATGTTTGATCATGTGTCTGTGTCAGAGGCACATCATAGGGCCTTGATGGTAGAGAAACTATCATGTCGTGATAGTGGTGGTAGTGGATTTAGTGGCACCAATAACGCTAATAGGTAATGTGGGGACTGCACTGGTTGTTAGGAGGTCGTACTTGAAACCTCAAACAATACCTGATGATGACTGGTTGAGGAGCAATATTTTCGAGTCTACTTGTTCCATCCTGGGCAAGTTGTGTCATTTTGTGATTGACCCTAGCAATTGCAAAAATATAATTTCAGAAGAGGTGGTACATAAGCTGAATATTAAGACCGAAAACCATCCCAAGCCTTACAAACTAGCGTGGCTTAAAAAAGGTGGTGATGTAACAATTTCTAAAAGTTCCCTTGTCACATTTTCTATTGGAGCAAAATATAGAGATGATGTTTAAAGTTATGTGGTGACCATGGATGTTTGTCATTGGTTACTGGTTGACGTTGGGAGTATGATTGAAATGTGATCCATGAAGGGCAAGCTAATACTTACAGCTTTATGTTTGAAGGGGTTAAAATTGTGTTGGTGCCAAATAAACCAATAAATAAATCCCTAGCTACAAGGACTAGTACGAATTTATTGTCTTTGGCTCAATTTGATGAGGAGTTGCAGGATTTAGAGACAATATTTGTGTTGATTGGAAAGGAGGCAGCAAAGTCTTTAATAGTTCCAGATGTGGCGGCTCCTTTGTTGACATAATTTTCTAGTATGTTTCTAGATAGATTACTAGATGGATTGCCACCACTACGTGATATACAACACCATATAGATCTAGTTCCCGATGTAGTTTTGTCTAACAGGTCGTACTACAAGATGAGTCCCAGAGAGCATGAAGAGTTACATAGATAGGTCGAGGAGTTGTTGGCCAAGGGGCATATAAGAGAAAGTATGAGCCCGTGTGCTGTACCACCCTTATTGACTCCCAAGAAAAATGGTTCTTGGCGAATGTGTTTAAGATAGTAGGACCATCAAAAAAATTACTATAAGGTATCAGTTTCCTGTTCGCCACTTGGGATGATTTATTAGATTAGATTAGTGGAGCTATTATGTTCAGTAAACTTGATTTAAAGAGTGGTTGCTACCAAATTCAGCTTAGGCCTTGGGATGAGTGTAAAACAACTTTTAAAACTCGTGAAAGGTTGTATGAGTAGTTTGTTATGCCCTTTGGGTTGTCAAATGCCTCTATCAGATTTATGCGTGTGATGAATTAGTTGTTGAGGCCTTTTATTGGTAGATTCGTGGTAGTTATTTTGATGATATTCTGATTTATGGAACTAACTCTAAAGAACATCTGCAGCATGTGAGAGATGTTTTAGTTGTGATCCACAGGGAATAATTTTATGCTGGAAAGAAGAAGTGCGTGCTTATGACTCCAAGGGTTCTGATTTTGCGGTATGTAGTTTTTGAAGATGGATTGCAGGTTGATGAGGATAAGGTGGAGGCAATGAAGCAATGCCCAAGACCAACAACAATTACTGAAGTTAGGAGTTTTTATGGTCTTACATCTTTTTATAGGCGTTTTATCCCTCATTTCAGCAGTATTATGGCGCCGATTTCTAATTGCATGAAGGGGGGTAAGTTTTCATGGACTGATGAGGCAGAATTAACATTTCGATCGATTAAGGAACGCCTTACCACTTCAACAATTTTAATGTTACTAGATTTTGCACAACCATTTGAGTTACACACCAACTCTTCTAATAGTAGATCGGTGACCTATTTCAGTGAGAAGCTATCCGGCACCAAATTCAGATACAATGCATATGACATTGAGTTTTATGCAATAGTACAGGCTGTAAAACATTAGCGACATTACCTGTTTCATAGGGAATTCATCTTGTATACTGATCATGACTCTTTGAGGCACTTGCATTGACATGATAAGGTGTCCCCTAGACATGCGAGATGGGTTACTTATTTAGAGAAATTCACTTTTGTAGTCAAACAGAAGGTCAGGATGACCAACTGAGTCACATATGCATTAAGTCGCAGCAGTAGCTTGCTGGTTACTATGAGGGTTGAGGTACTGATCTTTATTTCTTGGTGGTTCTCTAAGATGTGCAGACTGGAAAGAAAACATATTTCTTGTTACATGATGGATTTCTGTTGAATCACCTTTGTATCCCATATTGTAGCTTGCGATTGCAGATTATTAGATAACTACATGGGTGAGGGCCATGTTGGTAAGGACAGAACATTGCACCTGATGTAGCGAAATATGTGCAAAGGTTAAGGATTTGCCAAGTGTCTAAGCATTCTGCCACTAATTTAGGGTTATATATGCCTTTGTCAGTTCCTTCTCAAACTTGGGTGGATATTAGTATGGATTTTATGTTGGGGCTGCCTCGTACGCAGAGAGGTAATGATTCCATCTATGTTGTTATAGATCGCTTCTCTAAAGTGGTTCATTTTATTCCATACAAGAAAACTACGGATGCTGTTAACTATGAACAATTATTTTATCATGAGACATATCGTCTACATGGGCTTCCTACTTCTATTGTGTCTGATAAAGATACCGGGTTTATTAGCCATTTTTGGCATAGCTAGTGGAAGATGGTCAATACACAACTCAATTCTAGTAATGCATATCATCCTCAAATAGATGGACATACTGAGGTTGTCAATAGGTCTATGAGCATTCTTTTGCGTTCTTTAGTTGGTGAACATGTCAAGAGTTGGGATTAGAAACTGTGTGAGGCAGAGTTTGCTCATAACCATGCAGTCAGTCGTAGTATCAGGTTCACTAATTTTTTGGTGGTTATTCGGTCCAGCCGATGGGACCACTCGATTTGATGGCTTTACCAAGTAAGTTGAAGGTCCACGACAAAGCAACATATTTCCTAACTAGTTCCAAGATGTTCACGGGGCAATTCATGACCATTTGGGTTCAGCAAATGCACGGTATAAATAGGATGCTGATAAGAAACGCAGACATGTGGAGTTTGAGGTTGGAGATTTTGTGTGGGCAGCCCTGACTAATGATCATTTTTTGTTGTTGATTATAACAAGTTGTCTTCCGAAAAGATTGGACCTATCGAGATTGTAGAGAAATTCAATCCAAATGCCTACAGGTTGAAGCTGCTTACACCTTTCCATTGTGACTCTTCTGATGATGATGCTACTACAAATTCAAGGTCAAATTTTCTCTACCCTAAGGAGAATGATGCGGTCGGTGCAGTTTTGAAATTTCTTGAACAAATGGATCGTGGCACGTGCAAGCCAACTTTTAGAGGGCGTAACTATTGACTCGGGTTGAACATATGTGTGACTGGGTTTTCCTATCACATCCCACTTTTGGGCTCACAAAATACCATTTTAAGTATTTTCAGAGACCTGGAAGTTAGTTTGTTCGTAATTTAGGGGTTTTTCTTAATTTTCCATCTTTGTTAATTTTAGGGTTTTCTGAACAGTATAAATTCATTTTTATTTGGCTGTTTGAGACAATTTTGATATTGATGAGAAACGTTTTCCCCTTTATTCCAATTTTAGGTATTCGTTATGAATCAATGAAATTATTGCATGAATCCTGATAATCTTAGAATTTAACAGGTTTTGAATGGTCAATTGCTGGTAATCGCGCGCGGTTCAATAACTTTTGATATTGTTAGGGTTTTTCGAGGCTTTCTGTTAATCACAAATGTATTTGTCAAAATAAACTTAAGAAATTACGTAACTTTTAAAAAAAAATACATTATGTAAGAAATATCAGAAGTCTGGTTTTCTTAAGATATTAATAAGAGTTTTATTTGGAAGTCTGATTTTAATACCTATATTTTTGTAAATATATTAATTTTAAAAAAATCAAAACTAAAAAATCTTTACAATGATCTTCGCACCGCTCATTAATGTCAAAAGCTTGTTTTAGTTTTGATACGAGATAGTACATTGTGGGACATGTGAATATAAATACCTAAAATATTTTCTCAAAATCATTTTTTTTAAATATAGAATTTGATAAAAACATTAGTAACCTTTTTAAATAACATGTGTTGTAGAGTGCTAATACATTCATCACACACAAACAACTCCTCAACTAACTATTTTTCATAGACCTAATATTTGTTTAAAAAATTGGGACCGATCTCACCCTAATTAGATTGGTGGCGACGTCACATCTTTTCAAAATCTTATTTTTCAATCGTCGCTCTACGTCGTACACATGTTACGACATAATTCTTTTTGGAAGTTAAAATGACCAAGAGATGTTTTTCAGCTAAAGGTCACTAAACATTTGAATGTAAATACTAGAGGAGATTATGAATACTACGTCAAATTCATTGATGATATCCTAGATATGGTTGTGTATACACAATATAAAAGGAAATCAGAGACTTTTGTAATGTTCAAAGAATTTCAATTAAAGGCATGAAAACAATTAGGTAAGTTAATTGAGACTCTTCAATCAGAGCGAGGAGATAAGTACCTATATTATGAATTCACGTATCACTTAATTTTAAGCATGGTATTTTATCACAACTTACAGCCAAGAACACCATGATAGAACGGTGTTGCTGAGAGGAGAAATAGAACTTTACTTCACATTATGAGATCAATGTTAAGTTACTCTTCTTTACCCGAGTTCATTTTTTGGGATATGAACTACAAATTTTCACATACATTCTAAACTTGGTATACCTAAAACACCTCTAGAGTTATGGAACAGTCAGAAATCTAGTTTTAGTCGCATTCACATACGTGGGTGCTCAACATACGTACTGAAAGGTGAGACTGCTTAGATAGAACCAACTTATGAAGTATGCATGTTTTGAGGATACCTAAAGGACTTGAAAAAGGTCTTTTATAATCACCAAGACAAAAAGGTATTTTTTTTATCGCCAACTACTACTTTTCTTAATAGTGATTGTATGAATGACTTAATACTTGTAGCAAAGTATGCTTTACCCTGACATTTTATTAGATTACCTGATCGTTATAAATGATTGGCACAAGTTGTCACCTCTGATGATACCAAAGAAGATTCATTGATTTATCAGTCTAAAATGGATGATTCTAATAAGGTGAAATGGAAATAGGCAATGTGCATTATCTCTATCTGTAATCTTGTTGTCTTCCTAAAGGCGCAAAACATATTAGATGTAAATGGGTGTCAAGATCGCTTTTCTAAATGTCAATCTTGGAGAAAGCATCCATAAGATGCAACTGAAGGGGTTCGTGACTAAAGGCCAAAAGTAAATTTTTTACAAACTGTAAAGGTCTATCTAGAACATCATATATGACAAGGGTATTATCTTAAAGGTTTGATCACGGGACATCAGATTCGGTCGTGGAACATCAGATTTTATAACGCTATTGTGTTATGGATTTGATCAAAATTTTGATGAACAACATGTCTAGAAGTACATCAAAGAAAAAAATGTGGTGTATGATGAGATCATAAATTTCCATTCATCACAGAATCAATAGAACTCATGAAGAAAGAAGTAATTGGAGAGGTTAATTGATTATTTACGTAGCTCTAACTATGAATCATTTATAGACGATTGCTATAATATGTAATGACTATATAATTGGAATGTCAGTTTCTTTGAGTAATTAATATCTATAAGTTCAAGAGTGCAATTCAAAACTTATGGTGGAATAACTTTGAGATTAATAAAACGATATATTAATTAAAGAGTTTTGAATTAGTATGCCAAAATTTAATTAGACAATGAATTATTTCATGTGGAATTTGATTATTTTCCTAAGGACTATTGCATGTGAAGAAGATCATCTTACATAGACCTTGTATTGCCTGTGACTGGCCGGCCACCTCCCCAAGTGAGAGGTGGTCACTTATCAGATAAGGTTATCTCATAATTCAAACTCGATATTATATGGTTACTCATGAGATAAGGTTTATCTGATAATTCAAATTATAGATAATCTTATCAAGAAAAATCTAACCGGATTCAAGATAATAATTTCCTTTAAGAGATTATCATCACGGCATACTAGGGACCATTTATGGAGGTAGTCACTTATTAGATAAATGTTACATGATCATTTTTTGAACTCCAAATTCAAAAAAATAATTTTTAACTTCTCTGGATATGATTAGAACTAGTAGAATTTAAGGGGTTCTTGGAAGAAGTGAAGAGGTTCATATGAAGCAATTTGTTGCCGAAGTGCGGAAATGGACAACAATTTTATTTTCCTTATTCCCACTTTCTTATGTATTGAGATCATAGCGTAATTCACAAAAATGATTGTATGGTCAATCCTTATTTCATAAGATGCCCACATGTCTGTCTATCTAATACCAGCGACTAGTCATGGAAAATGTCAGGAATCAATGACGAAATTCATGAAATGTTAGAGTATGCTTTTCATTCTTAAAAAGTACTAGGAGTAAGATCTTTCTTGAAGAATTCAATAAATCCATCGCGTGATTCATCATTAAGTAATTTATTGATTACATATCAAATGAATATATATAATTACAACCAGCAAAAAGTTATAAGAAAATTCATGTTGTTAACGATCCGATTGTACGGGTAACACTTTCCTAGCGACCACCTTAATTTGGTTTGTGCAATCAACAGACTGAAAGCTCTAAGAGGTGGACTCACTATCCTTCAGAGTCACAATATTAAAAGCCCAAGGGTAAAGAAATCAACTTTTTGAGAAAGCAAGAGTGAACACCTAAAACATTAACAACCGGAGATCATAAAAGGTGCAAATTGAAAAGCCCACATAAGGAAAATCATTGAAAAATATGAAAAAGTGCCAGATTGTTTGAAATTAAGTGTTTTACACCATTTCCGTGGACCAATTTTGGGCAAATTGTTAGCTAGGACCCACTACGTTAAAGTGTAAGAATCTTCAGAGATTTGAGTTCTCTTCTGTGAGTACATTGAAATCGAATATTAATTTATCAAAATTGGCTTTAGGATGAAAGAGAAATTATCTCCTAAATTGAGCAAACTGAGAATGAAAAAATAGGTGGGAATTGAAGAAATTCCACATTGGAAATGGCGAAAAGATTGGAGTGGTATATGTAGAGATGCTTATATTAAGAGTGGTAGATTGATAAACATAGAAGCTCTCTCTCACATGTAGGGGTTGAAAATCTCATCCCGGTTTGACTTGCGGCTTGGGTGCGCCCGCACGTCTTGTGAGCACGAATGCCGGTCCAAAAAACCCGCCCCTATATGGGCGGCCTTTTACTCCAGATTTATTTTTTCCTTCTCTAAGGAAGCCTAAAACTCACAAGAATTTTCTAGAAAGGAATATCTGGGCTTTTAATGCAGCATAATAGCTCAAACATTTTTTGGCTTTCATCATAGGGCCAAAACATTTTTTGGATATAAATACCCTTAAGAGATGGCCCCCCTATGAATAGTATAAAATGTGGTATTGCCCTCCTCATTTTACACACAAAGAAGCAATAGCTCTCTTCTTTCTCTTAATTTTTATTTGTCCACGTTTTTTAGTTCTTGTATAGTGTTTATTCTGAAAAGAAAACAGTAAAGGAGTCGTTGGAATCTCTTGAACGAAAGTCCAAGACTGAGGATGCGGGCGCCAAGAAATTTATCGTGGGCTGCTTTCTAAAGTTTCAAATGGGGGATTCTAAAACGGTGATCATCAATTAAGTGCAAGAATTTCAAACTATTTTGCATGAGATTCATGCTGAGGGAATGATGCTAAGTGAATCATTTCAAGTGACTTGTATTATTGAGAAATTGCCTCCTGTGTGGAAGGATTTCAAGAATTATCTCAAGCACAAACGAAAACAAATGAGCATGGAGGATCTTAGTATTCGACTTTGAATCAAAGAAGATAATATGTTATCCGAAAGAAGAGGTCCATACCCTATTGATGTAGCAAAGGTTAACATTTTAGTATGATTGAGGTTTTAAACCTAAGAAGACCAACAACAAAGGGAATGGTCCAAACAAGCTGGGACCTAAAGGAGGTTTCAAGAAACCAAAGTTTCAAGGAAAATGCTACAATTGTAACAAGCTGGGTCACAAATCTTCTGAGTGTAGATTGCATAAAAGAAACAAGGTTGGATCAAATCCTAAGAAATGGTGGATTGACACTGGAGGTACGTACGATGTGTCTTCTGATTGTGGGATGTTCTCTACAGTCAAAGCTATAGAGCATGGAAAAAACTGTACATGGGGAACTTGGCCACCTCTAAGATCAAAGGTCGTGGAAAAGTAGTGTTGAAGATGACTTCTAGAAAGGAATTGTCTATGAACAATGTCCTGTATATACCTGAAATACCAAAAAACCTTGTGTCTAGTTTACGATTGAATAACCATGGATTTCGTATGGTATTTGAGTCAAACAAAATTATTTTATCTAAGAGATGAATGTATGCGGGTAAGGGTTATATGAGTGATAGAATGTTTAAGCTCAATGTAATGGATTTGGTCAAATACAATATTAATAAAGCTAGTTTTTCTGCATACTTGCTTGAGTCTTCTAATTTATGACATAATAGACTACCTCATGTTAATTATGATACTTTACATAAATTAATTAACTTGGATCATATACTAATATTTCATATTAATTCCCATCACAAATGTGAAACTTGTGTTGAGGCAAAATTAACGACGTCATCATTTCAAAATGTTGAAAGAAACATTGAACCACTTCATTTAATTCACAGTGGTATATGTGATTTTTTGTATAAACAAGAGGTGAAATAAGTATTTTATTACTTTTGTTAATGATAGTATAAAATACTATTATGTATAGTTGCTAAAGAGTAATGATGAAGTTATAGAGAAATTGATTCTCTATAAAAATGAAGTGGAGAATCAACTTAATAAGAAAATTAAGGTGCTAAGAAGTGACCGAAGTGGTGAGTATGAATCGTCGTTTGTAGAGATTTGTGCTCAAATATTGGATTATACATAAAACCACATCACCTTATTCACCTTAGTCCAATGGTGTTGCTGAGTATAAAAATCATACTTTGAAAGAAATGATAAATACATTATTGATCAGTTCTGAATTACCTCAAAACATGTCAGGAACAGTCATTTTGACTGTTAACTATCTTTTAAATAAGATACCCAAAAAGAAAAAGGATAAAACCTCATTTGAGTTATGGAAAGGTAGAAAACCTTCGTCCAAATGCTTACAAATATGGGGATGCCTCACTAAAGTGATGGTACCTACACCCAAAAAGGTGAAGATAGGATAAAAAGCTGACAATTACATTTTCATTAATTATGCAAATAACAGTAGCGCATATTGCTTTTTTGTGTACGAATCTAGCAATTCTGAGACAAGAACACGATAATAGAGTCTATGAATGCATCATTCTTTGAACATATATTTCCTTATAAATCTAAGAGTCAATCTTTTCAAAAAAACTTCTTGAGACTACTGGTGAAGAAAATAGTCAGGACCAAGATGAAGTTGAGGTAGAACCTAGAAGGTGTAAAAGAGCTAGGATAGAAAAGTCTTTTGGTCCTAATTTTCTAACCTATATGATTGAAAGTGAACCAAGAAATTTCAATGAATTTGTAAACTTCAAAGAAGGTCCTTTTTGGAAAGAGGCCATTAAGAGTGAAATTGATTCAATTTTGTAAAATCATACTTGGGAACTAGTGGATCTTCCACCTGGTTGTAAACATTTGGGTTCCAAGTGGATTTTCAAACGAAAATGAAGGTCGATGGATCAATTGATAAATACAGGATAGACTTGTAATTAAAGGTTATAGACAGAAGGAAGGTCTTGATTATTTTGATACATATTCTCCAGTGTCGAGAATAAACTACATTAGGATGGTACTTGTAATAGCAGCTTTGTGAAATCTTTAAGTACATCAAATGGATGTGAAAACAACATTTCTAAATGGAGATATAGAGGAAGAAATCTACATGGAACAACCAGAAGAGTTTTTTGCTCCTGGACAAAGAAAGAAAGTCCGTAAATTAATCAAATAATTGTATGGTTTGAAACAAGTACTAAAACAATGGCATGAGAAATTTGACAATCACATGATGTCAATTAGATTCAAAATCAATGAATGCGAGCAATTTATTTATGTTAAAGATAAAGAAAATGGATATGTCATTGTTGTATGTTGATGACATGTTTATCATCGGTAGTAATGATAAAATGATCAAATCTACGAAAGATATGTTGAAATCTAAATTTGATATGAAGGACACGAAACTTGATGATGTTATATTGGGAATAAAATTTGAGAGAACGTCAGAAGGACTTATTTTAAGTCAGTCTCATTATTTAGATTCTATTCTTGAAAAATTTAGCAAAGATGATACTGGTGAATCAAAAACACCGATGGATACAAGTGTACATTTGTCCAAGAATAAAGGTGAGAGTATCTCACAAGTAGAGTACTCTAGAGTGATAGGTAGTCAAATTTACTTAATGAGTTATACAAGACCTGATGTAGCTTATACAGTGAGAGAACGAAGTAGAATCACGAGTAATTCTAGAGTTGAACATTGAAAAGTCATTGTGAGAGTATTGAGGTACTTATGACATACTCAGAATTATGGACTACACTATGCAAGATGTCCAGCGATCCTAGAAGGATATAATGATGCATATTAGATATCTGATAAAAAAGATATAAAGTCTACTAGTGGATATATTTTCACATTAGGAGGCATTGTCGTTGCATGAAAATCCTCAAAACATATTGTTATAGCTAAATCCTATGGAATCTGAGCTTATAGCTTTGAATAAATTAGAGGATATTCCTAGATGGACAAAGTCTATGACACCAATTTGTATACACTGTGATAGTCAAAGTGTTATTGGAAAGCTACAAAGTAATATGTATAATGGTAAGTCTAGACACATTTATCGTAGACGTAATACCATTAAACAACTACTCATGACAGGGGTTATCACTAGTGACTATGTGAAGTCAAAGGATAACATTACGGATCCGAGCAAAGGGTTAAATAGAGACTAAAGCCCACGTAAGAATAAGTTGATATAAAGAAAACTCAACATAGTTGATTGGAGAACCCAAGATCTAGGTTCAAAGGGACAACCTAATTGTATAAACTTAGTCAGATCAGTGTGGGGATTTTCCCCATATAAATATCCTATGATGAAAACAGTGATACTTGTTGTAGATTAGGTGAAACTGAGCTTTTAATTCTTAAAAAACTATGAGATCTGAGCAGAGTAATGCAAGTTTACTTTTAAATAAAGATATCACGTATGTGAGAGTGATGTGGGATCACTTCTATGGGAATTGTAAGGGCACAATTCTTTAGAAACTCTTGTAGAACCAGGATGATGTTCATGGTCAAAATGAACATAATCATGAGAACTGAATTGTGTCAGGGATGACTCATCTGTGTAGTATGTCATTGTTTATACAAAAAACTGAACATTTCAAAGACATCATGTCTACTAGTAAGATAGTGAAGTAAAAATACTTACAAAAGGGAAGGTTCAAAGGGTGAAACCTCCATATCCTATGATGATTTAGGAACGTTGAATTCTATCACCATGTCTGTCGTGTCATTGGTCGTCAATTTTTATTTATTTGGGAAATTATTGGAAATTGAGTGTTAAACACCATTTAGACAAGACCCACTATATAAAAGTGTAAGGTCTTGGGAGATTTGAGTTCTCCTTTGCGATTGCATCAAAATTGACTATTAATTTATCAAAATTGATTTTGGGATGAATGAGAAATTGTCAAATAAAATAAGCTAAATGAGAATGGAAAATAAGTAGAAATTGTAGAATTCTCACATTGGAATGGGAGTAAAAGTTAACCATGAAGGCAACAACACAAATGGTCACATAACTCTGGGGGTTTGCTCCCCACAGGTTGCAGGTTCGAACCAGGGAACGCACGCTGTCTCATGACCACTATGGATTTACCCGGTCACTACAAAACCATCAGGACTTAGTCGTAGACTAAGCTCCGGAAAGCCAGTGCTAGCGAAATAAAAGGAAGTAAAAGTTGAAGTGGTATAGATAGTGAGGCTTCGATCAAGGTTGGTTTTGATAAGCAGGGGGTGTAAATCTCAACCTAGTTCGGCATGCGGCTTGGGTGCGCTCGCACGTCCTGTCTCTTACTCCAGTTTTATTTTTTCATCCCCAAAGAAGCCCAAAAGTTATTAAAATATACTTGGAATGGAATATTCTATGTAACTAAAAGCCCAAAGCATATTTTTGGTAAATAAAGGTAAAAAATATTTTTTTGGTGGTAAATGGACTTTGTGGTGGCTCTCTCCATGAATACTATATAATGAGGTGTTCTCCTTCTCATATCTACACAAACATAATGATCATAAAGAAGGAAGAGACAGATGAAGATCAAACAAAACAAAATTGTGAGGATTTTCATCCTTCCCAATTAGACTATTCAAAAGAGAATAAAAGGGAGAATAAATCTTCATAAAAGTGATGGATTAGTCTAAATTTATACTATTTTTATTGTTCAAATTAACTTACTGCATATTTAGTTGAATTTTTAATCAGAATGGCATTGAGTTCAAAATCAGAATCAACCAGGAATCAGAATTAGAATGGGATAAAATCTTATTCTTGTTGGAAATTGGGAGTTAAACACCATTTCCATATACCAATTTTGAGCAAATTTTTAGGTAGGATCCATCATGTAAAAGGGTAATATTTTTGGAGATTTAAGTTCTCATTCGCAAGTACATCAAAATCAATTATTAATTTGTCAAAATTTACTTTGAGATGAATGAGAAATTGTCACCCAAAGTGAGCTAAATGAGAATTAAAAAATAAGTGAGAATTGTAGAAATCTCATATTAGAAATGGATGAAAAGTTGAAGTGGTATATATAGAGATGCTTGGATCAAGATTGGTAACTTGATAAGTGTCGAGGCTCTCTCGCATGCAGGGGTGTAAATCCCACCCTCGGTTCGGCATGCGGCTTGGGTGCGCCGTACATCCTGCGGACATGAATTTCGGTTTGAAAAGCCCAGTTTGAGTCTTGGTTCGAGTCTTAGTTCATGAATCATCACTCTAGTGGTAGAATTCAGACAAGTCAGTTCGACAAGGTGGTTAAGTCGGGTGCTCTTCATGTACCTCCAACCATTTTATCTTGGAAAATATACGATGTTATCAACCTTTAGTACCACATGTAAGGGGTACTGTTAAAACATGACTCAGTTTTATTTCTCCTTAATTTATATTACAGTTACGATGTTCATATAATTTTTACATTGGTAATTATATTACTTACATTTTGTAATCATTATATTTACATTGGTAATTTTCATAATTACACTTCTTACGTGTCGTAATCAATGTATTTATGTTTGATAATTTCATAAGTGTTGTATTACCATAATTTTCATTTAATCTTATAATGTAATACATATTTATAACAATCACAAAACAATTACAGGTATACAAGTTATTGCGTTATATGATTAGTTTTTGGAAATTTATTTGGTTTTTAAACCTAAAATATTTTTTAATATTCTCCAAAATTATGAAACTGGAAGTAATTATAGAGAAAAATTATGTCTAGGAAACTAGAACTTAAGAGGACTTGTCCATAAAATTATCTGGGAACTGAATACTATTGAGAGGGGGGTCCTGGATTGGGGCTTAGAACCACTTCGTCGTGACAGTTATCTGTGAAAGCGCTATTTGGTTTGTTTTGGAAAATATTTGAAAAACTAGATAGTCAAATGCACTTGATGAGTTGTACAAGACATGTTATAGCTTATACAATGATTAATTTAAGTAAATTCACGAGTATTCGTGGAGCTGAACATTGAGAAGTCATTATGAGAGAACTAAGGTACTTATGATATATTCAGAATTATGGACTATACTAAGCAAGATAGTCCTAGAAGGTTATACTGATGCAAATTGTATATCTATGAAGTCTACTAATGGATATGTTATCACACTAGGAGGCGCTGTCGTTGCATGAAAATCCTCACAGACTATTATAGTTAGATTCACTATGGAATGTGAGCTTATAACTTTGGATAAATGTGAGGAAGCGACTGAGTGGTTACACAACCTCTTAGAAGATATTCCAATATGGTCGAAGCCGGTGCCACCAATCTGCATACACAATGATAGTCAAGTGTTGTTGGAAGGGCACAAAGCAATTTTTACAATGGTAAGTCTAGACACATTCGCCATAGACATAATACGATTAAACAACTATTCTTGACAGGGCTATCACTCGTGACTATGTGAAGTCAAAGGATAACATTAAGGACCCAGTAACTAAAGGGTTATATATAGAGTTAGTTGAAAAGACATCGATGGGAATGAGACTAAATCCCATGTAAGAATAAGTTGATATTAAGAAAATCAAACCTAGTTGAATAGAGATCCAAAGGTCTAGGTACGGGACAACCTAATTTTATAAAGTTAGTCAGATGAGTGTGGGATTTCCCCATCCAGTATCGTATGATGAAAACAGTGATACATGTTGGAGATTACGTGAAGCTGAGCTTTTAATTCGTCAAAAACAATGATATCTGAGCAGAGTAATGCAGGTTTACTCTTAAATAAAGATATCACATATGTGAGAGTGATTCAGGATTGTTTCTATGGGAATTGTAAGGGCACAATTCATGAGAATTGAATTATGTTAGGGATGAATCATGTGTGCAGTATGACATCGTTTATACAAAAAACTAAACATTTCAAAGACATCATGTCTACTGGTATGCTAGTGAAGTAAAAATGCTTATGCAAGGGAAAGTTCAAAGGGTGAAACCTATATATCCTATGATGATTTAGGAACGTTGAATTCTATCAACATGTTGTCGTGTCATTGGTCGTCAATTTTTATTTATTTGGGGAATTATTGGAAATTGGGTGTTAACACCATTGAGGTGGGATCGACTATGTAAAGTATAAAGTCTTAGGAGATTTGAGTAAGCTTCACTGTTCGAACAAGATTTCTTCAATGATTAGCTCCTCATCTGCAAACCGATCAATTGGTTGATGTGACTTTTCAACAGCAACTCCTTAGCTACATGGTTGGCTACTCGCAATACAATCGAAAGAATGTTCATATCAAGAAAATTTCATTCGCTACCTAGCAAGGAGTATTCTATGTGACGTCATTTTACCTAAAGAATGTAGGCGAATTAGCAAAGGTTGGTAATGAAAGCTTTTACAAATATTTGTCAGTAAAACTATGGAGGTATATATAGATGACATGTGGTCAAGTCAATCCACCAAGAGAACATGTTGAGAAAGTATAGGATGAAGCTAAATCCATAAAAACACACGTTCAAGTGGCTTTAGAAAAACTTCTAGCCTTGAGCTTAGCCTGATCAAGTCAAGGCAGTATTGTAGATGGGTTCACCAAGAAACATTAAGGAGGTCCATGTCTCATTAGAAGTCTAGGAACACTAAAATGATGTGTCCAGATTCACAGGTAAACGCATACCCATTTTTCTCTAGCTCAAAATGCATATCCCTCACAATTAGACTAGAAAAAACGGAGAATAAAATTTCGTGATTGATTTGTCATACGGTATTTATTATTCAATTTAACTTATCGCATGTTTAGATTTTTGGGAATCAAAATGGGATTAAGTTCAAAATCAAAATCACGACTCAATGGGTATGAATCAAAATAGAGAATACAATTGGTGTATTTAATTATAGTCTAGAGTTAGAATCAGAATGAGACAGAATGTTAATTTTTATGTGTTTACTTAGTGTAAAGAAATAAATATACAGCTTAGATAAAAAGATATCCCCACAAAAGGCCAAAGGGCGGTCATGCACTAAGAATGGATGCACATAAGAGTTGACAATGGAAATAAATTCAGAGTTGACAGCGACCATCTTTACATAGTAAACGGATACATTTACACAAGCAACATGCACGTTTACAGGGTCAACGGACATCTATATAGTGGCAGAACGGACATGTATTTAATCACAATGGGAATATATCTACTTCAGAACAAGAATGTATTTAAACAAAATTGATGAGCTGAGAACCAATCAGAAAAATATGCACGAATAGACACCATAGCAAAGCAATCGCAAATGTTAGATGGAATAAATAGATTTGATTGCCTCTAAATATTTCAATTAAGATTGATTGAGAAAATATAGGAGAATAAAATATTTTGCACTCTTAGAATATTCTTTATTGTATCAATAACTTGCAGCAAACGTAACCACACCAAAAACGCAATGAAAAATATGAATACAATAAAATATCAAAGGTATTCCCATAATTTTTCTTCTTACAAAAGATTTTTCATGTAAACTATTGTGTCTATTATTTTTCATCTATTTCCTTTATTATTTTCTCATTATTGTGTCTACGGCTAACTCTACAGTCGCAGATGTTTTCCTTTGCAATTGATGTTTTTATTGGGAGCCCTAGTAAAAACTCAAGTGTGCAAAGAAAAATACCTACAACCAAGTCAAATACAGTTCTCAACACGAGCGAAAGCTATGAAACCTAGAAAACAGTAACGGATGTCATTGTAGAAGTCGTTGCTCCCCTGGCTAGAGAGAAGCGGCAGACGACGAATAAAAGGACAGATGAAGAAGCTTTGCATATGGAAAATTAAAAAAAGCAAGAAGTGAAATAATTCCAGAGAAGCCCGATGTTGGGGCATCAAATTCACAACCATAGGACAATACAGAAAAAACGGTAACTCTCATTCTTGTATCTTAAATTAAATTTTTTATTGATTGTCTATTTTTGTCATGGTTCTCAACAAACGCGAGAAAAGAACCAGAGGAAAAATATATAAACTGAAAAAAAAAAGAAATTTTATTGGCATGAACAAATCATGGTAGATGAACAAAAGTATAAACTGTGTATTTCGGAGGTTTTCTCTCTCTTACTCTATAAGTGCAGGAAAATAAAAAATACACAGACCACGAAATATAAGCGACCACTTGCAAAGTAACTCGCAATGGGAATGCCCAATCACTTCCTCTAAGTACTAAATCGAAGCTGCTTATCAAAATGGACACTCACGACAGTCGGATGCTCTCTAAATGAGAATGTTAAATTTTAGAACTGCTAAACGGAATCGAGCCAATGACAGGAGCATAAAGAGAACAAAAAATACATAGAGACTCCTCGGAAGGCCCTTAATGGAGTTCAACTTTCAAAACAACAAAACTAGACGGCTTGTAGCAACAGAAAAAGCAGAACAAACTTGAACGGAAATTTGTGATTACAAACAAGAATCACAATGGCGACGCTAGACGAGATTCTCACAAACTTGAAACACCTCCATGACAGAGGTTGTGAGACGGGAAATCAGAACGGCGAGCTTGAAATCAGAACGACAATCTTGAAATCAGAACAAGGTATTAGTCGCGTCTTGGTAAATCAAAATAGAGCAGAAATCAGAATGGTAAGCGTGAAAACAAATCGAGGACGGCAAGTGGTCCATTCGGTTTCAAAAAGAAAACGGCTCACCTAAGGTAGACCAAAATTGAAACAAGATTTCAGACTCGGTCCAGATCCGAAAGACCAGCGAACAAAACCTCAGAACAGAAGGGATGAATGAAGGAGCTTGCGAACGGTAACTCTGAAATGCTCACAACGCTCAAAATCAGAATGAGATGCTTGCGAACAAAAATTCGAAGCATCACTGCTCGTAAACGAACAGAAGTGCCGAAAGGGGCAATGAGGGAGAAGAATAGTCCTCACGTGGGTTAAATGTGCAAATTCCAAGGGATAGATATTAAAAACCTTGAAGGGTCAAATCTGCAAAAATAAAAATAAATCCAAAGAGACAAAATTCAAAACTCTGGGAAGGCTTTAAATCAACTATATGATGAATGAAATATCAGGACTTGGCAACTCTCTATTACCTTGACATTAGCCTGTCTTCAGAATTCGACTTTGATCTTCAAACATAAATCGGAAAAGCATATCAAAGAAGCTAATTATTCACATTTAAATTATTGATCTAACTTTAAAAACTACATTTTATTTCATTGAAAAGAAAACCAGAGCGTTACGTGAATTTATTCTCTAGTGTCTCTTAAAAGAGAATGGCCTTATATCAATCGTGTGGGGCATAATTGTCTTGCCGTGCATATAATTTAATTTTCTTTATCATGAGATTTTATCATGCTTTAAAATGATCATATAAATTATGTTTATGATGTTTAGGTCGCCTATTCTGAATATCTTTATATCTCGACCCTATTGACAATAGCATGAATTTATCGTATAATGCATAGATGAACCATAATTCATTTCTTCTTAATAATTTGATATGCGTCATCCAATTAACTTTGACTACCAACCGTTCACGATACAATTCTTGTCAAATTTTAATGATAAATATTAAACCCTTATTGAATTCTTGCACATCATCGATATTTTCGTGCACTATATGTTTATTAGCATCTACGTAAATCACTAATATTCTGATCAGGAGTATATCATCTGAATTGCTTTTATATTGAGATCATGTATCCAAATTGAGACACTAAAAATCATATATTTAACTCTGTTAACTTATGGCTAGACCACCGTACTAGGATGCCATCTGATGTGAAAACCATATGACGCAATTTGTAAAGATCAGTCAATTTCAGACTTTAAGCTGTATTGATTGAAAGCGAATTACATGACAAATCATATACCATTAGAAAGATATGTAAGTATACATCTTGAAAAAAATTTCTGAACTCAATTTAGAGCTTCCAATAAAATGTTAAGTATACAAGTTCCTAGATCTTGGAATCTTACATTTGATGAAATATTTAACCGTATGGCTTCTTGAAATATATTGACAAAGCTTGTATTTATAAATACATCAAAGATAAGATAGTGATTTTTTGAGTTCTTTATGTAGACAATATTCTCTCATTGAGAATGATGTAGAAACTTTATCGAAAGTAAACAAGTGGTGTTAGCTGATAAATTCTAAATGGAAGATTTGGGAGATGCGAGCTATTTTCTAGGCATCCAAATCCTAAGAGATAGAAAAAATAAGCTTTTGACATTTTCTCAGGCATCATATATTGATAAGGTGCTGGAGAGATTTTCTAAGAAAATTTCTAAGAAAGGACAAGTACCAACCATACATGAATTTGTGTTTTCCAAGGAGCAGTGTCCTTAAACACCTCAAGAGGAAGAAGATATGAGAAAAGTTATTTATGCTTCAGCTGTTTGTAGTCTCATAAATGTAATATTTTGTATGAGACCAGACATCTATTATGTAGTAGGAATTGACAGTCGTTATCAATAAAATCTTGGTTTAGAACATTGGATTGTAGTAAAGCACATTCCCAAGTATCTTTGGAGAATGAGAAATTATATGCTTATTTATTCAGGTGAAGACCAGAATCCCATTGGATATACTAATTCGGATTTTTAATTAGATAGGGACAGTCGAAAGTCGATGTTTGGATCAGTATTCACCCTTGGTGGATGAGCTGTAGTCTGGAGAAGTATTAAACAATCAAATATTGTAGATTCCACTATGGAAGCCAAATATATAACGATTTGTGAAGCTGCGAAGAAGCGGTATGACATAGAAAGTTCTATATTGATCTAGAAGTATTTCTAGATATGGACAAGCCATTAATCATGTACTGTGACAATAGTGAGGTGATAGCTAATTCCTAATAACCAAGGAGTCACAAGAGGGGCAAGCACATTGAAATGAAATATGATCTTGTAAGAGAGATCGTGCATCGAAAGGATGTGATTGTTATGAAGATATCGTCAAATCAGAACTTGACTAATTATTTTACGAAGACATTTCCTGCGAAGTCATTTGAGGGTCATGCGTGTAATATTGGATTGAGAGAGATGCCACATTTGCTTTAGGGCAGTTGGGAGATTGTTGGGCATAGTGCTATCAAAGCATGCGTTTAGACATTTTTAATATGAAATTAATCAAATTATATTTTTCTTATAATTGTTCTTTTGAATTATTGTTGAATAACTTATATATAAATATTTGAAAATTTCATACTCGTTAATGAGACTATGATCTTTTATAAGTACAAGAGGATTAAGATCATAAATAATGAATACAATAGTCTGCAACATATTAAACTATGAAATCTTTAATGAATGGTTTCTAATACAGTTTACTAAGTGTTATGAATGCATGAGATCTAGATCCGGATAATTAATGTGGATAGACATCTTAGTGAATGTACTTTATATAACTAGATTATATAGGATAATACCGATGTGGATTAATATTTTTATTAACTTACGTTTATCATAAAGATTTAATACCCATCAAAACTTATGATCATATGTAGATCAGTCTGAATCGTGAGTAGTCATGAACTCCTATGCATGTCTACTGGATATTTTGATTCACTCATAAAGATTTTATTTGTAAAATATGCTAGTGACTTTTGTTTTAGAAATTGAGTGACATGGATGGCTGAGAACATGATCGTACAAGATTTGGAATCCAAGTTTTTCTAACAGATCATATATTGGTTCCCTTAAGTGTTAATTCTGAAACTGAATGGTTATTGAGCTCAAATTTATAATACGATTATAAATTGACTATTCACTAGTAAATTAATGATACTTAAATATCAAGAGGATAGAAGGGTAAAACGGTAATTTTGGCCAGCTCTAATTTACAAATCAATAATTAGAGGACATGACTACATAAAATTATTATATCAATATACTACACGAGAATACTCTGTAAATACATTCTGTAATCTCTAAAAGTGAAATTCCATATTTATAATGAAGTAATAATTGAATTAATAAATAAGATTATTTATTAAAGAGTTTAATTAATAATCTGATTTATTAGAGCTTATGATTAAGGGTCCATGGTCTCCAAGTCACATCTGTAATACACAGTCTAAAGTATGAATATTTCAGGACATGAGAAAATGACTGACTTGCAAAATGATATATTTATGGGGCAAGTATATAATTATGAGATAATTGTGTATGATTAATTCATTAAGAATTAATTAATTGAATTAGTTAATATAATTTTCAAAAATTCAGTAATAAACAATATCGATTAATTTTGTGTTAATCGATATGTAAGACATAATATTTGATTTATGAAATTAAATAATATTATGTCATTATAAGATAATGATTTTATTTGATTTATCTAATCTGTTAATTAACATATAAGATAATTGATTAGGAGATCAGATAAAATTTTGAATTTAACTGATATCTAGACATGTATCTTATTAAAATAAATAATAAATTTATAGAAATTACCATGTGACGTGTTGGACTGCCACATGTCAATCGTTGATTTAGAATCAGAGATTGACATGGACTATTGTAGTGTCTCACGACACTATAGTTGTGTCGTGAGATACTATGACTCCTCACAGCGCACTGTAATATCGTGTGGTACTGTGACTCCTCACGGCACACTGCAGTGCCAGTGTTGTACAATTGTAATGGGTCTCACTTCAAATAAATATTTATATTTAATTAATTATTTTATCCCAAAAGATCTTATGTGCCACTATATAGAAAATAGATTGATATTATTCTCTTGGCTTCAGTGTGCTAACAACACAGTTGAAATTATAGGTGGAACTCTCTAAGATTAAAAATTAATCAAAAAACTTGTGAAGAACTTTTAATTATTTTTTTATCAGAGTTTTGTCTAACAAGTTAATCCTTCTAAAAATATTTAGATCTCATGTACTGAGTACATCTCGAGATAGAAAATTGTTCTTGATACATTCTACGTGCTCATACACATCCTAATGTATTTGAGGATTCGCTTGGAAGATCGTGGTATGGATCTCGAAATCTATCATTTGTGGGATATCAAGATTGTTGTATCACAAGGATGCTTGATTAGACTACAAGAGGTATATTTTATTTCCATGTATGTCTTTGATTTATTTTATAAATATATAATGGATTCGATCTGAAAAAGTATTTTTTAAATAAAAAGTTTTCATCTTTGGAGTCTGCGATGATGCGATCGTTTATTATTTTATAATTTTTTTAAAAACACCAACATGCCTTCCACCGTGCGTCACCGTAGATTCCAACAAAAAGTGGAATCAAACCACGAGCAACACCTAAACTCCGAGCTGAGGATGAAAAATTCCTCAACTTTTCTGAGAAGTTGAGCAAGGAAGAAAGCCTCAACCTAGTGATTCGAGATGATCTCAAAGGATACGACTCCAAGAGTTGTGCTTGGTTCACTCCTGATGCGTGCTGTAATAAATAGCCGGAGGTCCGAAAGGACAGAGGTGATAAAAGGAGGTGGGATGCAGTCGAGGAAGTCTCATTGTTAAAAATCTAAAGATAGGATCCCTGACTGAGTTGCACACCTCTCATAAGGGTTATATTTTGCAACTGAAGGGACCTTACAACTTTAAGCAGGAAACCAACGCAGATAAAGGTTCACCACAGAGGTTTATCGACATCAAGAAAATCACCACGAAAGGAACGTCATTAACTTTGAGGTGTGAAATTTAAAAGACAACAAAGAGGGAACAACAACTATGGAAACGAAAATGGAGAGGAAACCTCCAAGGCAAAAGGGGCTCCAGAAGGGGAATGGCCACCATTCTCCCAAGGAGAAAGAGGAACCAGGGGAAAGACCGAGGGTTGGCACAGGTTTCAATTCTTCTAGGAAGGCAAGGATGAAGAAAATGAGAAGGAGAACCGCCTATTTATACGCGTAGAGAAGGAAACCACTTATTTAATAGACATTAAGGAAGGCCACGATGGTAACCATTAAGGCCACCTTACGCCTAATGACTGGCCATTTTGCGAATCGATGAGGAAATCTCAGAAGATCAAATGACGAGTTAGGAAGTAAACAACAAATCGAGGATAAAAACTCATTTACGCGCACCCAAGTGCCTTAATGCCTCCACTCCCAAGCGATTGGTGGCCTTGAACCCTGAAAAAGGTGAAAAGACATGTGCATGATGGATGAGTCGTGATAAAAATGGTCATATAATTGATCCCATTGATACGAGACTCCCAACCAAGAAAACTTCAAGCACAAGTGTGAAATGCCCAGGACCGATGAGGCTCTTAGCTTATATGCACTCAAAGGTAGCTTAGAGGAGGAGCTCAAATAAAGAAGTCTTCAGACCTGAGAGAATGAAGTCCCCAAGTCCTCGACTGGGAGCAACTGTTATAGGTGTTTTCTTGAGCACCAATGACAATGCAACTTATGTCACACCATAGCTAGGAGCCAGTAACGAGGGAAAGTGTTCAAGTAGAAAGGAAAGGAGAAGAACCAATTTCGCCCAACAAGTGTTGAAGGAGCTCGGGTTGCAGAGACCTAAGCACATGTAAGACGGCAATGATCAAGCTCGTGAAGAGAGCTCAAATATCCCCTAGTGCCAGGATCATCATTATTTGCTAAAAATAACTTCCCAAATGGCACCTTCCTACACGCCCAGGCACCCAACAAGTTCAGTTACCGCCGCAGGGTGTAAAATTAGCCTCTGATAGGTGATTTCAAAGGCGTGTCAACATTTAATGCTCATCACTTTATGTCAAATGTCGCCTTCTTCCTGTCCAATCAAGGACATACCTCGTGTCCCCGGAGACTTTCCCAACACACTCTCAAGAGTTCCTCGACACACTTTCTCCACAAGACTCCGGTATAAATACCCCCATCTACTGAGGGAAGAGGTAGGCCACTTCTCCTTTATAGAAATTATGCCGAAATAATGTCAGGATACTTACTTGGCATTGGAGGACCTTAGGCGAGGCAACCACCCCCGGTTCTCCTCGCCTTCGGGTTATGTGTTGCATATCTCTAGCCAAAAGGACGACCATACTTAGCAGGAGAGAGACAAGTATCAATGCTGTTGGGGAAGATTGAGTGCTACCTAACAGTTAAAGTTTTTGGCATCAATAGAGGTGTATGTCAATAACATGCTCGTCATGTAAATCCACCAAGGAGAGAAAGTTCATCATCCAGTTGAATGCTTCACAGTGTGGAGAAAGTACAAGATTAAGCTAAACCCGTGAAATGCACCATTGAGAGGCGTTAGAGAAACTCCTAGGCCTCCTTGTTTTATTATAGGGTAATAGAGGCCAAACCAAACCAAATGAAGGCAGTATTTGGAGATAGTTCACCAAGGATCATTACGAAGGTCCAAAGTCTCTCTAGAAGGTTAGCAACACTGAATAGATATACCAATTCCTAATAAAGACCTTTTACTATATCATGTGGTTTGTGAAACAACTATCAATGATTGCCTCATTAGAGAAGACGACAAAACACAAATACCTATGTATTACGTTAATAAAAGTCTCTTAGAAGCTAAAAATAGATACATAAGAAACATGATAAAAGCCCCAGCTTTGGCAGATTTATTGAAGTTCTGTTTTCACCAATCTTTGTTGATGGGGCTCGACCCCACAAAGAGAAATCATGGAGTAGAAAATGCTAAACTACTTGTGTGTCTAGACCAGGGTGGCTCGATATATATGAGGCACTATACAAAGGTAAGGTTTTTAAAAAAGAATATCTATCGACTAGGATCACACTTACATGTTGGGATTTTTTTTCCCGGCATGAATGCCGGGCTTTTCTTTGGAACCCTCATATATTTGGTGAACTCCGACATCTATACCGGCCCCGCGCTGTAGAGAAGTCGACTATTGTCCCAAGATAGTTTTTTTTGTGATTTTTTGAGGCAAATTTATCAAAGAAGTATTGTTTCAAAATTTCTTGATATATTTATTTTTAAAATCTTGATCTATCATTTTTAGTTGCAATTTAACTAACTTGTTATTTTTTTCAGGTCAGGCCAGTCGCTGGGAAATTCAAAATTCTATAGTAAAACATAAATATTTTAGAAAGTGTTAATAAGAATCTATAAGCTCCTTTTCAAAAAAAATCTATAAGCCTTTTTTGCCTTTATATATTTTAATTCGAGTAAAAACTTTTTTATTCAAAATAAAATAAAGAGCTAATATCATAAGAGCTCCTGCATTTTATCTCAATATCAACTTATTCTCCTAAACTATTTTTTCTTCTTAATTGACCCTCCAACTTTCTCTATCTATCAACTTATCCCATGACCGGCAAATAACTGTTAAATGGACACATGCACAGCACATGCTTCTTTTTTTTTTTTAAATTTACGCATTTTTTCAACTTTAAAGGCTACACATCTCCTATATTTTTAAATAAAATCAGCTAAAAATTGCATCTCATTCTTCATTGGTTTGTCAAAATTTTAACAAATTCTCCTCTAGTTTCAACAATGGTTCATGTTTAGTCTCCTTAAGGTTTAGTTTCAGTTTTTATCAATCATATTTATTTTATCATTCGTGAATAAATTGGACTATTTTTTCTAATTGATTTTCTATCACAAGATTGCTTCATATAAATCAATATTAATAAACACAATTTTAAAATTATATAAATATAGAAGATTTAGTTAAGAACGATGATTATGGTCATATTGGATTGGATTAGTATTTTTTGGTCTGAAAGTCAACTGAATAAAATGGGTCTGACTAGTTCGGTTGGGACAGACTGATACGGATCGAGTCGCATCGAATCAAAATAAAATTAATGACAACTGTAACAACACATAAATTTAAACAAGTTTTAGTCAAATATTTTACCAAAAACATCGGGAAAGTTAGGTCAATTTAAAAACAACAAACTCACATTAAATACGATAATATATTATAGGAAATCAAATCCTTCATCAAAATCCTAATTGCATAAAAAGAAATTTTACTAATTAAAATAGTCAAGAACCCAAAAGTACGTGTTTTGAAGTCTCACTATTTAACTTAAATAAAACCCAACCTCTAATAAAAATTACTAGGAATTTTAAATATGACTCAATGACTCTCGTCCGTTGCCAGACACTCTAGACCTCTTTGACAATAAACTCATCATCAATGTTATCATCATCTAAAAATTTATAATAAAATAGAGTGGGTATATAGAAATATACTCAGTAAGTAAAATATCACAGATGCAAACTAGAACAACGTTCACAGTCATATACAAATCGTAACACATGCATACTTTTCAGATCTTTCTTATAGAGTTCGATGGCCTACTTCCATTAGAGTTCGCCACCACACCAGAACAGAGATTACCCATCGGTAATTGTTAGCTATGAGGTAAGTACATGTAACTTTTCTCACGAGTACTATTCCGTACCTTCAAAGAGGTGGAATAAGTTGTGCTAACGCCTTCACACGAAACTAACCAAAGTATATAACACAGACCCTTTCCCTAAGGATTAGGCAAATAGAGACATTTCCGCAAGGACAAGGCAAACAGAGCAGAATGATGGGCAAGTGACTCTAGTGGCATAGAGTAATTTCTTTCAAGCATTCATACAATATTTTCCTCATCTTATAACATATGCTAAATTATCAATCATCTAATCTAATATAACACATCAACACCATAATTTGATAATAGCAAGAATAAAGATAACATCAGAGAATACTATATATCACAAAATACAAACAGAGTTCCATTATAAATTTTTAGACATACAAATCAAACCATTACATATGAAAATTTCACTTATCCTATATATCTCTGTAAGTTCCTAAATTTCAAGTTCTAAAATGATAAAGGAGAATGATTTCGTTCTTAGATGTTTTGAAATACTAATGAAAAAAATCAGCTTGGATGTCTTGTTTTGAAACTTCACTATAAATTGTACCGAATATAAAAAATTACAAATATTATTTTTGAACGTTGATACCTGTCTCATAGATATTTATATATAATTTTATAGTTTTCTGTATGTACTTTCATATTGAAAATCATTATCAACAAGAGTCTAACTGACAATGAAATGAAATTCAGACTTACAAGTCTAACTACTCTTTTAGTACAATATCCCTTATCTAAAAATTACTAAAATTTACAGAACTATAATGACATATGATGAGAAACTACTGTATACTATTTGGGCCAAAAAGATGTAATTTATGCTGGAAACAAAACCATGAAGATCAAGTGGTCTGCTCCTCATACTCAAGTTTCTGAAGGAGACCTGAAAAATGATTTGACCATTTACATGAACTTGTAAAATTACGAAATTTTTACATGAGCAAGATTAATGTATTAAATAATAGTAATAATGTTTTAAAGAATTTTTTATCAATAATTTCTTAGTGAAAAGAAAATTACTTTTTTACTATCAGAATTTTCACCGACAAATCCACAACAACGAATTTTTATACTACACTAAAAGAACTAAATTTTAAACACATTAGAAATATATTTTTTGGTAATAAAATCATATTATTTTATTGATAAAATTCATAACTTCAAGTGATTTTGAAGGAAATCTCATTTGAGGTTGAGATTTACAAAAGAGCAATGAAAATCAAGAAGAATTACCGATAGTTTGATCTTCTTTTATGTTGAAAGGGATTGCTGCAAGTAAACGAATTTGGAGTGAAGAATTAGACTAACAATTAGAAGAAAGAATACTCCGAGAAGATTATTTTTTACCTGAAACTCATATTTGTTTCAATAGAATTTTGGCACTCTACTAACTTCTGTCATTGAGATAAAATTAGAATTCAAAGGGATGACTGATCATGGTTAGGGCGGGAGAGAGAATAATTATTCTGAAGAGTTGATAAAATGACGTTCAACAAGAGTAGAGAACTGAGAAGCAAATTTTCTTTTGTATGAAGGTAATCTCGAACAATGATTAGAACTAGAAGTTGGAATTAGAGGGACTACGAACTAGTTAGGAAAAAACTACTCTTTAAGAGTGGTGGAGGGTGGTGGTGGGTTCATTGAGGGAATGGGAGAGAGTGGGATGAGGAGGTTAAAATTAAATTTTGACCTAGTCCTTCTTGAAAAAGAAAATAAACTCCTTTAATGAACTAAGATTTTGAAAGTTGAAAAATGTGTTAGAAATTAGATTTAGAAGCTCCCAAAATTAAAATCTAAAGTGGTAATATATATATATGCACACAAAAAAAATTTGTAATGACCAATACCCCACTTCTCCATATTATGTATATATTTTGAACCAAAATCATTCATCAACATTCATCACTAATTGATAATACTCATCAACATCCATCACTGATTGATAACATTCATCAACATTCATCACCGACTGACGGCCATTAACATCGACAAACCTCCATTGGTGCCCACCTAAAACAGAACTATTGACGACAAAAGGTAACTTCATTGACGAGGAATAACTGCATTGATGATAGATAACTCCATTGACGAGAGAAAACTCCACTAATGGCAAAGGTAAATCATCTTTTCTCAATGGAGGTTTACCGACTGCAATGGCAATCTGAGGAGGATGAAGAGTTTTCGGGAACAGTATGCAACTATGGAAGTTTTTCCTTGATTTTTTTATTCTTTAGTTTTGATTGTGTTTGATTGACAGATTTTTTTACTGTAGTTAAAGTAGTTATCTTAATTATAGTTTAGGTTTTTCTTTTTAATTTTTTTTCTTGAAATATCATTGGTGGATTTCAAAATTTGAATTGGTTTCATTTAATAGAGGAGGTTGAGATTGGTATACCGAGCGGTTGAGGGAGAGGCGAGATTGTTTAATAAATTTAAGTTTTATGGAAAGTTTAATTTCTATTTAGTATCAATTAACTGTAGATAATAATTTCTAAGTATATCACTAATCCATTAATTAGGATGGTTGAGGGATTTAAAATCCCGCAGTTTAGGGGAGCCGTGGTTTGTGGGTATTCAATTTTTTTTAAGATTTTATAGTATATTTAGGTTGATTTTGTAATAATGATATTTATTATTTTCTTAATTATAGGGTATATCAGCTAGGTATCAATCATAGTAAGTTGATTTACCCGAATTAATAGGCTTGCTACTTTAATGGACGAATGATATTTTCGTCTAAAATGATTGACTAATTAGGAAACTTTCTATTTACCAATAGATCTTGAAAACATGCTATTGCTTAAAATATACCTCATAATCTTGTCTATAATACAAAATTTCCCTTAAAATAGTGTTTTTAGTTCCGAAACTGGGTTGTGTTGGATAGACCCGGTCGCCTATGTGGATCTTTGAATAAGCTTCGAGTTGATATCTTACGGGCCATGTGGTTCAACCTGAATCAATAATTACGTCTTTCAAAAGTTGGCATGCGCGTGGCACAATTCATTTATTCAAGAAATTCCAAAACTACACCATCCGCATGAATTTGTGATGGTAAAATCATAATGAAACAAAACTCAGACTTTTGATTGTGGTTTCTTACCTCTTGATAATAGAGAATTAGACTTCTAATATCCCTAAACCGCATCATAGGAATTTTAAAGAAACATTTATAGCGGCATGTTTTACATGATAATTAACGATTCAAATAAAGTAGTAATAAAATTATTGGAAGGTGAAATAATGAATAGTTCACAGTATCAATTAATTAAGAAAAAATTTCAAAAAAATAAATAAATATATATTTATATATATATAGATTATATGACCGTATTTGAAATCCCTGTATAAGGGATTTCAAATTCCTGTGAATTGACAGCTCATGTAAGGTAGTTGCTATTTTTTTAGTTATCGTTCAAAAAGTTGCATATATTTTTTAATTTATTTTTACAAATAGATCATGATATAAAGAAACTAAACTCAGATTTTCAAATGTGATTTCTCACCTCCTTGAAATTGAGCATTGAACTTCTAATGTTCTTAAACCCCATCCTTGAAATTTTATTAAAAACATAATTATGCGATGCAATAATTTATCAAATATCACTTCTAACATTATCATATGTTTCTACTGTAGTATACACTAAAACCTTGGTATACGACACATAGGAGGAGCGGATGAGCAACTAAAATCACATAAGAATATTCAAAATCAAGTTGTAATCGTTAAAAAAATTAATTGACTTAAAGAAACGTATATTCTAGATGAAGTCAGAAAAATGTACTTTAAATTAACTTGAAGAAACTTACTCAAGTCATAAACGTGTATAAATTGTAGCCATTAAGAAAAATTCAATAACTTAAAGAAATCATAATTGGTACAACCTATGAGAAATCAACATCATAGACATTATCATCATAGAATAGGGAAACAGGTATATGAATCAAAACAATAACCAGTAAATTGAAAAAAAAAAAGCAATAACCATTCGGAAAAATTTAAATCACTTAAATAAATCAAAATTAGGACGACATATCAGAAATCAACATTTTAGATCTCATCATCATGAAATGTGAATGATTAGATTTTAACTAACCTTTTGGATTCAAATCCTTCACTTGCTTCTCCAACCATTTTAGGTTTATATTTTCTTCTCCAATTGAGTTCTTGATGTTTCAAGTCTCTCAAACTCTCCTTTCTTTATTCAGTACATCACTCTCTATTCTTTCTTCTATTTCTCTCTTTGATTATGTTATCTCTTCCAAAATATTTGCGTTCCTCTTTAAAGCTCCTTTGTGTTTCTTTCTCTCAATGTTAAGCTGTAAGATTTGTCTCTCTAACCATCTAAAAATTAACCTCCAAAAGAATCCCTCAGTTAAGCCCTACTCAAGAAGAACCCTCACTCTCCTATATATAGTGGAATGATAATTTTACCCTAGAATATTTTAAGAGATTCACAATTAATGCATAGATTTCATTTTAAGAAAAATAAATTTATTGCTTTCCTTCTTCCTGCATATTGACCGAGGGTTTACAGAAATCATTGAAATATTTTTTGATTTTGGACAAAAATGAAGATTTTTCGTTTAAAACAAAATCCTTCCTTTATTTCTCATTTTTATTAATTTCGTTATTTTATTTTTTACTTTTTATAATTTAAAAATAATAATAATAATATTATTATTATTATTATTATTATTATTATTATTATTTTGTATTTATACTATATTGTTTTAGATTTTGGATACTTTTATTGGACTTTAGAATTGGACCAACAATAAATAAGTCTAAAAACATTGGCCCACAAAATACGGTATCTACAACCGTCCTCTTTGTTCACTCTCCTTAACTTAGGAGGCATACAAAGTTGTAGATAACTATTTTGACCAGAAAGAGAAATGACTACGTTGATAGACACACAGGCTTCGCCTTGATTCAGTCAGGAACTAGCCTAGATAGAGGCAGGCAATGACCTCAACTAAGTTGGGTACGATTCAACCGATAATACTAAAAATGACAGCGGGCTTGGATACACACAGGATTCAACCTCGATTGAGTCGGATTCTATTTTAATAAAAATGTTTAAAATGAAATGGACTTAGATACATCCAGGCTTCGACCTCGACTGAGTCAAGTTTGATTTAACCAAAAATGTTTAAAATGAAAATGAACCTAGATATACACATGCTTCGACCTCAACTAAGTCGGGTTCGATTTGACCGAAGTGGCCAAAAATAAAAACGAACTTGGATAGAAACAGGCTTCGACCTCGACTGAGTTGGGTTTGATTTAACCAAAGACATTTAAAATGACAACGAACCTAGACAGATACAAGCTTCATCCTCAATTGAGTCAGATTCAATTTAACTGTAAATGTTTCAAATGCAAACGGATCTTGATAGACATAGGCTTTGACCTCGATTAAGTCGTGTTCGATTTAACCGAAAATGCTTAAAATGAAAACAGACCTGGATACACATACTCTTCAACCTCGACTGAGTCAGGTTCAATTTATTCGAAAATGTTTGAAATGAAAATGGACCTAGATAGATACAGGCTTCGACCTCGACTGAGTCAGGTTTGATTTAACCGAAAATATTAAAACTTACAGTTGACTTGGATTGACACAAGGTTCGACATCGAATGAGTCAAGTTCGATTTGACTAAAGATTTTAAAACTGGCAGTGGACCTAGATAGAAACAGGCTTCAACCTCGACTGAGTTGGGTTCAATTTAATTGAAGATATTAAAAATAACGGAATATCTGGATAGACACAGGCTTCGAACGTGACTGAGTCGAGTTCGTTCTAACAAAAAATGTTTAAAAATGACAATGGACATGGAAAGGCACATGCTTCAACCTCGACTCAACTGAGTTTGATTTAACTAAAGATAATAAAAATGATAGTAGATATGGACACACACAGGCTTCGACCTTGATTGTTCTGGGTTCGATATAATCGAAGATGTTAAAAATGATAACGGGCCTGAACAGACACAAGCTTTGACCTTGAATGAATCATGTACAATTTAACCGATATTGCTTTATATAGGCAAAAGCTGAAACAATGCAGGCTCTCATATTAACGTGAGTCTCGTGCACTTCAAATGGATATTCTTAATGATTTATGCAGTTGAATTGTAATACATATATGTGCAAAGTGTAAATATAATACTTTGGATGTATGTATGACTTTGAATATTGATTTTTTTTCGTAAATTGGTGATTGTGCTCATCTCCACCATCTTTCCAAACAGTCACATGGACTATGATTATAGATTGACAAGGAGATATCATGCATAGTTTTGAGAGAATAATGCATTCTTCCTTTTTGGCTAATGCCCCAACATCATCTTCTTTATTTTAGAATCCTAACATTCATCTTACGTCTGGCAGAAAAAAAATGTTTTCTCCTCATTCTTATATGTTTCTTCACTTTTACTTGTGTAAACATCAACACACATACACACGTGTGTGTGTGGAATTGAAATTATTTTAAAAGTCAATTACGGACATGGTATTAAGATGCAAGAATTCAAACAACACAAAGTAAAATTGTTATTTGAAAGTAAGATTCAAATTTTACAAGATTGAAGAAAATTAATTGGCAAACGATTAATTAGTGCTCATGTTCACTAATTAATGTTGAATAAAAAGAAGAAGAGATTACAAAAGAGGAGAAAGAAGAATGCTTTGTTTCAAAACCAGTTTTTCACTTAAAATTATTAAGTTCTGAAAAACAAATGAGAGATGGCTAGTTATTGATAGCCAAGTAAAGTGGAGTTTACCGAGAACTCATCACTTGCATGTACTATTATATTCTACAAAAGTAAAAACATTTCACATTTCTACTTTTGACTAAGAAAATCAAAAACATAAATAGTTACCTAATTATTTGACAACTAGTATAATAATTACAGAGATAGGTAAATTACAAAGATTCCTCGATAATACTTATCTCGCTCTTCATGTCTTCATAATTTCTCCATCATGATTGATGTTTTTGAAATGTCATTATGACTATTGCTATATATTAGGGTCCTTGATAATTATTATTTTAGATTCTTGTGCTTCGATTTTTTTTTTGGGAAGCCATAATTTCTATCTTGAAAAGTAATCCTTTGATAATTGTTATCTTGGATTTTGTGCCTTGATTATTGATTCATGTTGCATAGATTATCATAGCCGTTACATTATGCTGAAGGGTCATCATGCTATATTTTGATTTATTGATTATTTCAACATTGGCATTTTTCCAATGATAAATTCTTTTATTCATTCACTTATTGATCTGAAATTTTTCATCATTATTGAGATTGATATTATCAAATGAGTGTTTCAATTGCTGAGGCATAACATTTCTAGATGATTGATCTTTTTAGATTTTTAGTTTAATTTGGTGATTTGACTCTATGGATGCTTCAGAGTTAGAATCAATATTGTCTTCAAGGAGGAGAAGCATTTTTTGCATTAGCTGCTGCTTTAATTTGGATTTTGGCATCGTTGCCTTTGATTTACCCTTTGAAGAAGGTTTGGATTGGGGTTTGGAAGAATTCAAACTGGATGGTTTCATTTGTGGCTAGTTTAATAGGCTCATTAATTTTTAATGGAGCCAAGGCAAAAGGGTTCGCCAATTTTAGGCTAGGATGAACCTTTGCAAATTTGTGGTTGATGGAGGCAATTACTCTCTGGGTATTAAATTTATCACATCATTTAACATAATATTCTCTAATGAGGATTTCATTTTCAATTGAGTATTGCCACTTTAGGATCCAAGGTATTTTGTATTTTATTGAAAAATAAAGTAT
The DNA here is from genome assembly GCA_003255025.1 of Datisca glomerata. Classification (NCBI taxonomy): domain Eukaryota; kingdom Viridiplantae; phylum Streptophyta; class Magnoliopsida; order Cucurbitales; family Datiscaceae; genus Datisca; species Datisca glomerata. Next base: position 349,552 of record QANY01008257.1, read on the forward strand.
TTGGGGAAAAGAGACCTCAATCGATGAAGGCTTGTAAACCTTTAAAAATAAACTGGAACACTGTTATAAATTAATTGAAAAAAGTTGTAAAGTAGGATCACAAATGGACCAAATTTTATGAACCAATTTAGAAAACTAATTTTGAAATCTTTGTCAATATTTAAAGCCCAAAAGTGAGAAAAATCATTATTTTGATGGAGAAATATCATTTTCCAAGCATTAATATAATAAAAAAATTGTATTATTTTTTATTTAAGTGTACTTTGAAAGCTGAATGATGGATTTTCCAATCCTCCATAGTTACAAATCTGAGAATGTAAAAAGGAATGATAAAGGATATTTCTTTCATAATTTTTGGTTGGGCTAATATTTATGGATTTCATTTCTAAGAGAATGTCTCTGTGGAAACTGAGATTTTTGTGATTGTGTCTAGGGATATAATAGAATTCGGGAATGAAATGGGCTTTGGTAATTTGGGCAGGATCCTTCAGATGAGCAAATGAAAGTTCAATATGAAAAAGATTTTCATTGGGTATTTTTTGAAAATAAGAGAATGAAGAATGATTTCCTGTATTTTGAAATTGGTTGGTTAAACAATTGAGCATTAAAGGATTGAGTATTTAAGAAGAGGCCAAATTGGTTAATCAGATTTAATTGGTAATTGGGTCTGATGGATTCAAGTATTATCAATTGGGCTTGGTTAGGAGTAACGACTCCTCTTTGATTTGGGCTTTAAAGATCAATTGTTGAGTCAAAGACTCTTCTATAATTGAATCATTCATCATTCTTACATGATTTCTGAAAGTCATATTGATTCCTTTGGGTAAGGATTATACAACATGCCTATGACCTTTTTGAAATCCGTCAGACATGACGAACAAAGTTCCTTCCAGTATAAAAAATTCTTTGGCTGTTTTATTTGAAAATTCAATTTTAAAAATTACTGCCCTAATAGGTTCATAGATATAAAATTTCCATTTTCATAACAAATTTCATTATTTTTGTGAAAATCTATTTTCCACATTTTTCATACCTTGGATTAGTACTACATTGAAGTAATGCTTCAACCCAGCATCTTCTGAAATTTTTCAATTCATTAATCCAGTCATTTCTTGGATCTTCAAATCCATTATAACCATAATTAATGGATGGTAGTTTTGAGAAAAAGGTGACTATCCTGCCATTGAGCTTTTTTATTTTAAAAGAGTTTTGATTGATTATTCTAAGTTTTACCTTTCCATATTCTAGTAGGCCAGATTTCTCAAATTCCTTCTTTGCAGAATCTTAGAATGATTTCTTACATAAATTTATGAAAAAGAAAGTCAGGAATTGAATTAATAAAATCTCTAATAAATTAAATATTGAAATAAAAAAATGCTAAAAATAGATTGTTACATAACAAAACTCTGTCTGGTAGTATTTTCAAAACATGTTTTGCAGATTCGTAATTAATTAAAAGAAATTTTTATTTAAAGTAAATTGTATAATTTGACTTACTTCCTTAATAATGAAATAATAAATTTTAAGTGTTGGAAATCTATTATTTGATTGAAACAATTTTATTCCTTTTGTAAAGACAACTAAATTATTTTATTTTATTATCTTGGCAATCAATTTAAAGTGTTTTTAGTATTGTTTAGCATATTTAGAGAAAATAAGAATATTAATAATGCAAATAATCGAGAAATAGTAAATTGATTAAAGAATTCAATCATTATATTGTGATATTTACTTGAAGCAAATTTAAGATCAAATGGTATTACTTTCCAACCAAATACAATTTTGTATTTGTCTGGATTTACCAGAACGTATTAGGAATGTTAGTACAGAATTTTTTACAAATTATTTGTTCAAATATTTTAATGGGTAAACCACAGTTTTATCCCCTATAGTTTGGGGTACTTTTTATTTTAAACCCTATACTTTAAAAATTTATAAAGTAGACTCTACAGTTACATTTTTCATTCACGTTAAACCTTCTGTAACACCTCCGCTTAAAAATAATAACGGTCTGTCACGGTTTACCTACGTGGTATTATGTGACAGGTAGTTTAATATCATATCAGCCTTTTAATTTACCCAGATGCCACGTGGGATGAATTACCCAAAATACCATTAATTCCCCCTTTCTTTCTTCTTCCTCATCCCTGGTTTACGAACATAGTTCTTCATTTGACCTCATTTTTTTTGCAGAGTTCTTCTTCCTCCTCCATAAAAATTGAAGAGACTTTTGTGCAAGAAGCAGCTTCTTCTCTCTATCTCGAATTGAGACTCAGGGGTCGAAAGCGTTCCTGCAGCTTAGTACATTGGAATCCTGAAGCACCACCACGAACGCTAAGTCCTATGTGCTATAATGCTGAGCCAAGGAACGCGAAGCGTTCTCTTGGTTTTCCAACCTCTTGCGCAACCAAAATTTCTCGCAAACATGATTTACATAGCCAACTAGTTTGTGTACTCTCCCTCGACGCTGTCCTTAAGAGTGTTGAAAAACTCATATGATTGCTCTCTCATGCTCAACAAAATCAGCTTCAAGAGAAGACCCAATCCCCTGATTCGAGCTTGAGGTTGGCGATGAAGATCGACATGGATTGCTTGGGGACTTACTGGAATCATTGAAGACCTTTGTCAATGAAAAAAAACAAAAATAAAAAATCAATGAAAATGAAATCAAAAGAATAATTCTAAAATAATAGATAAGAAAGCAAAATAGGGGTGAAGGCTATGACGCAGCAACTGAAAAAAGCCAAAGAAGGGCCAGAGAGAGTTGGAAAATGGGCGGATGCTGCTTTAGAATTGCCATCCATTTGCATCAAAGCTCAAGTTTAAATCTTGGATTACCTTTACCCAAACTAGAACATTTGGACACTCCAAATTTCCACCAAATTTCAGAAAATGTATTGGGAATAAATGTTTCAGTACCCTAGCTCATTAAAAAAACATCCAAATGGTAAATAGAAGGGAAAACATCATATATATACTTGGACTAGAAATAGTAGTTCAAGTACTCTTGAGAGATAAAGGATTTTATGACTTTTTCCCTTATATTTATCATTTGGGTTCAAACTGGTTCAAACTGGTTCAAACTGGTTCAAACACAAAGGATTTTATGGATCTCCCATTTTTACACTCATTGTTTCTCACTCTACAACTCTGGATCTTGTTCAGTTGGTGATGCGAAATGAACATATACCCATTTTAATCATCTTCTCCAAGCATAACAACTCAGCAGCTTGAAATTTGGTCTCTTTTCAATACCAAGATTCTTTACGCGACTCTGATTCAGCAAATCGCACCGCTTCCTCATCACCACGAACGCCATAGTCGGAGTCAAAATGACTCTACCCGTAAAAAGGAAGAGGAACTCGGGTCTTCTCACAAATGAAGAGGAAGAAGAACTCTATGAAAATGGATCGGAGGAGGAAGAAGAACTCTGCAAAAAAATAGTAGACATTTTAGTGAACGAGGGAGGAGGAAGAAGAAAGAAAAGGGGAATTAAGGGTATTTTTGAGATTTCATCCCACGTTATTATTTTTAAGAGGAGGTGTTATAGAAGGTCTAACGTAAATGCAAAATGTAACTGTATGGTCTACTTTATAATTTTTTAAAATATAGAGTTTAAAATGAAAACTACCTCAAACTGTAGGGGATAAAACTGTAGTTTATCCTATTTTTATTTGTTTTTGAAGAGCAGTATTTTGAAGTTATTCTTCAATTCTTTGGTATTTTATTTTGTCTTGTAGAAAATAAAATTAGTTTTCTTTACAAGAAATTAAATTTATGGATTTAAAAACAGAATTTTATTTTAAGGCTTTCAACTTCTCATTGTGAGAAAAAGAAATCAATTTGAATTTAACAGGTTTATCCACGGGATAAGTAATTATCTCATTTTACTCTGTTGTAAAAGGATACAACAGATAAATGAATGGTAAACTCAAAATAATTTTATCCGTCATATTCTTTACTAAGACAAATAATGTTATAAAACATACATTGTCATGGAATATATGAACTTTAAGGATTTCATGGTTAATTTTTATTCGAATATTATTGGTAGATGACAAATATTATTTTATCTTCTTGAAGTACTTGATAGGAATTAGTCATTCCTGCATACAATTTAAATTAACTCTTGAATCAATCAGGGCCATTAAGGTGAAATCACAATCTTGAATTATTTTTCTGACCATTATGTGCTATTTTTTTTTATTTTTATGTGATTAAGTATTTGGATAAAATTATCATCTTGATCATTGATAATAGATTCTTCAAAATTTCTATTTTTAAAAAAGTATTCCTTTGTTATTTTTGTATTGGATTCTTTTAATTCTTTTATTTCAATTTTTATATTTTTAATTTCTTTTTAAAGTTCTTGTAAAGTAACTTCTTTTCTTTTCCTTTATCTTTGTTGAATTTTTCAAGCATTTTTGAAAGAATTGTAGTATTGTTATTATTTTTTATTTAAAATTATCTTCCTAAGTCTTTCAAGGTATTTTTATTTTAACTCTGGATATTTAATTTTACTAATTAAATCAAACAATAGGTTTTCTTGGTCTTCATTTTTATTTAAAATATTAATTTTTTAGTAACAATTATCTCTACACCCCATAGAGATGTTAGGAGAATCACTATCAAAATTTGAAGAGTTAGAATCAGAGGATTCAAGGGATTCAAATTCTCCTAAATCTTCATTACTACTCTCATAGTATTTTATTGATTCTAAACAATTCTTGTTTATCTTCATTAGAGATTTTCAATTGATTAATTTGATTTTTGACTTGATAAGTGTTGGAAAAATGACCATTCTAACCACATTTAAAAACTGAATTTTACTTTTATCAATAAATTTCTTATTGAATTTTCTTCTAGAATAATTTTTTATACCTAGAGAAGTGTTTGTCAAATTTTTATTTTAATATATTTTTATATAAGTCAAAATCACTTTAAGTAGGACATCAAAGATTGGTTAATTGGTAATGGATATGGGAAACGATATTACTTGGCATTCCAATGCAATGCACAATTATGGTGTAAATAAGTATATTGATGGCATCAGGCATTGTTTCTTGATCTTCTTCAATAATTAGAGTTCCTTCTGCATCAATCTTTACTGCTGAAAGGATGATATTTTTGGATTCTTCTATGAGATAGTTTTTTCACCAGGAATGAACATTCTTGCGAATCTTGTGAATAAATATTTGATCACCTCATTGTGAGGAAAATTTTGTGTGGTGATGTAGTTGTTGGCTGCCATCGCCATGTGTTATAATTTTTTGAGAACTTCCTGTTCTGAAATCTCATCAATATTCTATTCGTATTATTTTTCTGCAGAAACAGAAAATTGATTAACTAAAAATTATTCAGTAATTTGAATGTCTGGAGGAATAAGATTTTTTTGCCACTTCCTTTCTAATTTATTAATTTTTATATTTTTAAATGTTTCTTTAATATTATTAAAATTTGAAGATTAATGACTTGTGGATGATTCATAGGTGGATTTTGACCTATGACTTTCTAATTTTGAACTACTGTCTTGATTAATAACCGTAACAGAAGAAGATGATTCAACATATTTATTTTTTTAATTCTTGAAGCATTTTATCAATCTGTTTATTGAGGAGAACGATATTTAGAGTGATTTTGTGTGAAAGATTTATTAAAGGTGTTTCTTTCAGAGATTCATTGGGTTTAGGTTCATGAAGATCATTAACCTTATTTTGAATTTTATCTAATTGTTTGACCATTGTTATTAAACTTTGATTAGTGTAATTGAGTTGTTCAACAACCTCTTTATAGGGTTCTTCTTCCTTTGAAATCTTAAAAGGCGATGACGAACAATAATTATACGGATATTGAAGTATTAAACAATAAATACCCTATAAGGTTTGGTTCTAATACCAAAAGAGACAAAATTTACAAGGCTAACGCAAGCTGCACAGTCAGCTTGTTTCTCATGGGTGTTGAGCGTTGTTGTGTTGTGTTTGGAGTTACATCTTGCCTTTATTTATAGGTATTCAATCAGTTACATAGAATCTGATACAACTTATCTAATTTTATCTAAAAATAGGATCAACAAAATATTCTCTGAGATCTAGCTTATTAGCATTACCAACTTAGTAAATCTTGACTGTCTGACCAATCCAATGGTCTTGATTAGCTTTTCTTTGGATTGCCACATCGGTAATCCATGTACTTTTATCTGATTGGTCTATTCTTCATAACCGCCTAATTGATCCTATGGTTCTGGCTCTATCTTCTTCTTGATGGAGTCTTCGATCTAGATCTTACCATGTGTGATATGAAATTTTGCATGTACATCTTCTCTAACAACTTTTTGAATTTAAATCATTTGGTGTAGTGTTATGAATCTAATGGTTGTAGTGATCTCTACCAGCTTTTACCACGGTGATGATTCCCTCAATTGGCTTCTCTGGCGTTCATGACTTCCTATGCAACTTTTATACTTCAGCTACCTTGGTTAGACGAGTAGCTCTAGATCATTTTCTTCAGATCGGCCAACATAACAAATTCAACTATTCTCATAATGCTTCCGTGGTATTTACTTTAATTATTTTTCTTCTCCGATAATGTGATCGAATACCGAAAATTATTCCTATTCAATATAACATAAACAAAAAATTTAGGAAAAAGAAAAAGGAAAAAAAGAATATATCCCTAACATTTCATATTAGTACATTTTAAAATTTTTTATTAATCTTCATACAAGACGCTAAAAAAGTAATGTTAAATATTGTAGAAATTATAAAATATGTAGGACTGAAAAATAAAATCAAAATTATCAAGCTAACTCAAATATTGACAAAAAATATTTTACACATAATTATAATGATATATTTAACTATTTGGTTCAATCTATGAAAATAACTCTTTGTCAAAACATTGTAAATAACTTGCAATACACATAGGTTACATCTAATACATATAAGTGTGTGCATAGTAATTATTAGATTACAAATTATCCATTGCTAGAATTTTGAACTTGTTCTCCTTCAATACTTCACAAGCAACAACTAGTTCTGGACTCGATTTATAAGCCTCACGGATAATTTCATTACCCTCATGAGCAAGATCATGTCCCTCTTTATAAGCTTGTACACATGCATATAGATGTACTCAGTTAGCTACTGAACCAGATGTATTATCTCAAGGGTGTCCTAAAGTTCTTCTAACCAATTGTAATTCAGAATAATATCTATAGATTGCAGTCAGAGTAAGAAAATGCCAAAGAGTATACTCTTGAAGTCATAAGCATTATACATGGTCGGGAGACCAAGTCTTTAGTGCAATAAATATCAAGGCTCCGGTATATTTCAATAAAATCATCATGTAGCAGATCACCGAAGCCTAAATTGATTATGCATATAAAATGTGTAAAACTACATATTAATCTACTAGTCCCCCTTTTAATTTATGAAGTTATCAACTTGTATACTATTTACCCCTCAAATTTAAAAAATTATCAAATTTTATAATAATTGTTGATTTTCAATTTGTAAAATAACTAAATACTATACTTTTTTAATCAACATTTTAAATTACCAAACCATAAAAAATAATTTATTAATTTATTATTATTCTCAAATAGTAGAAAAAATGTGTCTCACTTCTTTAAAACTTCTGGCATCGCCCTTAATACCTGAGGCGGCCACGTGGCTCCCAAATGGGGTCACCTAACTCACTTAAAATAAAAAAAGTGTACTTTTCATATTATAATGTTGTATATTTTTAGTCTTTTATCATTCATATCCCACTAAAAATTCAAATGTGATCCTACTAAATTTTTTTGCTTTATCCTTTTTATTTTATTTCAATTCTAATCCATTATTTTTAACCCTTTTTACTAAAAAATTGTAATACTAAAAATTCAAATGTGACCCTACTAAATTTTTTGGCTTTATCCTTTTTATTTTATTTCAATTCTAATCCATTATTTTTAACCCTTTTTACTAAACATTTGTAATATCAATCCTCTCTTCCCCAATTCAAGCTTTCATTTTGAGATATCCTATTTTTGTATCCCATATTGATAATCGCTAGTATGCTTTGAAAAAAGATCAATTCACAACCTTCTTTCAGTCTCCAACAAATTTGTGTTGAGATCGAGTTAGGATCTTGGATGATGGATTCAATAACAAATTATCATCTAAAAGAACAATGTGAAAACTTTTTGAGAATACTTGTGATTTTTATAATATTGAGAGTAATTGTGATTTTGAATGTGAATAAAAAGTCGTTGAGGACAATTTAAATACGTGTTTGCATGTGTGTGTTTATATGTGTGTATCCATACATACAGGCATGCATGCATGCATGCATACATACATACATACATACATACATACATACATACATACATACATACATACATACATACATACATATATAATACATTGTAAAAGTAGAAAAGTGACCTACCTAAAAATAATTTATGGCTTCGCCCTTGCCTACTACAATACCAGAGTGAACATCCAGACATACAAAACACTTTATCTAGTACACAAAAATGTATACGTGATTCTCTAGCTATTAATAATTGTAAGCATTACACAATGAATATGAAATAACTTCGATTCTCTTTCCATTAGAGAGCCAAAGAAGTAATTTTGTCCAGTCTGATATTTTATCCATATTGATGCAATGTGGGAAGATGAAGAAGATTGGCGCCTACTAACGTAGACAAGGCTTTTTCATGTCCTTTTTTTAGGTTGGGTTACTGGATATGGGATCCTCGTAGTAGACTAGTCCAACAACTTGCTTAAAATATATGGAAAACTCTTTCCTACTCTAGGAAAGTGGTACGATATAGATATAGATTGTAACTCCATCATACTGCTCCATACAGTACAGACTTTTTGACTACTGACCCTCATCTTATTTTTGGTCGTGTGTTACGAGTCTAAGAAGCCTCAACCCCTAAATACAAGGGATCCCTAAAAATAGAGAAAGGCCAGCAGCAGGGCTTCCGCAAGGGTCTCCCCCTCTTCCCGATCAAGATAGATGGGGAGGAGACCGACCAAGTAAAGGCCATAGCCAAGATAAGTCTCATGAAAACATTTTCTATAGTTTAGATTTATCTATTACTTATAATTTTTTACCATTTTTGTACTTCTTTCTTTCATTGTTTCTTTACTTTAACTTAATCTCGTTGTCATTAGATTCACCCGCTACTCTAATGTATTTTTTATCTTTCATTTCTTTGATACTTCTAAGATATTTACAACAATGTCTGATTTAGGTTGGGGGTGAAAACATGTTCATGCAATTGGTTGTATTGCAAATGTTAGAATTTCTTGTTTGAATAAGTTTACATGTCATGTGTGAATAAGTTTAAATTGATATTCTTTTTTTTGGTAAATTAAAAGTATATTAATCGAGAAGATACTTACACAAATACAAGGGGCATACCCCAAGTAAGGAACAAAACCTATGGTAGACAGTAATCTCAAATGTACAAGTAATGCAGTCAAAATTGAAAGATCAGCCTTAAAAGTCAATGCCAAAAGTCAAAAGTCAACCAAGCCAACTAAATCAGCCAACATGGGAGCAAAGAGGCATCAACTATCATAGAGGCCTTTATAACATTAGCTCTGTGTAGATAAGCAATCAAAGAGGAAGGTCAACCCATAGGTCAACACCAAAAGTCAAAGTAAACAGGATATCCATGATAACCATGGGAGCAAAATAGGGGGTCAAGTTACATAGAGGCCTTTATAAGATAGGCTTTATGATTACAAAATACCAAATTTGAAACCAGTAAATAACATCTTACCAAGATTAAATAAACATTTACAAAAAGATATTAGGTCTAAGACCCCAAGCTTCAGCTACAGCTTTACTCACTGGATCTTTAATAAAGCCACTAGCATTGTAAAGTCTAAATCTGACATTCTTGTCACTCATCTTGATCATGAAAAGCCTGTCTCTTACCCTAAAAAATTATGGAGTTCCTTTCTTTCTAAATGTAGTACACAAAGTTGTAAAAGTAACCTTCCGGGAAGTAGCTCTAATTGACTTATATTTACCCCAAACCAATAACCAGGAGATCATTTAGGTCCAAGAGGAAGCCCTGCACACCAGTCCACATTTCTGGGCTAGCACACCCCAAACATGTTTGGAAAATTCACATCCAATGAACATATGGGAGTTGGTCTCAAGGTGGTGTTGGAATATATCCATAAAATTAAATGTAATAATTATTTATTTATATTTAGTTATTTCTCAGACATTAGTATTATTAAATTTTTATGATCAAATTAAAAGTTTTATTTTAGATTAAAGTGTGTTTGTAAATTACACAAGTCCTGGAACTTTCACCAACGAGTGAAGAGTGAAGACAGAGGCGTCTCTACACGAACTCTTCTGAGAAAGTTCAGAATGATATTCACAGTCTTAGAATTGACTAGGCAATCAAATCAGATTACGACTTAGGTTGAACCAATGAATGCCAGTCATGAGGCATGGAAGTGAAGACTCAAATGGTTAACCTACACATGTTATGAACATGTTGAATATACTAGTAACAAATTAGTTTAGAGCCTAAAATTATTTACCTAGCTCTAAATCTAATTGTTACACGTTAAGGGTATTTTTCAAAATTATCTTAATCCTGAGGTGAATACATAGCTTGACTTAGTTAGTTGTAATCTTTTATATGAATTAAGTTGGAGTTACGTGATTCATAAATATAGAAATTCGTGGTCGGATTACGAAATCAACAATATCACCTTATGCTTTATTGATGGATGTGTGAATAAATTAATCTCGTCAGGATATTTAATGAATTGAGTCATTGATTAAGACTTGTGAATCGTACGAGACAATTCATTATTATGTCTTTCTTATTAACAATCAATAAAGGAATTAAGGAAATAATAACAAGAGGGGTAAAATGATAATTTTATATTTCATTTTTGTTATTGTTATCCACGATGGATATTAGTAACAAAACATAGCTATGAGTACAGCCTTGATTAATTGTAATCTACCATAATAGGAGAGGTACTTGGAGTCCCAAGATCTAATCCAGGCAATAATCCTTTCCACCAATATTTCTATGATATTCTTGCTTTACTATCTGAGTATGATTGCAAAATAATTAGTTTGAATCAGTTTTTCTATTCTGATTACTAGAGAATAATCTTTTAAATTTATTTTTTTACATGATACTAAGCCTTGTGGTAAGATGAGTGTCAATGCGTAGGGTCAAGAAAATTCCCCTTGTTTGACCATATACTTTTTTATAAGTTATTGATGAGAGATGAGAAAACAACTTGTGAACTTCATTGATCTATTTAATTAGATACTTGTTCTAGAACACCATACAAGGTTTGTTATATGTTGGTTGTAATGCTCAAGGATGATAGTGGTTACATCGATGCTGTAAAATATCTAGATGTGAACATTGCGTTGTATCGCTTATTATAAAACAAAAGAGAAAGAAATAGAAAACAAAAAGATAAAGAAATTGAAAAAAAAAAAAGAGAAGACGGTGCTAAAGGTCTTCTAAAATCTCTAGAATACAGTATTATCCACATCCTTTGTGCATCGAGCTCTATCATCTTATTCGCACTTCAATTGGATCTTTAAAATCCTGAAGCAGATTCGTGGTGAGAATGGTTGAACGTTCATTTGTCCTAAAATGTCTTTTTGTCTGAGTGTATATTGTCCAGGTAAAAATATCTCTCAGACCTAAACCACCACTCTCCTTTGAGGTACACACCTCAGTACATTTAATTTTAGAGCAGGCATGATTATTAGAGTAACCTGACCAAAGATAGTTCCTCATGATGCTCTCAATGTCCTGCATGACTCTCTTTAGAAGAATAAACAACCCAACCCAATAGTTTTGCATAGCCATAGCAACAGATTGGAGAAGTTGCAGTCTGCCAGCAATGATATGTTTTAATTAGCCTATTTTGATCATACTAAAATAATTAATCTACCCACGGTGATATGAAGTTGAGGCTTTTATTTGGAGAATTCTTCAAGGTTCTATGTATTATGGTTTGTGGCAAGAAGGTTATGTCTTACTGTACATACATACAAATTATGGAGTTGTAATCGAAATGATTGTGATAGTGTTTATGACCTCTTACTAATTGTTTTGACGTACTCAAGTAGTGTTGCTTAGATCCTTTTTCAAATATTCATTATGGCATGGTCTTTTTCACGCTTGAATGACTAAAGAATAGCAGTAAGCTGGTTGGGGGTTGTGATAAGTGTGTAAAAGCATACTTGATTGGGGGCTGTGATAAGTGTGTAAAAGCATACTTGATTGGAGGCTGTGATAAGTGTGTAAAAGTAAACTTTAAATAATGATTTATCATGGGCATTGTAAATATTTTAGGCTTTATTTTATGAATATTTTAATTTTTAGCTTATTTGTAGGCTGTAAAACAAGTTTAAAATCAACTCCAAGTAGCCTACAACCAAGCAGCACCAAGTTGTTGTCATTTGAAGACGACAAGATGACAAACTCCAACCCGTGAAGTAGCAGCCCCTCTCCAATCAAACAAGCACATTCCAAGTGCCCAACCCATAACAACCACTAGCCCAAGTTAATTTGCATCAAGACCAATTTTGTTGCCAAGTTATCCCATCTGTGAGTTGCTCGAAGTGAGGGGGAGGTGTTTTGCAAGCAACTATCCAGTTGTTTCCTATTCGTAAATGTTTCCTATTCCATCATTTTTTTCCTATTTTCTCATAGTTTCCTATTTTCTCTTTTTTTCTATTCTTAAATAGAACATAATTTGGCTAACTTCGAAAATCAGAAATGAGAGTTTTAGGAAACTAGTATTAGGCGGAGAAATTAGGAAACTACGAGATCTCCTCCTTCCTGTAAATAGAGAGTTTGACCAACTACTTTTAACATCTTCTAGTTAATTTATTTTCATCTTTCTTCTTTAAGGACTTAAGTTCTTGCATATTTTCTCAGTAGAACTTATAAGATGAGTTGTAAGTTAGGGTAGAGTTTCTATCAAAGCTAGGGACGAATTGAAATGATTCGCTTCATGTTTAGACAAGTTTTAGTTTAGTCTACGTTTAAACTCTTTATCATTATTTTTTTCATAACCTATAAATTATGTTCTTCTTTTCCATATAAATTCAATCATGCTTTCTTCATGTACTAATTGTAAGAATACAATTGTTAAGTGATAAATTTATTTTATGAATTGATCTTTTATTGTAATATTGTCATTACATATACTGTCAATTTTAAATAATTCATAAGATAGATTTGAGGATATTTTATAGGAATATAATTTTCACATATCAAATATACTAATGTTATTATTTTATTAACAAAATATTCTCTAGTCGTATGTTTGAGATGTGAAACATACAATTGAAATATATTTATGAATCAAAATAAATATAAGTAAATGAAGCTTAAAAGAGATTTCTGATGCTTGTCACTTTTATCATTGTTAATCATTTTAATTATCAAATTCTTGAAGTAATATTTAATTTAATTTACTTTTCTTAGTTACTTTGTAATTTGTTATCATATTATTAATTATCGTTAAATATTTTATTTTGCTAACACTTTTTACAATACTTCCACATGAGATCGAAACCTTAATCTATATTGTAATAACCGATAAGTATATTTTCAGCGTAATCACTTATGAACCCCAATGACCATCCTTTTTATCTCTTCCATAAATTATTTCAATCCCTTCCTTCCAACAAACGCCTATTTTTCATCCCATAACTTTATTTTCCTCAAGGTTATTGGTATCACTACCCCCAAAATAATTCCTTAACTTCCCAGTCCTTTCCCTCCTGGAAGTTTCCAAATCTACGACGAACAGTTGCAGATGCTGGAATGTTAATAGGGGAAATGTTCAAAAGCAAAGACAGTGGAAGAAAAGTTATATATTGTCTGCAACCACCACGATCATAATTAAGAACATCCTTGACAAATTCAAAGTCACATGCTCATGTTCAAGATTGTTTAGTGGGTGAACAGAGGATCAAGGCTGCTAAGGCTACTTAGGGGGCCTATCAATCTTATCTTTTACATTTTTTGAATACTTGCTTAAGTTCCTGGTGAGGTATAAACATTATTTGGGTCAACACTCTTGCTCTATTTTTAAGCCATAGATACATAGTTTGTTAAACTCACTGCACAGCTAGCTCAATTACAAGAAGCCACGACGGATACCTTGCAAGCCAAAGGTTGTGTAAAGCAAATCAAATCACCATCTGATATGAACCTCATCATCGCTTTGCGATGAAACCCGATAACAATAATGGTTCAAGAACCCAATGATCGATTTTAAGGAAGAAGAAACTCTGACCTATTTTTTATGACTGAAAGAGAACCTTAGGTATAAGACCTAAGACCCAAATTGATGATTCGAAAAGAACCAAATGTATGGTTTAGACGCCATACTCAAGAATAAGAAGGAAAAGTGAGTGATAAGTCTAGATTTTAGACGCCACAAGAATATTCTTGATAAGTCTGAAAAGTTCTAACAAGAACCAAAGAGAAAACTCTTACAAAAATATTATAATGATCTAAAATTTTTTTAATAAATTGTGAAACCATGCTTAAATAGAAAATACTAGAAGCCTAAAGAGTCCTAAAGTGTTCAAATAACCTAAACCAAATTTAAAAATAAAGAAATATAAATTACAATAAATAAGAAACTTGTAATTCACCCAAAAGACTCATATTGGCTGTCCACTTCTTGGTTAGGATTGCCAAGGTGTCATGATTCATGTAGGATGTCATGTTGGATGCCACATCATGCTCCATGTAGGCTGTCATGTTGGATGCCACAGCTTGCTCCATGCAGGCTGTCACACTCCACGTCATGCTCCACATCATACTCCTATTGAGTGCTCCAGCCATTCTATTTTCTCTAGCTTTTGTGATTTGACCTCTTTGTACTTGAAGTGGATTCATCCTTTGAGTTTGTGCAACCGGATCCTCATCATTCCCTCCCTCTTGAGAAAGATTTGTCCTCAAATCGTCATCTACATCAAACGGAGACAAGTCAATCACATTAAAAGTAACACTTATATTGTACTCACCTAGAAGATCTAGCTTGTAAGCATTGTCATTGAGTCTTGCAAGGACTTGGAAGGGATCATTCCATTTAGGTAGCAGCTTGGAATGTCTTTGCCTCGGAAACCGTTCATTTCTCATTTGCACGCAAACCCGATCTTCGGGATCAAAAACCAATTTATGACACTCTTTGTTAGCTTGTTTTGCATATTGCTCCGTTCTCCTCTCTATATTGAGTTTTGCCTTCTCATGTATCTGTTTAACGAATTCGGCCTTCCTTTTTCCATCTTGTTTATACCGAATGACATATGAGAATGTCTCAATGAACTCCACCTAACGAGCATGTATTTTATTCAGCATGTGTTGCTCCTTTAAATGCTTAAAGGACTCATGACCATTGTGAATCACAAATACCTGCAAAAGTAAAACAATATTGCTCGGCAAAGAACCGGTGAGATCATTAGTACATAAAAGAGCCTCTTCGTACATAAGTACAATCAGGGGTTGATGTGAAAATAATCCTCTATTGATCTCACTTTTAATTGTAATGTAATTGAATTTGTCCTCTCTCGCTCTCACTATGGCTTTAATACCCTCTTTTTCTTTTCTCTCAATTCCTTTCCCCTCATTTTTCTTTACGTCTCTCTGACTTTCATGCTCGTTTTCACTATTTGTCTTTTGTTCACTCTCTTTCTTTTGATCACTCTCTTTTTGCAACATCACTTGATCTTCGTAAATCTGATTTTGTGTCATTGGAACAAGAGTAATCAACTTTTGATTGTGTTCAAAATAGTATTGGTTAGAGACACCATCATACTTCACTCGTTATCAAATTTCCATGGCCTTCCCCATAACAAGTGTCCAACTCCCACCGATATTACATTACAAAACACATCATCTTCATATTTACCGATTTGAAATGAGAGTAACACTTGCTTTTCCACCTTTACCTCACCTCTATCATTCAGCATTTTCACTTGTAGGGTCGGGGTAGTTTAGTTGTTAGCAGCCCTAATTTATCCACATTGTAGTATCAACGTTAGTACAACTACCTCCATCAATACTCATACTACATACCTTGTTTTGATCGTGGCATCTAGTACGAAAGATGTTTTCTCGCTACACCTCATCATTTTCTTTGATTTGCACTCTTAGAGCTCTCCTTGCGACAATTAATTCTCTTTGTACAGCACACTCCTCATTATCATCATCCTCTAATGAAAACTTAGATCCATTGTCATCTTTATCCTTGATCTCAATCTTACCATCATCTCGTAGCATCATGGCTCTCTCGTTTGGACATTGACTCGCTATGTGACCCCTACATTGGCTTTTAAAACACTCAATATCATGATTTCGAGCACTAGAAGAATTTTTTTTACCTTGGTAACCATGGCTAGTCGATTCTGACTTTTGCTCAGTTTTTGTGGCCAACTTCTTCTCCTTCTCCACATAGCTTGGTTTCCACAGGGAATAACTTGAGCCAAGGGTTGTACGTTTACCACCCCTCCTTTTGAGTTGCTGTTCAACCTTAATGGCCGTGTGTACCATATTTTCCAACTCCACATAATTTTGCTTTTCTACCCAATCATGAATTTCTCAGCTCAATCCATGCAAAAACCTAGCCATAGTGGCCTCTCGGTCTTCTTCTATATTAGCCCTTATCATAGCCATCGTCATCTCCTTAAAATAATCTTTGACACTTTGGCTCCCTTGAGTGAGGCCTTGCAGCTTTCGATACAAGTCTCGATAGTAATGGTACGGCATAAACCGTCTCCTCACCACGATTTTCAAGTCTACCCAAGTCTCTATGGGACGCTCTCTATTTCTCTTTATATTTATCATTAGTTGATCCCACCAATCAATAGCATAATCAATAAATTCAACAATAGCAAGCTTTACCTTTTTACGCTCGGAATAGTGATGACAATCAAACATGAGCTCCATCCTCTTTTCCCATTCTAAATAAGCTTCTGGATCATTCTTTCCTTGAAATAATGGTATCTTCATCTTAATGCTACCCAAATTGTTGTTCACCCTATCACCAAACATATCTTTTCTATTCCTATGTTGGAAGCCCCTATCTCGAACCCCACAGCCTAATTTATCAATGTGAGAATATCGGTCCTCTTCATTGAAGCCTTCCCCAAATTCTTCTTCATACTTAACCCTAGGTGATCGTCTCTCCCTCTGATGCCCAATTGGAGCTCTAGGTGTCTCCACCCGTGTTTCCATCAGATCAATCCTCTCATGCACTCGTTCCAGCCCATCTCCTAACATTCTTTTCAATTCACCTACTAACGCCTCCATTTGTAACTTTGTCATGCCAACTTCTGTCATTCCTCCACTACCATTGGTGTTTGACATACTTGAAAGAGAATAAGATTAGAAAAAAATGGACCTCACAATCTCTTCCTCACGTGTTTACACTCTAAGTTTGAGGTTCACTCAATTTCTCTCGTGTTTCACTCAAAATATTTGGCTTTTACCCTCTGATTTTCTCACGCACTCTTGCCTTTTACCACTCTTAGTTTTCTCTTTCGGTTCATGTTAAAAACTAATAAACAAATCTGGAATTTTCAAGCAACAACAAAAAGACCTAAAAAAATCAAACACTATGAGAAGATAAGAAAAGGAAACAACTAAGGGATACAATTTAGAGATAAGGAAACAAAAGGAGATCAACTTATACTATTTGTTTACAGAAGATAAGTTAGGACAAGATAAGATAAGGATAAGATGAGATAAAATAAAATGAGATGAGATGAGATGAGATGAGATGAGATACGATAATATAAGAAAAAGATAAGATAAGATGAGATAAGAAAAAAGATAAGATAAGTTATGACAAGATAAGATAATATAAGATGAAAAA
Organism: Datisca glomerata; assembly: GCA_003255025.1. Classification (NCBI taxonomy): domain Eukaryota; kingdom Viridiplantae; phylum Streptophyta; class Magnoliopsida; order Cucurbitales; family Datiscaceae; genus Datisca; species Datisca glomerata. The sequence continues at coordinate 367,461 of QANY01008257.1, forward strand.
AGAAAATATAAGATAATTATGACAAGATGAGATATGATATGATGAGATAAGACAATGATAATATAATATAAGATAAGATGAGATAAGAAAATATATGATAAGATAAGACAAGGATAAGATAATATAAAATGAGATAAGAAAAGATATGATAAAATAAGACAACGATAAGATAAGGTAAGATATGAAAAGATAAGATAATTTATGATAAGATTAGATAAGATATGATATAACAAGATATGATGAGATAAGATAAGACGATTACTAAAAAACAATGGAAATTCGAATTTGAAATTTGAAATTTTGTATTTTTAGATGAAACTGCGTAGAAAAATTAAACACCTCGTGAAGTGATTAAAATTACGAAATATGGCTTTAAAAAGAACGTACAAATTGTAGATCTCGAAAATCCGTTCGATTTGATATGCAATACTGACTATTTCGACTCCCGAATCTAAAGTTATGATCTTTTTTTCAGAATAACCGTCAAATTAGAAAAAAATCAGAATTGAATCTGACTCTAGAGAACCAAAAATTGTGATACCAAATGATATGAGCCTCACCGTCGCTTTACGATGAAACCCGATAACGATGATGGTTCAAAAACCCAAGGATCAATTTTAAATAAAAAGAAACCCCGACCCGTTTTCTATGACAGAAAGAGAACCTTAGGTATAAGACCTAAGACCCAAATTGATGCTTCGAAAAGAACCAAATGTATGGTTTAGACGCCACACTCAAGAACAAGAAGAAAAAGTGAGTGATAAGTCCAGGTTTTAGACGCCACAAGAATATTCTTGATAAGTCTGAAAAGTTCTAAGAAAAACCAAAGAAAAAACTCTTACAAAGAAATTATAATGGTCCAAAGTTTTTTAATAAATTGTGAAACCATGCCTAAATAGAAATCACTAGAAGTCTAAAGAGTCCTAAAGTGTGTGAATAACCTAAACTAAATTTAAAAAATAAAAATATATAAATTGCAATAAATAAGAAACTTGTAATCACCCAAAAGACTCATATCGGTTGTCCACTTCTTGGTTAGGATTGCCAAGGTGTCTCGCTTCCTTGTAATCCTTTAAACTGCCATGTCATGCTCCATGTGGACTGCCATATTGAACGTCACACCATGCTTCAAGTGTAATGCCATGTAGGATGCCTTTCCATGTAGAATGTCATGTTGGATATCACATCATGCTCCATGTTGGCTACCATGTTGGATGCCATGTCATGGTTCATGTAGGATGTCATGTTGGATGCCACATCATGCTCCATGTAGGCTGTCATGTTAGATGCCATGGTTTGCTCCACGTAGGCTGTCACACTCCACGTCATGCTCCACATCATACTCCTATTGAGTGCTTCAGTCATTCTATTTTCTCTAGTTTTTCTGATTTGGCCTATTTGTACTTGAAGTGGATCCATCTTTTGAGTTTGTGCAACCGCATCATCATCACCATCCACATGACAGGAAATCAATGGTTGAAGAAGAGCTTATATGGCTAACTAATTCTCCAGGGAGCACGAGCTCATTGGAGCTCTCCTCTCCAATCATCATTAGGCACTGGATTGCCTTTATCAGCATCACGTGAAGCTCTCTTCTCTTCTGCATGAAAACATCCTCAACAGAAAATATTCTTTCATTCTTTTTGTCATTTTATATAACCAACTCAGCTCTCTTCTCTTCTGCATGAAAACATCCTCAACAGAAAATATTCTTTCATTCTTTTTGTCATTTTATATAACCAACTCAGCTCTCTCTTTCCTTTTTCAGTATTTAAACTACTGCTCCTCCTTGCAAATATAGAGATTTAACATACAGAAAATCATTTTAACACTCACTCAAAATCCAACTTGGTATCAAAGCAATTTGCCCAATCTATATCTTCGTCAATGGATCCTACATCAAGCTCGAAAAATAGAGTAAACCAGAGCACTGGAAATCCGAATGTCATCGCAGCAGAGACTCCTGCAATTCCTACTGAAGTAGTAGTAAATGTTTGTCCTCCTCCTCCCCAAGTAAGTCATCCTCCTTCTGTCAATCCTCTTCCCTTTCTTAGTCAGTCATTGCCTACTTTGCCAAGCATGTTACCTGCTTGTAATAACTATACGTTTTAGAAATCACCAATATTGTCCATAGTAAGAGCCTTTGATTTGGACCCCATCTTACATGGCACAAAAACTCTCCCAAATGAATTTATCCCAAATCCATTCATTACTACCTTAAACCATCCCAATTTTATTCCAAAGACTGAATCACCTTACATTATCAATCCTGAGTTCGTTAACTGGCATAGCACTGACCAACACTTACTCAGTTGGCTGTTGGCTTCAATCACAGAACCTATGTTCGGGCATGTTGTAAACTGCATAAGCTCAAGTGAAGTTTGGAGAACACTAGAGCAGATTTTCACTTCTCAATCAAAGGTAAGAACCCTTCAACTCAGGTTTCAGTTGCAAACAATCAAAAAGGGAGTCATGTCCATCAATGATTATGTTCTCAAAATGAGGTAAATAGCAGATAGTTTATCTTGCACAAGCCAACTTATCACGGATGAAGATTTGTTTCTTTACATTTTGGGAGGCTTAGGGTCTGAGTATGATCCAGTTGTGGTTAACCTCACCTCTCGAGGTGATTCTGTCTCCTTACAATAAGCTCAATTCACGCTCCAAAGCCATGAAATGAGAATAGAGCAGTTACTCAACACCTACGTTACTGAAACTCCCAACCCAGCAGCTCACCTGGCTAATTTTCAGCAACGAAGACCACCGTATTCACCTTATACGAGTCAATCTGGACAAAGGAATAATAGTACCAACACCAAATGAAGAGGTCGAGGGAGAGGGAGAGGAGGTAAGAGGACAATGTGCCAAATATGCCGAAGGCCTGGCTACTATGCATCCACATGTTATAGCAGTTTTGATCAGAACTTCCAATTAACCGAGACCAACCAAACCAACTCAAACATGTCTCACACCTTTGGTCCTAGCTCTCAATCCAACTCTCCTAGTTATGGAAACATTCACAGAGCCCCAAATGCTTTCACTAAAATTAGGGCAAAATTAGGATTTTCAATTTGGAGATTTTCTCAAATTAGGGTTTTAAATTGAATTGAGGATTTTTGAATTGTGACTTTCAAACATGTTTAACCCTAGGGGATCGGGGCGTTATAGAGTATTTGATGATATGCTGGCTATTTAGTGAATTTATGTCTGAGATGCTAGCTATTTTGTGAATTTAAGTATGAAATGCTAGCTATTTTGTTCATTTGTGTATGAGATGCTGGCTATTTTGGTTGGATCTGTATATGTCTTAAATTTATGGGATAATGAATATATGAAACCATTAGGTGTATTTTTTTTTAGAAGCAGTTTTTTGTATAAGCAAAAAAAAACTTTCATTAATGAAGCAGATTTCCTTCTTGCATGATAATAAACTAGATCTGAAAAATATGTGAGATTGGAGTGAAGGCTTAAAAATGAGGGGAAAGAAGAAAGTTATTTATAAGGGCAAAATAATGTAGGTAAATGGAGGGAAATAATAGAAATTGAGGGAAATAATGCAGAAAATGGATGGAATTTGAAGGAAATGGACGAAGTTATTGAGTTATCCTGGGAATTTAGTTAGTCCTATCCTATTGCTTACTGACAAACCCATAATTTTTTTTTACATGCTTTGAAAAGAATCCAGCAAGAGCAGCCTCAATAGTACCTTAAAAGTATAAACCTAGCACTACTACCATTAGTAAACTAGTACCAGAATCTTCTCTATGACTGGGAACAAAAAAGCTTCCATATAGGAATGCATATGAGATATCTGATTTATTAGTAGAATGTAAGTGAGATCATAAACCTGGTGAGATTTTCATGAGTTATATGTAAAATCATAAACTCGGTGGCTCACCGACGTGTGAGAACAGAAACGAGAGATAGACAGAGAGAGAAAGAACATAAAGGAGATCGAAAAATAGAGACTCACTAGCATCGACAAACGGAAAGGATGACTAGAGATCTACGACGAGGAAGTGACAAGCGGCCAGATCTAAGCTTCGTCTACGAATCGCCTGAGAGTCGCCTAAGAAAATGAGAGAAAATAAGAGAAAGAGTGAATTCGTGAATTAGGGGTTAAAGATTTAAGGTACTTTTGCTAGCGGTTTTAAACCGCTACTAAAAGCGAGGGAAAAGTGCCAAAAAGTTTTTTTTGCAAACATTCTGCGGTGGTTTACAAGAACCGTCGTTGTATGTTGATAATAGAAGCAATTTTTCAAAACCACTGTCAAAGGCTTGACCGATTTTTTTTCTGGCGGTTGAAATAACCACCGTCATAAAACCGCCGGGAAAAACTATTTTTCTTATAGTGAACATTCAGTTGAGTTATATATTTGTGAATAAAAGGAAAAATAGTTAAAACGAAGTTAAAAGAGATTTCTGAACCCTTGTCACTTTTATTAGTGTTAATCATTTCTATTTTTAAATTCTTGAAGCAATATTTCATTTAATTTACTTTTCTTAGTTACTATACAATTTGTTTTCTATATTAATTATAGTTAAGTGTTTTATTTCTCTAACCTTTTCTTTATGAGATTTCTTCGAGGAATCGACACCTCTATCTATATTGCAATAACCGTAAGTGTATTTCAAACCTAATTACTTATGAATGCTAATGACCACCCTGTCTATCTCTTCCCTAAATTATTTCAATTCTTTCCTTCCAACAAACACCTATTATTTTTGTAAAAAAAACAATATATTTATGTAATTCATGCATCAAAGGGAAGAGTCATGTTCAACACTACCCCACTACCCCAACCAGAACTACCCAACCACTTCAGCTTATCCACACAGACCTTTGGGGCCAAGCCTCAATTTCTTCTAGCTCTGGGTACAAATATTACATTCACCTCCTTGATGATGTCACTAGGTTTACATGGGTCTACCCATTGAAGCTAAATTCTGAAGCCCTACCTACCTTCCTCTACTTTAAAAAATTAGTGGAAAAATAACTGGCATGCCCATCAAGGTAGTTCAGTCAGATTGGGGTGGGGAATTTAGAAGTTTTCCAAAGTACCTTGACAGTGAAAGAGTCTTATTTAGACACCCTTGCCGTACACACACAACCAAAATGGTAAGGCAAAGAGAAAACACAGACGTCTCCTAGAAATTGCTCTCACATTTCTCTCCCAAGCTTCCATGCTCTTAACCTTTTGGTGAAAAGTTGTCACTACAGCTTCCTTTGTTGATTAATAGACTACCCACACCCATATTGAACCACAAATCTCATTTTCAAATGATCTTTAACTGAATACCAGACTACTCCTTTATTAGGGTCTTTGGGAGTGCATGCTTCCGACATCTCAGACCATATAGGTCAAACAAACTTGATTTTCATTCTAATCTATGTGTCTTTATCAATTACTCTCCTCCGCATAAAGGTTACATGTGTCTCCACTCCACTGGCAAAGTCTATATTGCCTTGAATGTCACTTTTAATGAATCTGTGTTTCATTTTGCCTCTAGTTTCATGTCCTCTTCAACCTCTGAGTCTGTCCTACCTTATAACTATCCAACATTGTTTGTCTTCCCTGTTGCTAGAAACATCGCTTCACCTGCAGCACCATGCCCATCTTCTGGAAAACGTTCTCCTAGGCACTCCTCAGCTTCTCAACCTGGTAACCTCTCCATTTTATCCACCTCTTTTTCACTCCCTAACCCCCTCTCCCCACCTACACCAACATTACCCCTACATTCTTCACCCTCACCCACTTTAAATGTCCATCCTATGGTTACCAGATCCAAAGCTGAAATATATATACGCATAAGTCCTATTCTACAAGTTATTTTGATCCTCTTTCCACTATAAACCCAACCATTGTTAAGGAAGCTCTGTCCTCTCCTACATGGAAACAAACTATGCAATCTGAGTTCCATGCTCTTCTTCAGAATCATACTTAAGAACTTGTCCCATACTAACCTGACATGCACCTAGTTGGCAAAAAATAAGTATTTAAGCTTAAATTCAACCCAAATGGTATTGTGCATAGGCACAAAGCTCACCTTATGGCAAAGGGGTTTCACCAAACTCCTAGGATTGACTATTCTAAGACGTTTAGTTCTGTTGTAAAGCCTATAACCATCAAAGTAGTTTTGACAATTGCCTTCACTCATAAATGGCAAGTGAGATAGCTTGATGTCAACAATGTATTTTTAAATGGTTGGCTATAAGAAACTGTGTTCATGAGTCAACTTGAGGGCTCCTTTGATACTACTAAACCTCACCATGTTTGTAAACTAAGAAAAACTCACTATGGGCTTAAGCAAGTACCTCGAGCATGGTATGACAGACTAAAGTCCTCACTTGTTCATAGAGGTTTTAGCTCCACTCACTCAGACACTTCACTATTTATTCTGCATCAACACAATAGACTGATCTACATCTTAGTCTATGTGGATGACATCCTAGTCACCAGTAATGATGACAGGTTTATTGAGCAGTCACTGATCTTCATGCTACGTTCTCTCTGAAAGACATGGGCCAAATACATAACTTTCTTGGTATTGAAGTGGCTTCCTCCTCTACAGGGTTACATTTATCTCAATCAAAATACGTTAGAGGTCTGCTACAGGAAGCCTCTCTCATTAATGCCAAGGCTTGTTCTACACCTGCATCTCCATCCATCAAACTTTCAGCCAGTGAAAAAGAGTTATTTTCTTATACAACACTGTTTAGGAGTATCTTGGAAGCCCTACAGTATGCCACAAGCACCAGACCTGATATACAATTTGCTATTGGCAAACTCAATCAATTTATGAATAAACCCACCATTATTCACTAGCAAGCTTGTAAAAGCATCCAAAGGTACCTAAAAGGCACAATTAATGAGGGACTTCTAGTCAAACCATCATCTCAGTACTCTATCACAGCATTTTTTATGCAGACTGGGCTGGAAGTATTGATGACAAAATCTATTAGGGGGTATGCAATCTATCTTGGGGACAGTTTGATATCTTGATCCTCTAAGAAGCAATAAGTTGTAGCATGCTCAAGTACTAAAAGTGAGTATAGAGCTCTTTCTCATATTGCCTCTAAAATAACTTGTCTTCAATCCCTTCTCCATGAGCTCCATATCACTGTCTCCTCTCCACCCGTACTCTAGGGTGATAACCAAGGTGCTTCTTCCCTAACCTTCAACCTTGTCCAACATGCCGGAACCAAACACATAGAAATTGATGTTCATTTCATTAGAGATAAGGTCCTGGCCAAGTAACTCTTGATACAGTATGTCCTCTCTACCGAACAAGTTGCTGACATATTCACCAAACCACTTTCAGCCATTCCATTCCTCTTCTTCAAGGACAAGCTCAATGTGGTTGACACCTCCTTAAGCTTAAGGGGGATGTTAAGCCACCCATTCAACCACCTCAGCAGTCTTTCATTTATACTACCATGTCAGTGCAGATTACTAAGGCAAGAGTTAGATGTATTTGGTTGCGATTGGTTGTTAGTCTTTGTATTCTCTCAGGCTCCTCTTATGCAATCTCTTGTAATCTTTTTGTGTAACAAACTCACATTTTTGTGTAACAAACTCACATTTTATGTGTTCTGTCCATAAAATTTGTAATCATTATAGGCAACTCCATTAAATTTGGAATGAAACTTTATGGTTACGATACGAGTGATTGTTGACTAGGGTGTGAACTATTACAACAAATGGTTTTTGCTTATATTAAAAGTCAGGTGATAAACTATATTAGCTTGTACTAGGATTATATTAAACACTTTTTACAATTATATGACTTCTAAAAAGTTAGATGTGGTGACTCTAGTGTTGGGATTCCAACGGCAGAGGTGTAGTTCAAACCTAACGGTAGAGGATTTAAATCCAAAAGAGTTATATATCAAAATGTATTTACAAGCCTTCGACTAAACAATCAAACATATTTTTATTACTCTATGTTGATATTAACACTAGTCACAAATCACAATGATGACTAGTGTTTTCAGATTTTGATACCCCGTAATTGAAAGGATGGCATTTAAAAAAAAATATCGTGTAGTCTTTTCAAATTTGAAGATCTTGATTGACATGATGGGAAATCCATATAGGACATATACGAGTCCTTTTTAAAACAACGGCAGAGATGCAAGTTATAATGATAAGTACATGTAGTCTTTTTTTAGTGTTGCGAGACTGTGCCAAATCTATTCAAGTATATCTTTTTCGGTTGCTATGCACACCACCAAAGCATGCAATCAACGACAAATCTTCAAGATATGATAGAAATGAGATGTTCCCACTCGTAGTAGTAATACTCACGTAGTCGACCATGCTCGTGAGGGTCTATATGAGACGCCCACTTTTTGTAGGAACAAATTATCTTATTATATTAAAAGGGGATTAAGGGGAGATTTGATCATTTTATAAAATCTTGACATATTTTGTAATGAGATTTTGATATAGTTTGTAACGACATCTGATCATTTGCTAAATAAACAATTATACTAACACCCCTTATAGTTTGTCTAAATTACACAAACACCCTCTCTATATTTAAAATTTACACAAACTTTACTTATATTTTACATTCTATAACAAATAGGTTCAATTCCTTAACAAAAATTTCTAACAATAGTTACATAGACATGTCCAAAACCACCCATATCCCTATATAAATCTAACTTTAATACGAAGATACATTACCTGAGAAATTCCATCCATAATTGTACAAAAAATTTATGAGTAGGATGCACTCTTATTCGATAGGTTTCTAGATTGAATTGCTTAGCTAATGTCTTTGGTTAAATTATGATTTTAAACGAGGATAGGGGTGTTTGAGGACATTTATTATGTCCATTTAACTACTGTTAAATTTTTTTGTTAATAAATTGGACCTATTTGTATAGAATGTGAAGTACAAATCATGTATGTATAATTTGTAAAATTAAGAGAGGGTGTGTCTGTGTAATTTAGATAAACTACAAGGGTGTTAGCATAAGTTTTTTCTTTCATAATATCTATGCTTGAATTCTTTTGTTGAGACTTAATCATGAACTTTTAGACGTAAAACTAACATGTCCTTAATTGTTAACAAAAATAATGTGAATAAATCTAAACATAAAACTAACTTAACCGTTTAAAAATTTGATTTCATAATTTTTTGAAGTTAATTGAACTCAGAAACTTAAGTGACCTTAAAGACAAAACTTAAAGTCATAGTGAACATTCAAGTGAGACCTTGTAGTGAGAGCTTGAGGTCTTCAAGTGAGGAGTTTGAGGTCATCATGTAGTCGGAAACTTCAGTGAGAACAATGAGGTCTTCAAGTGATAGACCTGAATTCTTCAAAAAGAAAAATGAAATCATCAAGTGAGAAACTTGAATAATCAAATGGGTCCTCTAGAAGCTTTAACATGAAATCAGAAAAAAAAAATTGCATCGAGAATTTCTTAAGATGAGAGAGCCATCTGAGCACGAAGTCTTCATGAGACGACTTGATGATTGCAAGATAAATTTTGAAGACGTTAAGGAAGTACTAATTTACTCACAGTTTCTCGAGCACATAGAAGTATAAAACCTTGAAGTGTCCAAGATGCTTCTTGAAGACATCAAGCGGGGATGGCTCTATGTATTAACCAACATTTTAGATCATGAAGAGGACGAGTTCAACAAGGGGCTTTGTTAAAACCGACTATCCAATGTAAAGGGTTTGGGATATTGGCAATTGTGATCAATAAACTCTCCAAAATCGAAAGCCATATCTAAATCCTGATCAAAGGCATGTGACATTTTCTTGATCGACGTGCAGGAGGTTTCTCGTAAGGGTGTTCATTCACCTAAGGATACTTGAGCTCTTTCTTTAAATTAAGTTTTCTTCATTTTAAATTGGGAGGGAAGAACAATATGATTTCGTGTGTGAACTTGAAATCTTCAAGTGTGAGACCCTGAAATTTTCAAGGTCGACCTCGAAGTCTTCAAATTTAGACGTTAAAGATTTTCACAGATGACTTCTTGTGCCTATTTTGAATAGATTTTAATCATGTGCCTTGTACATGTTAAATAAAGTTAAATGTGTAGTGATAAACTAAAAATATAAGAATTAAGATTTTTAAGTTTTGAATATTATAGAAGTCTTAACTCTAGAGTAGTACACATATAGTAAAATGTGTTATATTGAAAATTAAATTATTGAAATTGTACTATATATAACATTATTTTTTGAATATTATAGAAAATGATTTTATTAGATTAATTAGATGATTGAGAGATTATTTCTCTTATTCAAAATATATTCAATTAATTCTCTAAATTTATTTATATGAACTTTTATGTTCATGATAGATTAGTATTACATGATATTTTATTTTATAAAATATTAACAGGCATACTATTTGTATCTAGAACAAAATTTACTATTGAGTAAAATAAAAAATTTCATTATCTAAATGAACAAAATGAAAGAAATGTGAAAAACATCATTTGTATTATATTTTAAGGAAACCTAAATGGTAAAAATTGAAATCAAAAGTTTATCCGCTCCTTTTATTATACTAGTCTATCATACGTGCGTTGCACGTGTATATAGAACTCATTGAGTTCAACATATTAATTAAAAATTGAGCATAAAATAAGCATTATGTGTTAAAAGATGTTTACTGTAGCACAAGATCATGTTGGTTAAAACGCATAAACTCAACATAATTTCTTATACGAAAAGGTTTAGAAAATATTTACTAACATTTATCATCCTTGATACCTAAACAAAAAGTAAGAAAATTTATAAGATTAACTAAAAGAGTAGCATAATAGATTATTTCTTTTTTAACTAATTGAATATAGTAATGTATATCTACATATCACTTGTATGTTTGTGTCTTAGTTAACTTAATGTTTGTTTAGGTCAGTAAAAGATTATTTAACTGATATAAAGAATTGTGAGAATAAATAACATAACCTCTTCAAACATACCTAAATTAGATCATATTCGTGAGAATAATGACCCACAAGTACTATTCTTATAAATTTGTCTTGCTTCTCTTTCTCATCACATTTCAATATAAGTATAATTTTTTTCTTTCATTCCACCCATATCTACAGAATTAGATGCATGAGAAGTCTCAATATATAGAATAGTACTTACAATCTCAAAATCATTGGAATTAATAAATAAGATTATTTAATTAAAGAGTTTAATTAATATATTGGTTTATTGTAGCTTAAGATTATAGGTCCATAGTCTTCAAGTCAGCTCTGTACTACGCAGTCTAGGGTGTAAATATCGATATGAGAATAGGATTGACTTATAAAAGAAATTTTTATTCTGAGGAAAGTATGTAATTATGAGATAATTAATTAAAAATTAATTAATTGAAGTATTTATATATAAATTTCATAAATCACACACACGCACACATATATATAATTGTATCGATTAATTTTTTAATTATCGATAAATGAGACAGATTATCTAATTTATGGAATTAGATAATTATAAATTATTATTAGATAATAATTTGAATAAACTAAATCTATTATTTGTGAACTAACAGATAAATTAGTTGATAGACATAATTATATATATTAATTTTGAATTAACTGATATCAAGATATTTATCTGATTAATATAAATATTTAATTCACAGTAATTGTCACGTGTCAAACACTAATTGAGAATCAAAGATTGACATGAACTACTATAGTGTCACGTGACACTGCAGTAGTGAGGGTGCAATACTGTAGTGCCACATGACACTGCAATAGGGTCATTGCACACAGCGTCGTGTGGCACTGTATTTGTGCACATATTTCAGTGTATCCCACTACAATGGTAATTTTAAAATGAAATATTATTTTCAATTTATCCTTAAAAAATTGATATGCCATTATCTAGAAAATATATATATATTATTCTATTAGTCTCAGTGTTGATAGAGAGTGAAGAACATAATTTCTATCACTGTGAAATTTTTCTGTGATTAAAAAGTTAATAAAAAAGTTTTGTGTGAATAATCATTGTATTCTCTCAGATGATTGTCTCACTAAATTAATCATTCTCAAGAAATATCTAGATCTCATGTGTTGAGTACATCTAGAGACAGAAAAAAATATCTTTGATTATTCTACGTGTCCACGCACGTCCTAGTGCATTTGAGGATTGGTTTGGAAGATCTTGGTGTGGATCTCAAAGCATGTTGCTCGTGAGAACACAGGATCGTTAGTTTACGAGGACACTTGGTATAGACTACAAGAGATATATGATTCATATCCATGTATGTCTTAGATTTAATATATAAATATATAATGGATCCTCATTGAAAGAGTTTTTCAATAAAAACATTTCTATTGGAAACCGTTGTGTCACACTTGTTTTCGTTTTATCAAAAAATATACTATTTTTTAATAAATTTTTAAAAGCCACCACACCTCCGCCTTGTGTGCGCTGCGTTTTCCAACAATAACATCCCAAACTTCAAAGACAATGTCACTAATCTTATTTTTCCACAAAACTCAATATCCTCAAAGAATATTGTAGTTCTCATTTCAAAAATTGACTTACTTGAGGCATCATAAAATTTGTAACCACTGGATCTCTCAAAGTATCCAATAAAGCAGCAGCTAATAGTTCTACTATGAGTTTCTTTTCATTCAGCCTATAAGGCCTTGCCTCTACTCGACATCCCCAAAAGTGAAAATGCTTCAAATATGGGTTTTGGTTGCCATCTTAGATGGCACTGTATTGAGAATATAAGTTGTAGTCTTTAGTGTTTCTCCCCAGAGAGATTCAGACGTGGTGTACAATGGGACTATTCAACATTCCTTTAGGAATTTCGCAAAGGGCCATGGAGGTTGTTCACATGATCCATCGTATCTGTCATAGTACTCTCCACCACGATTAGATCTAACACTTTTAATTCTTTTGTTGAGTTGGTTCTCAACCTCATCTTTGTAAGCCTTGAACACGTCCAATGACTGGGACTTCTCATGATGAGATACATGTGGTCATAATGTGAGTAATTGTCTTTGAATCAAATGAAACATTGTCGATCATTTCAAGAAGCCGTAGGGAATGGTCCACACATATCCCTGTAAATTAGTTCTAAGACATCCGCTCTGTTGGCACCTAATCTCTTTATGTTTGTCATTTTGTCTTAATACAATTAACACAAACTTCAAAGTCAATGAAATCAAGGGAATCCAGAATCCCATCAGACACAAGCCTCTCAATTCTACTTTTGGAAATATGACATAAGTGCTTCTGTCATAATGAAGTAGAATTCTCATTGGTTAATTTGTGTTTCATGCCACGTGAACTCACATGCAATGTCTAATTAAATGAGGCAACTGTATCAAACAAATAAGGTTATCATATAAAGATAAAGAACCCATACCAATAATATCTGAATTCAAAGATACATTAAGCTGACTATTTTCAAATGAACAATAATAATCAAATTTGTCCAAATCAGAAATAGAAACAAAGTTTTGCCTAAACGACAGTACATGTAACACCCCTAGTATTCGTCTACTTTTATGATATGGTGAGTATATATACGTGTGTGTGTGTGTGTGTGTATATATATATATGTGTGTGTGTGTGTGTGTGTATGTTTATAGCTTAGACCCCTTAGGGTATTTGATATTATAGTTAATTAAATTATTGTAGCATATTTAATTGTAGTATATAGCATTTTTTGGTATTATCATGTCTTTAATTATCAAAAGGGACTAATAATTTTAGGATTTTTCTCCTTTTTATCTCTTGGCTGGCCATCTCCCCTTGTAGGAGATCATGATTTTATCTTCTATTCCTTTATGTTTGCATTAGGTGTATTTTGCCCTAGCCAAGAAGAAGAGTTGTGATAGTTTTATCTTCTTCATCTTGATTTTCAAAATTTCAATTTAATTTTTTAAATTTCGATTAGATTTTCAAAATTTCCATTTGATTTTCAAAAATTCAATTTGATATTTTGAATAAGTTGGCCAATCCTTAGTGCAAGATCTAGATTCATGGAGTCCAGAATGATCATGACATTCTCTTTCCAATCTCTGTAGTTGGTCCGATTTAGTATAAGGATAGAATTAATGTTTGCATATATATTGGAAGTAGATACATTAACTGAACAAAGAACGAAACAAACACAGCATGTTTACATAAGAATCCAGATTAAACAATCAATAAATTCGAATAATGATGGACTCCATCATATGATACATAACACAACATTAATATTTAGTGTTTGGATAGAAATAGTAACTTGTAAGTGGTACTCTTGGTGTAATAATCAAATATTAACAATAAATCATGTTAAACAATAGGTCTATCTTTCGACCGATTTATTATTCACATGGAGCACTGTATAATTGTCACATATTTATAACCACAAGTGTGCAAGTAATTCACCAAATATTGACATTCATTTAGGTCGGTTAATATCGCATGAATTACATTCACACAACCATCTTAATATTGAAAACAAGTTAATCTACACAAAAGATGTTACTATTGTAACATATTGTTTCAATCAATTTATTTCAGAATATCAAATATCCAAAAGATGATAATACTAAAATTTAAATTTAATTGAAACATAAATTAATTCAATTTTTTTAATGTAGGAGCTATAGTACCGTACTCATGAAGCAGGTGATCATTTTCATTTTCCCTGTACGGTACCACCAAGCAGGGAATAATGCCCCTACCCTCGCTTCCCTGTAAAGTACTCCAAAACAGGGGATAATACTTCCCTGCCTCTGTACAGTACTGCAAAGCAGAGAATAATGGTCTTTTCCCTTATCTTCTTCAACAATTTCCTTTTCTTAAGGCAATTTTCTTCATCTCTTTAACATAATCTCGTTGACAATAATATCTCTCATAATTAATCTTGTGAGCTATGAAGTCTGATAGTTTTGATAATTTTAAAAATATTAAATTACTTGATCAACCACTTCTTGATAACTTGAAAATTTGTCACAGCAATTTAAGTTTTCTAGAAAATACAAATTAATCATATAAAGGAAACATTGAATAAAAAATGCTAGGTCCGATGCACTATACAGAAAGTAATTGAGATTTTTTTCCAAAGTAAAGATAATCAGCATATAAGATACACTTGAAAGTACTTCTGCTTCATACAATGATGAATAGCATTTTCACAAGTCTACAATTTTGATATTATGTACGTATAGAGAATACGCACGTGTTGGTTAAAATGACGAACAAAACTTTAGCTAAGAAAATGAAAGCTCAAAACATGAATTAAAGATATTAATCATGGAAAATATTTTTTTTTAGGTTAGTACTGGACATCTGAAGTTTAATTCTAAATAATGATGGGATACAAGTCATTCAAAAAGAGTTTTCCAAAAGTTCATCTCGAATTATTTGGGGTAATTAATTTTCTCAGTTCGATAACCTCTAAACTTAGAGTAGAGAATCAAACTGATGATGCCGGGGTCTACGGCTAGCAAATTTTGTGTGTGGTCTATATTTGCTTCTCCTTCCCCTGTCAATCACAATAAATAAATAATAAATTAAATTAGATAACTTACACAACCGAAAGCACATAAATCTCGCATTGAAAATTAAATATATTTCAGTTGTATAATTTCTCAGCAAAAGCAGAGGGAATACATTAGCCAATACATTGTTTCAAAGATGTGGTTCCTTTACATGGAGAAGTGAGTCATTAAGTAAATTAGGATTTCTTAGAATTTCATAGAGCTAAAAAACTCTCTTTGGAGATGAGGGTCCTGCATGTCCTCTCTTGCTTTGGACCCAGAAATGCGTCAGGATTCTTCTTGCTAGAAACTCCTCACTGATGCAGCTTAGACAAATGGCGTGGGTGGAATATGCTATATTCTTTTCTTCCCAGATGGTGTCGTAGCTCAGATGGTTAAAAATATTTCTTCAGTAGAGGATGCTTTTTCTGCTTAAGCTTTTCCCTTTCTGTAGTGTGATATGGTTAATGCATCCAAATACAATAAATCCTCTAATTAACATGCATCCACTTCATTCAAGGAATTTAAACTTTCAAGATTCAATTATCTTAAACCTCTCATTTAAATGCATGCAGATGATTATATTTTTAGAGTACCCATTTGCATGTTCGATGCATTGTTTTTCCTATAATAAATTGTGAAATTTGTTTTCAAAACAATTTTTGTAATTTATACATGATCCAATTTAGAGTAATGGATGAGTGGTATTTGTTTGGTGTTTGACATATCTGCGTGAAGGGGAATGTCTATTACTTTATTAATAAGTTAATGTGACATATACATAGTCCTTTATTATTTAATCATTAATCCATGCATGTCGGCTAAATATTTTTTTAGCTATCTTATTTTGTCGATGCATAAAATTTATTGGTACGTTTAGAAACAATAAATTATTAAAGCAAAGTTAATACCAAGACTATAAAGTAATTAAATAGTCATTTCGTAGGAAACAATTTTCTTTTAATGTTTTTAGGATACATATTCAAGGCAAAATACAACTATTAATGGTAATTTTCGTTTTCAAAAGTCGGGTTTTTTTTCTACTTATTTTTTAATTGATTTTTTGTCTACACCTTTTTTTATATTTATGTTGATTATCTCTATAGTGCCAATCCAACACAAATCCTTAGTTTTAGTTTTTATTTCTTTTATCCTTGTCTTATAGAATTATATTCAATTATTAGAATTATTATTATTTCTATATTCAATTATTAGAATTATTATTTATATATTGAATTTATATATTGAATATAGAATTACATATATTTATAGATATATTGAATTTCATATATTTAATTAAAATATTAATAAATAGATATTTCATAAATGGATAATAAATAGATATATTCTATTAATAAATAAGATATTAAAAAGGAAAAATGAAATATATA